>CAIGQZ010001108.1:13509369-13530083 GCA_903798205.1 Danio tinwini
ATAAAATGCCAAATCAAAAAGGTAAGTTTTCAACCTAGATTTAAAAACAGACAGAGATGATATAGTTCTAATACAGAGGGGCAGAGCATTCCACAAGGTAGGACCAGCTACTGTGAAAGCACGGTCACCCCTGCATTTCAGCCTCGACTTAGGGATGCATAATAGTCTCTGGTTAGATGACCGAAGAGACCGACTAGGCTAATGTTCAGTCAACAGGTCTGACAGATAAGAAGGTGCCAAGCCAATTAGTGATTAAAAAACCAAGAGAGGATTTTTAAAAGTGAAACAATAGTACACAGGCAACCAGTGCAATTTGATTTTGATTTATTTATCCAAAAATTGTTAGGAACTTTACCTTAGCTTAATCAAGAAATATTGCTGCCATACCACGGCTCTAAGATATTACACAGCGTCTGGAAATTTCAGTGCATTCCAGTTTAAATAATAATGGTTCAGGATTTGCACCAAATTAAATACATTCTGATTCTGAGTCATCTCTCATAAAATGTCTCTATGATTGCAAGGCACGCTCCCTGTGCAAGCAGCTGGTCATGGTGGTTATATTGATAGAAGTTAGCTGCAACAAAGTTCAGCTAATTATTGATAATTATGCCAGAGTGAGTATCTTAGCAATATTGTATCCTAGAATGAGTTCCTAGCAACATTGGCCTAGATAAATACAAATGTTCTATTAGTACACAGTAAAACTACAGAGGGGTTAAGCTTTAGAAAAAATTCAAAACCTGTCGGTCATTTTTGTGCAAGATGCTAATGGTCTAATCTGGTTCAATGATCTTTGCTAAGCTAAGCTAAAAGTGCTCCCATCACACCCAGAGATCAGCTGAATGGAGTCAAAAATGGTAAAACTCAACTGTTTTAACTCTAGCAATAATGTCAAATGAGCCAATTTTCGAAAGAAGTGGAGTCTTAATTTAAGTGAACAAATAGAGATTCAGATTTCTGATGCATATTCCAATGTTGTTGTGAATAGATTCCCAGTTGACAGTAGATCATGAGCCTAAAAATAAGAGTACAACAGTGTAGCTAGACGACTTTCACAATTAAAGTCCAACCTTCCTGTTAGTAACAACCACAGTGTTACATGTACACACTTTAATTAGTTCTCATGCATATAACACAGATCTAGCGTTTTACGTTCCTGCGTGACCTTTAAATCTATCAGATGCATGAGCTGTAAACCAGTCTAAATGAAACTGTAGTAAAATGTAGCACACACACTGTAAAGATCAGACATCACTGTGGCTTTCCTGCATTTACCAACTTCGAGCACAAACATGCGTCAACCTGTTGTTGCAGACATTATGCAAAACACAACACCTGCAGCTACTCGGTTTGGTCTGACGTCGCAACTACTTCATGTGCTTTTCCACTGCGGCAGATACTAAAAGATACATTTTAGAACTACAGAACTACTGTGAAACTGCATATGTGTATAAATAAAGAGAATGAGAGTCACACACTGTAGAAGAGCTACAAAAAAAGATGCTAACATAACTGCCAGCTGTGTAGACAGAACAACTGTAAACAGATCAAACTATTAAATCAGTGTTTTTGCCAATCTAATCGAATGCATTTTAATGCTAACCTTAATCCTATTTAATATTTGTAATGCCATACACAAGTCTAAACAAGGGCACACACACATACACTGCATTTAAATGTGTTTTTGTTGTTTGTGGTTTTGAAAAATTCAAGTGCAACAAAAATTTGTTTAATTTTGACACAAAGTCGAAGTCTGACACAATTTTCAAGTTTATATTTTTTATAAGGTCCAATGTTAAGCAGTTTCTTCATTCATTCATTTTCTTTTCGGCTTAGTCCATTTATTAATCAGGGGTCGCCACAGCGGAATGAACCGCCAACTTATCCAGCATATGTTTTACGCAGCGGATGCCCTTCCAGCTGCAACCCATCACTGGGAAACACCCATACACTCTCATTCACACACATACACTACGGACAATTTAGCTTACCCAATTCACCTATAAAGCAAGTCTTTGGACTGTGGGGGAAACCGGAGCACTCGGAGGAAACCCATGCCAACACGGGGAGAACATCCAAACTCCACACAGAAATGCCAACTGTAAGCAGTTTAATAGACACTAAATATATATATTTGTGCAAAACTTTGTGTAAAGCTGCCTTCGAGTTCTCTTTCAAATAATAAACTTGCAGCACGTCTTTACTTCACATTAGTCTCAGGACAGCTCCATACACTAAATGGCGCCACTAGCTCGTGCGGTCTATTCCTTTCAGCATCAATTCACATGTAAGTTTTTAAAACGCAGGAGTTATTTAGTAAATCCTTCATCCCAATGTGATAAACCACTAGTCAATCAACAATCTTAACTGTTTTAAGGCCATAAAATAGTTGCAATTTTAGTTTATGTAATATAGTAGGCTTACTACTTTAGTGTTGGTGTTAGTTACCTGGTGTACGGCTGTAGTACTGATTTAATAATAAGAGTAAGGACAGCTAACTGGTAGAGGACTATTTGTTATCTCATAAAATATGCACTCAGTCTTGCAGCTCTATTTATTTACAGTGAATGTCTATAATTATCTGTAATTATAAGATACAGTCACATCCTGGAATGAATTAAGCACAATGAACACTTGTCTGGTTCAATGATGACGGCTTTTCTAAAAAAAAAAAAATAAAAAATCATGTTGCAAATCAATTTTGATCTATTTACCAACCTGGTTCCATGTTTTTGTGCCACGATGTTAAAAACACAAGTAGGACACATATATTTTACTAGCAAGTGAAAATTGGTTGTTGATGCATTGTTTAGTGCAAATTTGTGCTTCTAGTTTAAAAAGAAATTTTGAAGAGTGTCACGGCGATGAGGTCATTGCATACATTTCAGCAGGGTGATTGGCTGACAGTACCAGGTTGTACACAGTGACATCATTGACATTTTCAGCATGTCTGTGCATTAATTCATGAGAAAGATTTGGTTCGAACCAATCAGCATGCCCTATTGTGAATGAGATGCAACTTCATTAATATGCATAGTTTCGTCGTTGGCAGTACGGTGGCTTAGCGGTTAGCACAGTTGCTTCAGAGCAAGAAGGTCGCTGGTTCGAGTCCCTGCTGTGCCTGCTAGGCATACGCTGCGTAACATATATGCTGGAATAGTTGGCGGTTCATTCTGCTGTGGCGACCCTTGATAAATAAGGGACAAAGCCGAAGGGAAATGAATGAATGGTTTCGTTGACTCTTTTTGGCTGTTAGAGCATTCACAGACACAACTTCCAAGTTGTGTTGCCAACCACAATTAAACCTGATGGAAAAAAAAGAACTGTTCAGAGATATGTGCAAAAACAAAAGTGTTGTTTCCATTTCCCCGTGGTGCAAGCAGTTAGCTTACAGTGGTCTGCTAACACGCAAGGAAAATTTGTTTGTAAGGAAATTTGTATTTGCCACTCGTCCGGTTTCAGTTTGTGTTGATTGTCATATCTCTACGAACTTGGCAAGTGTGTTATTAATGTGGGCTGCACGGTGGCGCAGTGGGTAGCACGTTCGTCTCAAAGCAAGAACGTCACTGGTTCGAGCCTTGGCTGGGTCAGTTGGCATTTCTGTGTGGAGTTTGCATGTTCTCCCCGTGTTGGCGTGGGTTTCCTCCGGGTGCTCCGGTTTCCCCCACAAGTCCAATAACATGGTATAGGTGAATTGGGTAGGCTAAACTGTCCGTAGTGTATGTGTGTAAATGAGTGTGTATGGATGTTTCCCAGTGATGGGTTGCAGCTGGAAGGGCATCTGCTGTGTAAAACATATGCTGTATAAGATGGCGGTTAGCACTGTTGCCTCAGAGCAAGAAGGTCGCTGGTTCGAGTCCCTGCTTTGCCTGCTAGGCATACGCTGCGTAACACACATGCTGGAATAGTTGCCGGTTCATTCCGCTGTGGTGACCCCTCATTAATAAAGGGACCAAGCTGAAAAGTAAATTAATGAATGAATAAATGTTATTAATGTTCTTTGTTTATGTTTATTCAGTTGGCAAAGTTAGATAGTATCGTCAACAGTATTCATTCAGTTTTTGAAGACATACCTTACTCAAATTAAATGGAGTTACTAAGTTTATAGTAATATCACTACCTCTGTGTCTGTGTTTGTGTTGCCGGTGTGCAAATCAGCTGTTTTTTATTTTTATGCACGTAATTAAATTCGTCTTTTTATGCAAACCCTTTCCTCTTTCGCCACTCAACACTCCCACCTCAACAAAGCTGGACTCACCCACTTTTCTGACCTTTTCAAACTAGAGGTGTTAGACAGGGGGGTTTCATGACCCTATAAATGACTTTCAATGCTTTTTATGTGTACAACACGGCAAATTTTAACTTCCTTTTATTTTAGAACTGACCACATTCTTCAACACTGTTTAACTGATCATTGCAGAAAGTGTCATGGTGGCTAAAAGATGTCATGCAGATATAAGATAAGGGCCAGTTAATGTGTGAGACATTCTTAAAGTGCTGACTTGTGTTTAGCATATACAGTTGAAGTCAGAATTATTAGCCCCCCTGTTTATTTTTCCCCCAATTTCTGTTTAATGGAGAGAAGATTTTTTTCAACACATTTCTAAACATAATAGTTTTAATAACTCATTTCTAATAACTGATTTATTTTATCTTTGCCATGATGACAGTAAATAATATTTGACTAGATATTTTTCAAGACACTTCTATACAGCTTAAAAAGACATTTAAAGGCTTAACTAGGTTAATTAGGTTAACTAGGCAGGTTAGGGTAATTAGGCAAGTTATTGTATAATGATGGTTTGTTCTGTAGACTATGGAAAAAATAAATAGCTTAAAGGGGTTAATACTTTTGACCTTTAAATGGTTTTAAAAAAAAACTAAAACTGCTTTTATTCTAGCCAAAATATAATAAATAAGACTTTCTCCAGAAGAAAAAATATTATCAGACATACTGTGAAAATTTTCAAACAACATTTGAAAAATATTTTTAAAAGAAAAAAAATTCAAAGGGGGGCTAATAATTCTGACTTCAACTGTATACCAACACTGCGGCAATAAATAATGTTTTGTTTACACTGCAAAAAAAATCGACATACAGTTTTTGCCTAATTTCTAATCCAAATGTCCAAACATTCTCAAATCAAGAAGCATTTTACTGTCTTGTTAAAATTTAGTAAAAATTAATAGAGTAATTTAGTATTGCCGGTGGGACAAGTAAAATAATCTTGTTTTCTTTTGGTCAGTCAAAACTTTATTTAAAAAAATGACGCTCCAACCGATCAATAAACGAAATAGCTAGATTTTCCATTTGATTTATTGACCAATAAAATATTAAAACCCATACACAAAATATTTAATTTAAATAATTCATATATTAACAAACCTAAAATAAAAAATAAAAGCAGCGTGACAGACTGTGCCTTAAAGCACATATATATTGCTCTCTCATTCTCTAGAATGCTCGCAGTCACGAAAATCAAAAGCAAAAACGCAAAATGTGTGAGCATGCATTGAAAGCGGGTGCCTTCGGTGTTCATGTACGAGAGAATGAGCTCTGGGAGTCGATTCCGGTACTAGGTCCATTGAGAGTCGAGGAGTCTTTTGAAGTCGACTCCCCATCCCTAATTTGGACAACAAGACAAAATCTATATGTAAGAAAAGCATTTTTGGAGTGTAAGGGCAAGCTGTCTGTATTAAATTAAAATCTTAATGCATTATTTTCAATAAACTGGATGCCAAGTCTTTTTAAAGATTATTCAAATAGGAATCTGTTTTCCAAAAAAACCCCTTAAAACAAAACAAAAAAAGTTCATTTGATAACGAAAACAAGCTTTAAAATTTACAACTGTTCGACTATTTCTGTCTACATTGTTGTTAGTGGTTTAGGTTTTTTCCAACCACACTGCCCACCAGGTACTATCAGCCCACAATAACAAGTATTTATAAAATGCAACTGAGCAACCTACTTAGATTGAATCTATTATCACATAACTATGAATTAAACATGGTACATTAAATAGTATTTACTTGTTGCAACCCTATATTTCACTCAATAAAGAAACATGCAATTCATCAAATAACCAAATATCTACTTTGGTCTACTTGGAAATATATCTACCTATCTACTTGGTCTACTTTGTTGTCATAGTTTACCCTTGCCTCTAGTATCTTATTGTTCTAATATAACGATTGCTAGTTAATGCAAATATAAAACTAGTTCTATATGTTATTTTTAAAATGATAAAACTCTATCCTTTTGCAAAAAATAAATAAATAAATAAATAAAAACCGCACTGCTGTCACAATCACCAGCGACCTAGTCCATACAGATCGCTGGAGAACTACAAATCTGCCTAATAAGTATATTATCCAGTCTAGTCTTTCCATGTATTGTCCCTTGCCTTGTTTTCATTGTCTTGATTCTCTGCCGCCTAGCCTGACTATTTGCCTGTTTAGACTACGACTTTGGATTGACTGTATGCTCCTGTTTTGCTCCTGTGTTGACCATTGCCTGCATGACCATTCTCTGTTGAATAAGGTACTGCAGGTAGATCCTCAACTTCGTTGTCAGCATCCCTCAGTTACAATATACTCCGGCAGTATAATGTTCTTAGTAGGTGTAGCATGCCACACCTGAAACTGTTCCCGTGGGATGTGTAATTTATTTATTTTTAACACATTATATGATGTTATACATGACACCCAGTACCCACACTTGTGGCCTTTGCACTTGAATGCTTGTTTTAGACATGAGCAATTTCATGCAAATATCAATCTTGCCAAGAAATAAATTAAGTTTTTACCAAAAGAGCAAAACCGTTTCTACATGTTTTGTATAAGCAAGAATTTTACAGCACTTTAAAAATACTCATAAAAGTCTCTGTTAATGTTTTCAAACTATTATATTTGATTTACCAAAGTCAGACAAGTGACAATTTCCATTGTCACATCCATAACAGAAAAGTGTCACATCCATAACGAAGCTTTTCCCTCATTAATGCAAAAATGTCGAATAAAATAAAATCAACGATTTTTGATCTATAGTGAGCCAACTCTTACCCTTTTGTTTAGCATTATTTATGTCAGGTTGTGCGGTTTAATTCACAGAATTTTTACAAAGTATGTTGTATACTGTAAACTCACAAACTTTTTTGTCACATTCATAGGGCATGTTTAATTTTCACATTTAAAATATAAAACATGTTTACAGATTGGTAATTTTCCTTTAACTGTGGTTAGTTGTTTTGGAAAATATAAACAGTTGCTTCAATATAATGTTAACGTACTTTCTATGTGAATTTATGTTTTGAGTTTTCACTGCAAATGTCACATCCATAATGCTGGAATGGCTCACATTACATTTTTGTAATGTAATATAGAAGTGTGTAGAACACTTGCAATTAATATAAAGTTAACCAAGGTTTCAGAGGAGAACTGCATTCATTTTCTTCATAAAGAAATTGATTTTTAACAATAACTGTTTGACCAATGCTTATAACAGGGTCCAGGAAAAGGCATTACACACTTTTGCACATTTAATATTTTGCATTTTAAAATAAATGTGTAAATGTGTATGTCCAAGAAGCACTACGAAAGAGTTATTAAAGCTGGTCTCTCTGCACCCTCAAAAAAGAAAAGCTTAAATATTTGTGTGTGCAGTATGTATGCAAATAATATTACAATATATGCACTTATATTGTTTTCATAGACACAACCAACCACTTTAAATAAATAGTTCTAAAAAATTTTTTTGTTTAAGTTAATTTGCAGTGGTTCATGAAATTTTCAGTGCTTGTACTAATATTGTACTAACATTCTCTGCAGGCACAGGATGTCAACATGATGTCATATTGACGTTGTACCCCAACGTTTTGGGGACAATGGATTTTGTTTGGAAATGAAAGTCAGGTTTTCGTCCAACATCCAATTTTAAATCAACCTAAAATTAACCAAATATCAACATCTATTCATGTTACACCTTGACGTTGTGTGAACGTTAACACTATGACATCTATCAGACGTTTTGGATTTTGGTCACTTTCCAACACAATCTAAAATCAACTAAAATATCAACGTAATTTGACGTCGTTAATGGACGTCAAAATAACGTTGTCTTTATATGCTGGCTAGACATTGAATTTTGGTCATCTGATGTCATGACCTAAATCTAACCTAATATTAACATCTTATGTGTGCCTGCTGGGTTGCAACACTGCACAGACAAGGATTCATTTATAGTTTGTGTTGCTATGGGTGACAGACAGATGTGCTCAGTCAAGCCGACTCCATACAACCCATTAAAAAACTATTGATATATTGATATACATGTTGAAAACTGCTCTACTTCAATCAAAAAAGGATGGAAATATAGTTTCCACAGTATAAAAAAGTGACGACTCAGTAGAGTTATAACAAAGCAGCATATTGACTACCACTGAGAGAGCCCAGTTCCTCTGTGCTATGTTTGAGAAGGGTGCGTCTACGCCTCCGCCTTTTCTGGCCTCTCTCTCTCTGCCATTGTTCCAGCTATGTGGAGCTCACAGCGGTCAAAGAATGTCCCTTTTCTCTCCAAGCACCACTGAAAGGAAGCTGGTGAAGTCCATTTATACAGGAGCCTGTTGCCAGTTTTATACTGTGCAAATACTGGAATTTTTCTTTGCACAAATTCATTAAATTCTCTCACTTCTCTGCATTATGTTATTTTCCACTTGTTCCCACCAGCTGTTAAAAGCAAACTAACTTCATTCAAATGCTTCCCCTTTTAGTTATAATGACTCTGTGGAAATTCTAATAACCTCAGAGGCTTTAGCACTTCCTACTACCTGAATTTCTTTACTCTGATAACATCTGAGATGATTCAACATGTTTTGAAGTCCTACATGAACTTCAAGAGAAATGAACCACCGCAGACTTGCATTTCCACGGCTGATGTTGTGTCGTATAGAACAAGTATAGTACCCGTATAGAACAAGAATGTGAACTTTGAGATGAACTAGGTCACGCTATTGTGATGGTCCTTTGTGACATCAATGGCAGACAAAAAAGAGAGAGGCTTTTCAGCTCGCTTTATTCTTAGCTGAACTGACAAGTAGCAGGGACCAAGGGCAAAGGTCTTTCAACCATTTAGCAGCATCCTCATTGATGCAAAGCTGCATTACAGAAAAAAAAACTGTTGACGTTTAGTTGCACAGATCAACCATCGTGGTTCAGACAGGAAAACCAAAAATTGACTTAAAGAAAAGACGTGGCTGAAACAGTATAGCATACTTACTACCAAGTAAACGGATAACGAAAACCTAAAGAGTCACTTTAGAATAAAACAACAGCCAATTGTGCTTAATGCGTAAATATAAACCTTAATACATATTTTCTCTAAATGCAATTCTTCAAGAAAATCTAAAACTCAAATTGCATTTGCTTTGTGCCTTCAGATGCAATAAAGAAAGTATATGTCAGTAGCATGCACAGGCTCAATCGTCTTAGTTGGCTATATAGAAGGCAGATAAAGGGAGCATTCCTTTCTATTGAGGTGGACTGGCGAGGGGGGTGACAGGATTGTCGAGGCTTTCTCTAAAGCACACGGTCTCAGGGTGTCTTTGATTTGTTCATAGCCTCGGAGTAAATATGCGGCTGCTGCTCCTCCACCTGCGCTCCAATTTCCCCAAGGAGCTCCTTGTCTCATATATTACACCAGCGAGCATGAAATGTTGAAATAAACACAGAAATGCATGATTAAAAGAGAAATGCGTGTTTATGTTATCTTAAGGTTGAGGTGAGCCAGTTAAAAATAAATCCTGTTAAAGGTTATTGCATGGTAATATGCATTAATATGAGTCTACTTTAAGCTCATTCACCATGTTTATCTGATTTTAACGATCAGATTTTGGCTGTTTCAATGGCGTCTTGTTTAAGCTTTTAAGCAAACGCATGCAAAATGAAGTCCATTTTAGTGAATACAAATGGAAAATGTGAAACTAGGGTCAGCTGTCACACAAAAAGAGCTCTCAGGTTTGGTAACTCAAATGTTTTGCTCTTGTTTGTAGCATTGGATTCATACTGCTTTTAATGTAAATTAATGTTAACTCATTCCTTCAAAACAAACTATTTTTATATAGCCTTGAGCTAACAGTGAACACAATAAAACAGCATTCTTTAAGGCTAGGGGTGGGCTGTAGCTTACTGTATAAGATAGAATAAAGGTAGAAAGGTAAAGGGATATTTTGATAAAAAAATCAGTTTGGGGCAAGATGATTTAATGATGGTTTAGTGATGTTAAGGCAGTAAAACTAAAGGCATTTAAAAACATCTCGATTGTTTTTTAACTCAAAACAAATTGAGGTCCCTTACAGGAAAAATTACCATTGTAATAAAACATTATAACCTGCATATTACAGTCTAGCCATGGTAACCACACATTCGATTGGCCACAAGTTTAACCAAGTCATTTGTACGCTCTCAAAAAACAATTATGGCTTTCAACCACGATTGTATTATAGTTACAATAACAACTGCCTTAAAAAAAGATTTATTTATATAATAAATATTTAACTCAGCAGTTGAGTTTGTCCATATTTTACCCAAATTTGTGTTGGAAGAATCCAAGCATTGTTTTTGAGGGGAGTAAATGTTAATCAATCCGCCGAAAAGCACTTTTTTTCTGGGAAACCCCTTCATTTCCAATAGTGCTTTAATGTAAAAACAAATAGTAAACCATCTTTGAATTGTTACATAATTATTTCCATTTAGTTAGCAATATCAAGAGAAAGTCCAAATTTCGACTGAAATGTGACTTGCACCTTTCAGAAGCTCTTTTGACACCTTTCTCCAACGCGCAACACATTTTCTCAAAGATCAATTTGAGGATTATATCACGTTTCACATTCGCAAAACATTAGAAAAAAGTCTTACCTTTCACAGACAAACGTAGAGCACTTTCTACCAACACCCTCTGAAAAATCGCGTAAAACGGTCGGTGTTTATTTTGCAGTAAGTCTCCGGGTCTGTCAATACATGTCAAAACACGCGTAATGTGAAACGAGCTGAGGATAAACGCAAGTGACTTCTAGCACTCGGAGACTCGCGCGCAGTGACTCAGAGTGACTCTCGGAGCGTGTGAATGCTGAACTGAAGCGGCTTGTGTCACATTATCAAGTAGTCATGCGGAAAGGAGAGGTAGCGTACTAGGAGTCGCGTGGAAACACCACATCAGAGCATTTGTAAGTGCAATAGTCAAAAATGCTGCCAAAACTGATATTTTATGAAGAAACGTGTTTCACTTGATATATTACAACAAGGTTTCATCGCAGAAACACGTGGTCAGGTACAGTGAGTCTCTGAAGAGCTGTGACTCTGAACACTGGCTGTAGTTTACATAGCCAGGTTTTATCTTCGCAGTTTATTCATTATTTTTTTTTTTTTTGCATGAGAAAAAGCTGAGGCGAACTAGAAACAAGACCTTTCTCGGTATTAGGGAGTTCTGTTCAAGGGCAACCTTTGTATGTCTTGGAATATGTTACAAATTAAACCCTATAATAAAGCCATAATGCCCAGGATAACTGATAAGATTGCATTGCTAGGTAGTAGACTAGAAAGTGTGCGCTGTGTGTGTGTGTGAGTGAGTGTCTGTTAATCAGTTTGAACACCTGGCTTCCTGTGCGTCTCAGCTGCTATTTCAACAGCATTTATGAAGGCCAAGGTCTGACAAAGGCTTCACTGTTTCTTCAGGAGACTGATGTTGAAATAGCATAAAAGTTACAAACATTTACACATGAGGGCATCTTTGATATTGTGTTTGATTAGACTTCACTATTGACGCTGGTGTGTGAAAGTGATTTATGATGATAGAAGAAAGTAAATGTGTGTGTATGTATACTTTGTTTAATAGCCTACATTTATTTCCGCTAAATACAATTCTACAATTAACACTTTATTTAAAAAAAAGACAATGCTGTGAGTCAATTTTACCCACACTCGATGCAGTGTAAATCACCCAAAAGCACATTATGCAAATTACTCAAAACCCACACACACAGACACACGCACGCGCGCGCGCACACGCACACACTATAAATACCATAAAGTCAATAAGTAATAAAGGTAGTCAAACTCCACATAAAGAAAATGTAATATTGTAGAAATTTAGTCAGCCCACATCACAAATCAGAGTTTTAAAACATTGTATTATTTAATGTTTATTACCTTAAATGAGGAATCTAATCAAATCATTCACAACAAAATCTATCTATCTATCTATCTATCTATCTATCTGTCTGTCTGTCTGTCTGTCTGTCTGTCTGCCCTACTGAAAAAGCTGGTTAGCTGGTTTTAGCTGGTCGACTAGCCTGGTTTTAGAGGAGCTTTGGCCATTTTCAGCTGGACATGACCAGCTAAAACCAGCTTGACCAGCCTAGCCAAGTTGGGAGCCCAGCCAAAACCAGCTATGTCCAGCTTAAACCAGGCTAGTCAAGCTGGTTTTAACTGGTTTTAGCTGGTCATTTTCCAGCCTTACCAGCTAAAACCAGCCTGGAAATGGCCAAAACCCCTTTAAAACCAGGCTGGTCGACCAGCTAAAACCAGCTGACCAGGCTTGTTTAAGCTGTTTTTTTTCAGTAGGGTGTCTATCTATCTATCTATCTATCTATCTGTCTGTCTGTCTGTCTGTCTGTCTGTCTGTCTGTCTGTCTGTCTTGTCTGTCTGTCTGTCTGTTAACCATTGTTTTACAAAAAAAATCTAAACTTTTTACCACTGTGTAAGTATAGGTCTTTGTACCTAATTTGCTGGAATGTTTTAAGGGTTGGTAGGATGTTTTTTAATATACAGTATATTGTAATGAACTTTTTTGTGTGAAATACAATGAACATTTTATGCCAATTAAACAAAAGAAAATGAAAAAACAGTAATTCATTAAGAGAAAGAGAATGCTGAGATCAACATAAGTAATCATGATCTAAGTCACAGCTCTTTACACACAGTAATCTTGATAACCATACCTGAGTAAAAAGGGGAACATTTGTCTTCGTTTACCTACATTACTTCAGTCACACACTACCTGTCTTTGATTTAATGTTTTATATAATCTCTAAATCGGTCACCACATCCTGAAAACTAAGAATTTCCCTTTTGCTATTTAACATGCATGGTTAAGCTATAGACAATGTGTAACTTGTTCCCCTACAGGACATTAACTCCTTTCATAGAGGTTTCAAATTGCGACTGCAGTGTTTATGTCTGAACTTGTGCGCTGAATGAAAACAACAAAGCGACTTTTCACACAGCTCAGTCTTACTGTGGAGCATCTTACTATGCATCTTGTTTGCAAAGTTGTCAGTTTTATTGGAAGTTAAGGTCAAAACAGCACCTCGTAATTATACAAACTGTTTTACAACAGCATTAGGAAACCCTGTTAATGTATTCACAGCATTTTTACGCAATGGCTCTGGCCTCTAAGCAATAAAGCAGTGCATGCAAAGAAGTATTGTAATGTTCAAGCATATGGTAAAACTATATTTTCATTCTGACTTTAATATTTTTTAAACGTATGCTAAATATATTTTGTATTTGCGAGGATATAAATTATGTTTAATTTATACTTTTATTTAGCAAAATGTGTCAGTGTGAAAATACATTGCAGTAAAACTTTGCAATAGATTGTAAGTATCCATTATTTCAATAACACATTATTAAGAATGTAAATGCAATTTAATAATAATATAAAATGTAATAAAAAAATACAAGCATTGTTAAATACAACAGACCAAAGATGCAAATAAACAATAATTTACTATTTTCTGGGGAGTCAAACAGTATTCAGAAGCAGAAACTAAATAATCACTGTATGTCATTTTAATTGAGTAAATAATTATATAATGTTCAGTTAATCTTTAAGCTAGAAACATTTAATTTATTGTGCCCAAATTGCTTCAAATTCTTACAGTCAGGCCTAAAAAACACATGCAAATAATAAACTTTCACTCGAAGGTTAACATTTTAAATTACTCCACTATGTTGTTAACTATGATGTCTGGTCAACTATAATCCCAACTGCACTGCAGATCCCTACTATGTGACTATTGCGGACTTGCACATTGTGATATCAATGCTGAAATGATATATTGTGCAGCCCTAATGGCTCGTTTCCACTGAGTGGTATGGTACTGTCCGGTTCGGTACACTTTTAAGGCCATTTCCATTGTCAAAAGGTACCTAAAAGCGAACCGTACTGTACCGTACCACTTTTGGGGTGGGTACTTTTGGTACCTGGCATGACAAAAGGGTACCAAAAGGCGGAGCTAGACTATTAGTTTACAGAGAAGCGTCACTCGCGCATACACAAGCAGTAGAATGAAAACAAAGGAACGGCCATTTTTAAATACACAGCCATTACATCGTAATACTATATACATATAATAACAAGCCATGATCAACCTGAGCTCAAACAAATCTTGTCGTTGTCTTGATAAACAGCAACAAAGCCAAGAAGAACAAAATCTGCTGTGTCCTGTAGTTGATTTACGAGGCCCTCTAAAAGCGTGATCGGTTTTTACTTCCTTCAGAGAACTTGCGTGCGTGTCTAATGTTACATTTAAATGAACAAACTTCTTGAACTAATGATAATAACGTGCGTGTGATTATTGAAGTGCTTCTGACATCCGATCCTTTCAGAAACATACAAACGCGAGAGTAAATCACGCAAAAAATGAGAAGCCTGAAAAAAAAACAAAGGAGCAAATGATTCTTTCAGCAACCTAAAACATGAACGAGCTGCCATTTTTAACTATTGTCATCGCCTTTTGGACTATTATGAGCTCAGAATGACAGAATTACTCTCTAACAGAGGTTACATGTGCTGATGAAGATTAAAGATACTTTTTCTATACTTGGTAACACATCGGAAACTGTAAGGGTCTGTATGTGTTCATATATGTTGCATTTAATTATTTATTTTATATAATTGCAGACGTTACAGTAGGCTATTTTGCATCATTAATCTGCAGTTATACTCAAATCCTGTTCATAGAAAGATTAGTATTTATGTAAAGCATCTGTTTTGTGAGCAGTGCTTCTTATATGATTTGTGAACCACCCGTAAAACTTTACTTTGACATTTCCTCAAGCGAGAATGACGTCGACTGAAACTTTGTCGTACACCAGGCCCACCAAAAGGGCCTAGTGTATGACAAAAAAATACCATTGGTACCCTTTTGGCAGTGGAAATGCAAGGCTGATAAAGGTGACCCGTACCGTACTGTACCACTCAGTGGAAACGGGCCAAAAAAGTATGTTCTTTGCTTTAGACAGTTTAAATTCTTCCAATTTTACATTTATGCATTTTTCTTACAAGATTTTTAGGAAAATATATTTTTAATACTTTAAAATATATTATTTTGAACTATAATTCAAAAATATAACAAAATATTTTTAGAGAGTATGTAATTTATAATATAAATATGTACTTTTTTTGGCTAGTTGATTTTTGGGCATATTTCTATTATTAGAAATATTTATTTGGGGGATGTTTCAACACTATTTCTGGTGTCACACCAATTCATATTTTTTATTTAGTGGTTTAGTATAAATTCATACAATCTCATCTGCCTATGACAGTTGGTTTAGGGGTGGGGTTTGGTGCCATGCCTCCTTTTAAAACTTGTACATTTTCGTCTGACTGAACTTGTAGGAATTCGTACAAATTAGCCACTAAACTAACAAATTGTAAAATAGTTAAGTTTCCAAGTGAGATCACTCTGGATATTTCAAAATATATTGTTTTACCATACTGGCATGCATACTCATAAACAGACATCATAAGTACATCAGCCCACTTAATACAGTTTACCCTTTTTTCTGTCCTGATTTCAGTCGAGATGAAACAGATGGTAGGTGCTGCAGAAGGTATATAGCGAGACGGCACCAAGCCAACAAAGGCAGTGTCTGGGCTCTTTTGTTGCCTCTGTCAGTGATGGTGAAGCAGCTCTGACTCCCTTTGCAAATCCACAATGATCTCACAGGCCAGGGGAAATCCAAACTGATGTTTATACAGAGAGATTAAGGGTACCAGCATGAAAGAGTTCAGCATTCGTAGATAAACACACATACAAATGAAAACAGGCTCACTTAAAAAAAAGCTTCTTTAACTGGGTAAACGAAATAACCTTTGTGTTTGGACAAGACATAAGCAAATTCACTACTTGTTGGTCTTTCTATGTGGACTTTGAAATGTAAAAAAAACGTTCCTGTTTAAAACATGAGGCTGTTTTGCTTATGCAAACAGGAACCTGCTTTAATATTTTACTTCAGAACTGGTTGTGTAGGTTAGAATGTATTCTGTGTTCACGGTTCCAGTTTTATCAGTTATTATACACATTCATTTATATAATTTGAGATTAAAATCATATGTTTATTATAAGGTTATCTTTTAAAATTTAGTATGTGTGTTATGTAGGGCTGGCCGATTTGACCTAAAATCTAAATCTCGATTAATTAAACATTTTGACTCAATAACGATTAATGAGCGATTATTTTATTTATTTATTTATTGCCCTCATAGTTCATAGACAAGTTTTGTACAGTAAATCTGCTCACATAGTAGTGAGAGATTTTTGAATGAAGGGTGCATTACTTGATTTATAATTATTGAAAGAAACACACACTATCAATCTATGATTATTTATTAAACATCAACATGAACAACTGAAATTAAAACATACATTGCCTAAAACCAACAGTCACTTTTTTCTTATTAAAAAGTAAAAAATAAATAACTTGCACTTTTGGAAACAACCTAAATTATTTTCAATGTTTTTCATAGTAAAACTATGAAATAAGCATGTATCTCATCTAAATAAACTAACTCTTGCATATCCTGTAAATAATATTTTAAACAGTGCATTGCTTGCATCTTCTGTAAACAAATATTTTCATATAAATAATAATTTTAATGTAATAGAAAATATGCCGTCGCAATGCATCTTTGGTCCATCGTCCTACGTGACCAGAGATTAGATGGGGCTGCAGAAGTATAAAACATTTGACTCCACACAAATCAACCTGGTAAAATTAAATAGATTATAGGTTCTGAATAATGATTTCAATTACTTTTCGATTAATCGGCCAGCACTAGTATTCTGTATGCACAGAAATGGATAAAAAAAGACTATTTGAAAATAATTTTCTCAATTTACTGGATTTATTATGGGTAAAGGTTTAAAATGTTCATTTGTTTTGTTCTATTGATATCCATTAGCATATATTCCATTTTTTTTCTTTTTTTATCATATCTGACTGACAGAAGTTTGTGGTATATTTCTATTATTAAAGTGAATGACATTTAAGTGGGTTGCTTATATATATATTTTTTAATTCAAAGATTTACTCTTTGGATTATTGGAAATATGAATTTACTCTTTTTTTTTAAAGTACAGTATAAGTGATATGGGCTGAATAAAAAAAAAAATTTGTTGAACGTTACTAAATTTAATTTGTTTGTTTAAATTTAGCCCATATCAATTGTTTGCAACCTGTAATGTGAATGGGGATGCTGACATCAGAGGTGCGGATTCAAATGCAGGATTTATTCAACAAAGAATGGTCAGGTAAGCAATGGCTAATACAGGAACAAACAGATGTATACAGGCAATTCAGATTTGTGGTTAATAAACGGGTGGATGGTCAAAAGGCAAGCAGCATACAAAGTAAACAAACAAACAAACAAACAAGGTGAGGATCAAAACCAACAAGGCAAGGAATCCGCATTGCAATGTTCACAATTCAGTATAACAAGACTCAGCAAAGAGGTGTGTGTGTGCGCTGCATTTAAAGTCTATCTAACCAGTCTTTGAGCAGCTCCCAGCTGTGTGAGCGTAATCGATCGTGATCTGGAGCAGGTGTGTGTGTGTGTGTGTGTGTGTGTGTGTGTGTGTGGTGCATGACTGGAACTTGTAGTTCATATACCAGTGGATTTGTAGTCCATTAGCGATCTGCCAGGATTAGATTGCTGGTGATTGTGACAATGACTTACCTTAAAAATTTGTAGTAAATCCAAAGAATGTTGTTTTAGTGTAGAAAATAGAATTGAGGAGTGTGTGTGCCATTCTCTCCCTATAATAGGCCCCATCACATGACAAACCCACTTTAGCCTCATCATGCATCATGTTATTGTAAGCATTATTTTTTTTCCCATATCTACTTCTCTTTTTTTGTACCTATTCGAGCTTTCTGTTTCTTTTCTCTGTCCCTCATCCTGCTGTGGTAAGTCAGGAGGTGTTTCTGTGTCATTGTGGTGTCTGCTCAGCAGCAGCGATTGCATGATGTCTACAACATTACGTGTTTCTGGCCAGCAGTCAGTTAGCAGTCAAATGACAGATGGGTTTACCAGCATCTCTCAAACAGATGGAGATCCTCAGCCCTGTTTCATTAAAATTCATTCAGAGACCCAGTCAGCCGTTCGCAGCCCATGATTGGTTGCTGAGCTGTCGCCATGGTTATTTGATTGACTAGTGACTTGCTGTTTAAAGCTGGTCCCATGGGGGGCTGTGGTCATTTCTGGGACTGTCAGCGTTGTAAGTGTTGAATTATACTGGTTTATTAATAGCTTAGAGTGACTCCGGGTTGCCTTAATATGATTTTACCACAAGTCCACTGCATCAAAGAAATATAAAACAATGATAATAGTAATCTTTTATGTTAGTAAATTGAACCTTCACATTATAGAAATGAAGTAGAACCACACTTGAAATTGAATTCTGAAGGCCCTGAATAGTTTGATTGTGTTTAATGTGCTATATCTTTAAGGATTATGCAACTCCTATCAAATGTCTAGTTGTATCCCACCCATGTATTTGCACCATGTTTGCTGGAGTGGTTCAAATGCTTAGCAGGAAGGAAGGAAACACAACTGAAAAGATAGCTGATAAATTAGTCAAAAGTGTGATTTGAGAACATTAAATGAGAACATTCGAGTTCTCCTTCCTTGAGTTCAAAGAGAAAGACATAATAATCGTGACAGGCCAATGCTGATTAAGTTGTTACCTACTTACAGCCACTAGAGGCCACCATCACCACCAATAAGTTTTGTTTAGCGCATGGGTGCTCAACCCTGTTCCTGGAGATCTACCTTCCTATAGGGTTCAGCTCCAACCCTGATCAAACACACATGAACCAATTAATTAGGAACTGAACAACACTTGATAATAACAGGCATGTGTTTGATACGGGTCACAACTAGGCATAGGCCGGTGTAGCTTTATGACAGTATAATAAGCTTGAATAAAAAAATCACGCTATCACGATATCAAGGTATTGTAATTACTACTATAAAATATTTTCTTTTTAAATGTCTGGGTAAAAAACTACAACTTTCCCCCCATTGAACACAATATATTTACTTTAGGAAACATTTATAATATTTTGGAACAGTATAAACATGTCAGGCTACATAATTAAAATAAGTAAATGACATCTGCTGTTTTCATTAGTTTCAAAACCACAGATTTCTTTACAAGACATAAAAAAACACATTAAAAAAAACCTTACATTTACCTTAAGAACGGTATAACAGAAAATTTTGGTGGTTTTAAAACCTTGACTTTTCCAAACCACAGTTAACCTTGAAACCAATGCCTAGTTCTGAAATATCCAGGAACAGGGTTGAGCACCCCTGGTTTAGCAGCTATACAATATAAAGCAAAAAAACATGCAAGTGCAATATTGTTTGCATACTTGTAGTTGCATAAACTGGAAGCTTGTGTTGAGGAATTTACATTTTTTACAGAAAGATTGTCAGTTACACTGTAAAAAATAAGTTGAGTCTACTTAAAAAAAAAAATAAGTGAGTAAACCCTTTGCATTAACATTCATTCATTTTCTTTTTGGCTTAGTCCCTTTTTTAATAAGGGGTTGCCACAGCGGAATGAACTGCCAACTTATCCAGCATCTGTTTTACGCAGCAGATGCCCTTCAGCTGCAAACTATCACTGGGAAACATCCAGTGATGAAACATTTCAAACAACACACACATACACTACAGACAATTTAGCTTACCCTATTCACCTATACGCGCATATCTTTGGACTTGTGGGGGAAACCAGAGCACCCAGAGGAAACCCACGTAAAAACAGGGAGAACATACACAGACTCCACAGAGAAATGCCAGCTAACCCAGCCAAGCCTCGAACCAGGGACGTTCTTGCAGTGAGGTGACATCGCTACTCACTGCGCAACAGTTCCAATTTACTTGCATTTTATAAAAGTAAAGTAAACTTGTCACTTAATAAGACAATTGGTTTAATCACTCTTTTGAATAAAGTAACTGATCACTTTTTGCAGTGTACTTTGTATATTTAGGCTCCACTCCACCAATAAAAATTGTTAGAAACATTTCATTCCTTCCTTCCTGAATTGCTTTTGAATGAATCACTCATGATTCACTCATCATACACACGCACACACACACACAAAAACGCAGAGAGTTGTTTAGGCAGAGTGATTTCTATACTGAGATAATCATATGTTCTATCCACTGAACATAACCCTCACTGTAAATCTTTGGCATTTTTACAAAAAAACTAGTATGATAGGCTACAACTGCCATGTGTGTGTTTACTATTGTGTGTACTCTTATCTATGTGTATATCGGTTATCCTACATTGTGAACACAAAGAATCTCTCTCTCTCTCTCTCTCTCTCTCTCTCTCTCTCTCTCTCTCTCTCT
>CAIGQZ010001108.1:13538781-13642467 GCA_903798205.1 Danio tinwini
TATTTATTTATTTATGTATAAGTGTGTTATGAAAATGTTTTCATTTTCTACACTGTAAAAAAATCCTAGTTGCCTTAATTTTTTTAGCTGAATCAAATTAACCTCATGAGTCCATTGAACTTATATTATGTTAAACTGACTTAAAACAGCTTGTGTAACTAATAAAATTAAGTTAGAACATGATTAGCTTAGTTTAATAAGTTACAATGACCCAAAAACATATGTTGTCAGGACTAATTGATCATATACGTTTTTACAATAGGCTTTGAGCTGCCAGGTCAACTTCCAGTTAGATAATGTTTCTGTTCTGTTCACACCAATAAAAATTATTATTTTCAAGGCAACTTTTGAAAATAAATTTCGAATAAAAAAAAAAAAACTCAACTTTTGTTTAGTTATACTGTGCCATTTAACCTTATGTCTCAATCATCCTTAATTCACCTCATTTAACAGAAAAAAAGATAAGTAAATAGTGATTAAATTCTCAGCTTTGGGGGAATTATTCTTTTACTGCATCAAATATCCAGTGACTTTCTTTTAGTTTTATGCATTACAAATGAACTTGTAAGCCATTATAGCAATGGGTTCGGCTTCCTGTTTGTGGCTTATCATGATCATTCTGCAAAACATCACTTCAGCCCAGTTGCACAGTATAAACACAACCACTGTGTCTTAAGAGGTTCTACCAACTAGCACTCAGTTGAGGAGTAATCAGTCTTATTTTTTTGACTAAATTCCTATCTTTTAGTAAGTGAATATAAAAAGTTTTTGACGACTCTCGAAGAACAAAAAAAATTAGATAACTAACTTTTTTAAATTATACTTTGCCGTTAATGCCACTGGCTGCTCTTTCTATGCGTGAGACAAACTGCAATCAGTTTATATAACTGAAGTAATAGTGAAACTACCAGACAGAAATAACATGATGACTGGCTCACATGTTTGCTCCTCTGGGCTTCAGACTTGCCTCATCACAGAACTTCTCCTCTGTAAGCGAGAAAACAGATAAAGGAAATTGAAACTAAACCAATGACACTCAATATTGTACTCAAAATGAGCTCAGTAAGTGTTTCTTTTTTTTGACAGCTGTAGCTTGCACGAATCACAAAAGCCAGCGTGTAATATGCGTAACAACAAATTGTAAATTCAACAAGCGCAACCACCTTAAATAATTAACTTTTATTTACAGCTTGCTTTAAAAAAACAACATATATTTAATGTTATTATGTTATATGTTGTTGTAATATATATACTTACTGCAGTTGATTTGAGCCCCATCAAATGTATAGTTTCCCCTGAGATCACCTGTGATGATATCACCCTTGATGCTGCCATCCACAATACCATATATATGAGCGTTTCCTTGAACTCCTTGTGAGAGGTCAGTGCAGCAGGTTCCTTGAAGGCCATTTGGTTTACATAGAGTGTGATTCTTGCCATTGACCTCTACTATCAGCCGGTCCAGCAGCGGCTCCCAGAACACACAGAAATGACTTTGATTCTGATGAGGATTTGAATCTAGTTGAATGGATGAAGATCGTGTGCACTTGGCTGTGATCCTGCCCTGAATAAAGAGTGTGCTCTCATTGGCTGAAATGTCAATTCTTTCACAGCCGGTTTTCAAATCATATTCCAGATTTCAAGGTGTGATGCCATGGAGCCACTTTCCACACATCTTGAAGTCTCTGTCATTTTCTGTTGCTGCTACATGGACAGGCATATAAAATGAATTAATAAAAAAAAGATCAAACAAATACCAAAAAACAAACATTTCTATGAAATATTCCTGCTAATATAATTAAATATGTATGAATTAAATTCTTAATTTCTATGTGATTATAATTCTATATTAAAAAACCTGAGAAAAATCACTGATTTATGCCAAATTTCCTCCTGTCAGCAGGTGGCGCTATGACTGTGACTCAATATTGGCATGTAGATGTCTTCAGGAAAGGAATCTTATCGAACCTGAATTTTCAGGCAGATCGGACATTGTTTGACTGAGCTATAAGTAATTTCCTGTTGCCAGCAGGTGGTGCTATAATTTTAACTGGATATTGGAATGTAGATGGCTTAAGGAGAGGACTTTTATCAACCATGTGAAGTTTCAGGCATATCAAACATTGTTTGGCTCAGTTATTAGCCAAACTACCTTCTGTCAGCAGGTGGCCCTATGACTGTGGCTCAATATTGGCATGTAGATATATTCAGGAGAGGGATCTCATCTAACCTGTGAATTTTCAGGCAGATCGGACTTTGCTTGACTGAGTTATAAGTAATTTCTTGTGGCCAGCAGGTGGCGCTATGACTGTGACTCAATATTGGCATGCAGATGTCTTCAGGAGAGGACTCTTATCAAACATGAAGTTTCGGGCTGATCTGACATTGTGTGAATGAGATATAAGTACTTCCTGTTCCATGGTGAAGCGTTGATGTTTGTCAGTTCGCCACGGACACGCCCATCGGTGAAAACTCTAGATCTTCACAATATATCATCGCTAGAGCTTTCAGAAAACACCACCCAAATTTGATGCTGATACGATAAAATTTGTGGAAGCAGTTTGTTATGCTGTAAAACACATCACTTTCTGTTATCACCAGGTGGCGCTATAACTGTAACTAGATAATGGCATGTAAATGTGTTCAGGTCAGGACGGTTATCATACGTGTTAATTTTGAGGCAGATCGGATAATGCATGCCTGAGTTATAGCAACTTCCTGTTTCATGGCGAATCATCAAAGTTTGGAGGCCGCCACGGACACGCCCATCGACGAAAACTCTAAAGCTTCGCAATTTAACATCGTCAAAGCCTTTAGATGACAAAACCCAATTTTGGTGTTGATCGGACAAAATCCCTAGGAGGAGTTCGTTCAAATACAACGCCTGGAAATGGCAAAAACGCCACTTTTTTGCCGCAGGAAATTAAAAATATCCGACTTCCTGTTGGGTTTGAGATATTGCTCCAAGAGACTTTTTTGTATGGTTTGGCATGTTTGAGGTGTGTGCCAATTTTCATGCGTGTACGTGATTCGTAGCTCGGGGGCTCATCCATCACAAGTGCATAGGTGGCGCTGTCGAGTCATTTTGCCACGCCCAGTACCGAAACCTATAACAAATGTAAATTTTCGCCACTTCTTAGGCGTGTGCAAAGTTTTGTGAGTTTTTGGGCATATTTAGCCCCTCAAAATCTGATTTTAACTCGATTCAATCTGCGGAAGAAGAAGAATAAGAAGTAGAAGAAGAAGAAGAAGAAGAAGAAGAAGAAGAAGAAGAAGAATCTAATAACAATCGATTTACAAAATAAATCACCTACCTACACCCACAATCAATAAAAGACAGGAAATAAGCAGCATTCTGACAGCTTTTAGATTCTGCTTCATAAATTTAACCTGAAAATTAAAAGAGAATACATAAAATGTGTGGTAATACTTTAATTGAAGGGGTGTTCAAGAAACCTTTAAAATGTGAATGTCATACTCATGAAAACTGTCATTAGGTGTCATTCACGTAACAGTATGTCATTTTAAATGCAAAGGTGACACTGTTTAAGATTGTCATTACATAACTTGGCATAAACAAATATGTGACAACCTGTCTTTGTCATGACAACTTGACATTAAGACAACTTGTCATAAATATGTCATAAATATGATTAATTATAACTGAATCATTAATATTTAAATCTTTTTATCATTTAATTTGTTTAAAACATTTGCTTCATCGCGCAGTGGGTTGCACGATTGTCTCACAGCAAAAAGGTCGCTGGTTCGAGCACCGGCTGGGTCAGCTGGCTTTTCTGTGTAATTTGCATGTTTTCTTCATGTTCACGTGGGTTTCCTTCAGGTGCTCTGGTTTCCCCTACAGTCCAAAGACATGTGCTATAGGTGAATTGAATAAGCTAAATTGTCCGTAGTGTATATGTGTGAAAGAGTGTGTATGGGTGTTTCCCAGTGTTGGGTTGCAGCTGCAAAAAACATATGCTGGATAAGTTGGTGGTTCATTCCACTGTGGCGACCCTTAATTAATAAAGGGACTAAGCCGAAAAGAAAATGAATGAATGAATTAATGAATAAATGAATGAACATGTATGTAGAATGAAGTATATACTTCATGTATATTTTATGTAGCATAGGTCAGTGTTTTCCAACCCTGTTCCTGAAGGCACACCAACAGTACACATTTTTCAATTAAAACAAACCTGAATGAAATAATCTGAACATTAGAAGAGACTCAGAAACCTGAAATGAATGGTTCAGAGGGAGACGACTTCCAAAATATGAACTGTTGGTATGCCTCCAGAAACAGGGTTGAGAAACATTGGTCAACGTCAAGAAAATACCATATTACTGTAATCAAAGCTTCCGCAGTAAATTGCAACAAGAAAATTGAATACAGGCAGAAGCCTAATGTGATTATAACCAATTCAAGTTTACAAGTTTTAAAAGGATGACTTTGCAGAAAAAGTATTATTTCCTATGTCAGATTTGGTAAAAATCCCTTCAAAATTTGGCCACCAGAAATGATCATGGAATTCTTATAATAAAAGCAAAATAATTTTTTCTTGCCCTTTTAATAAGTGAGAGCACAAACCAAACATGCGAACATGGTCAAAAACCACCTTCTCTTGTGCAACAGTTTCTGTTATATAAATATGACACCTGCTTATGTGTGCATTTAAATTCAGACCGAACATTAATGACAAAAAAGTAAAATGGGCCTTTGTTCTCATCTCAGCTTCATAACTTGTCTTGTCTTCATAAAATAAAATCTACTTACATCACCATTGGATACGACTTGGTGAACATCTGCTTATCTGTATCGCCTTGATGTCTCGTCTCTCTCTTATCTAATCTGATATAACTGTTAAAAGGAAAACCAATCACAAGAATGAGAATTGTTCTTTGCAAATAAATGTGCTCTTGGTAAAACTAGAACAGTTACCTAATGAATGAATATGAGAAATGATAACGGCATATTCTATACCTCTACATACAGACATATAACACTTCCCTCTTCATCGACCATGAGAAGCAGATACTTTTAACTGACTTTAACCAACCATCAAACCACATTTATATCAGCTATTAATAGAGCACCACACAAACAAGACACACCAAAACGTAGGCCAACCATAGAAGCTTATTCATATGAGAATGTATAATAAGGTGCTTTTTGACTGGGTGAACAAAAAAGCTTTAATAATATGAAAACCCACAATTATGGTCCATATTTAGATGGTAAAAACTATTAACACTATTCAAAGGTTGACATTTTTCACAGGGTGGACTATTCTTTTCATGTGAATTCAAGTAAATAAAACCCTTAAAGCAATGAAAACCAGTGTGCCTACTCAATCTTTCTTTCTAGCTTTATTTTTCTCCCACTGTGGCCATGCTGTTTCGGTTTGGTTAGATTCTTGGCTGTGAGAATGAGCTCATCTTGTGTTCCATTAACATATTGTCACAATAATCTTGTTTGAAAGGCGAACAGAGTCTGTGCAACTTGTGTTTTTTGGGACAGAACTGCTGGGTGGAGTACAGGTGTGATATATTTATTATGGGTCCCAGCTTTATAGTATATTTTGTACAGCCTGAAAAGCACATAAGAAAAAATAAGGTCATTTATTTCCAGCAGTGGGAGTTGGACCATGTTTGCTGTGCAAAGGATGGGTGTGTTCTGATGAACCGTTTAGAGGAAGAAAACATTGTGTAAGATTAAAAAAATATATTCATGCAGGGATTTTCAGACATCATGAAAATTTGTTGTATTTTTTCAAACAGCTGAATTAAAAACGTGTAAAGAATATTAAGCCTAAGTTTTGTCCTACAGTATATATCATTTAAACTTGTTGCCAAGAATTTGGATAAACACATAGGCCTACCATTGAAATCTGAAATCACTGAAATTTTTTAGTAACAGTTTATTTTAAGGGTTCGCTTTATTATGTTGACCAAAAACTTTACAACTACTGTACATGTAACAGTTCTTTTGCAGTTAAACCAGGCTAACTACACATTTGACACCCAGAGGTTAAACTATGTATTGCACTCCTGAATCAAAACAAACCAACAAAAGCGAAGCAACGGCATCTTATAGAAGGAATAATTTCCATATTGAATGGAGTTTTTGTCCTAACCAACAATACGAATTGATATATTAGAAATGGCTTCTATTTCTCACAGGTGAACAACAGAAAACTATGACAATGATCACCTCAGTTAAATGGGCTTGTGTTAAATGCTAATAATGTAAGTTTGAATGCCATTTTACATGACATTTATTGCCTAAAAGCAGCAGCAGAAAGTTTACCTCAGATCTTGAAAAAAAAAAAAAACGTTTGAAATTTAACTTTAGAACTAAACACATATGAGTGATTCAGCATCTACATTTAATAATGCTAAAGAGAGGGATAATTTGCATTAAATAGATTATAAACCTTACCATTTCATGTTGTTAGGAGACACGGTTAGGGGAGAGCGGGGCACAAAGTAACACTTTTTGGTTCTGGTCAAATAATGAACAAAGTAAAAGGGTTAGACAAACCATATTTTTTTTTTTATAAACAACACACAAGCCTCTTCTACACATGAGCACTGGAATTATGATCGCCGGACCTATGGTTTCTGTGCAGTATTGGCAAAAGTGCCAGGAGTAAAAATGTTACTATTTACCCCACCTGCGGGGCACGTTGTAACAGACAGGGGGTTAGTTGTAACACATGCTTATAAAGGCAGATTTCACACAATTAATTTAAATTCAGTTTACTTTAAATAGTAGCTATATTTCCTCAGTAATTGGCTCATTTATTTTTTATTCTACATAGCACAGTATGGTTATTTATTTTTTTGTTTATTGTATAAACACATTTGAATCTATTTGCATTATTATCCATTTATCAATACTATACAATGCATTTATTTGCATTATTATCAATTTTAAAAAAATTATATTTTCTATTAAAAAACATTTTTATTTAAAAAGTTCTCAAAATTACACTCAAAATGTTTTTTAAAATAAAAAAATATTGACTGTAATAAAAAAAAATACTTTTATGCTTTCTCCTGTGTTTCTCATCCAAATTTTGCCGAGATTTTTCAATAACTGTCACGAAGACGTCTGCTGACACTGTGGTGAAAACCTCGGAAGCATGCCATGGTTAACCCTGAGCAAATACCTTAAAACTCTGTGTTACATTTAACCCCGCGTTACTTTGTGCCCCACGCTCCCCTACATCTGACTTAAGCAGAATATCTGACTTCAGCATTGTTTTTCAGAAACAAGAATGTTCATTTGGCATGTTTTCTTAAATATCTGCAAACATATTATGGTATTTTTATAATTTAGAAAAGTTAAAAACTTACATACAGCACCTTTAAGTAAAAGTACCATTACTTGCCCCAAAATGTAGTGTAAGTAAAGTAAAAGTGTCTGTTATAAATATTACTCAAAGTAAGAGTAAAAAGTAGCCCTTTCAAAAGTACTCAAGAGTAGTGAGTATTACGCTGTGAAAATTCTGACATCAATCCGATTTTCAATTCCAAACAAAATGCAACGTCCCCCACGGCATTGGGGTATAACATCAATCTGATGTTATGCTGATGTCTTGTGTCTGCTGGGTGTTTAAGCCTATTTTGGTCATCATACAGTAAACATCCGTCATTTTCTCATCAGTGGCATGCATCTAAAAGGTCTCTGGGTCAATGCCTGTAAAAATTTGGACATCTTCTTAGACACTTTTAATGCTTCCAAACAGTTTGCTGCAATTGTAAATCGCCCGTGTCTTGAGGTAGTTCATTATGAGGCGATTTACCTTCTATGTGCAGTTTGATTGGGCAGGAATCACAGGACTTATTTTTCTAATCCCCATAGACAGAAAATAATAAAGTAGTGACTGCAGGCTGAAGATAGTAAAATAGTAAAAGTACTGATACAGCACTAAAAATGTACTCAAAGGAAAGTAAAAGCACACATTTTCAAAACTCTTAAATTACAATTCCTGAAAAAAACTACCTAATTACAGTAGTTTGAGTATTTGTAATTTGTTACTTTACACCAGTGGTCTCAAACTCAATTCCTGGAGGGCCGCAGCTCTGCACAGTTTAGCTCCAACCACAAAACTGTGCAGAGCTGTGGCCCTCCAGAAATTGGGTTTGAGACCTATGCTTTACACCATTGGGTTTAACCATGCGTCTATTGTAAGATTGGTAATACAAATCTGTCAAAATATACTGCATTTTTACTATAATAAAACCATGGTTAAGTTTCGTAATCTATGGGGTATTAGTAGACTTTCTGCTTACTAACACTTCATTTTGACGCTCCCCAAGACTTTCTATTTTTGCAATTATGTGACAGCTTACGCTAATAAGCTCGAATCTATTGGCTGTAATCAGATTGGAAGCAGCTGACATGTTTTTACAAATATATTCGACAAACATATTTATTCAAACCTCTATTTATATTAGTTATTTTTAATAAGCTCAGAGATGGCAGTTTTACATGTTTGTAGTCAGTTCATTCTTCTATAACTGAGAATATGTCTCCACCTAGAGGATTTATAAATCACTGTCAAGAAGTTTTTCTCTTCAGCGTGCTTTTGTGAAGAATTTTTAGATTTCAGTTTGTATATTACCCAACAGGTGCCTATACAGCATTATAACAGCTAATACTGTGCACGAATATGTTGTGACAATACTAATAAATGCTTTAATTAGCCTCCGATTGTGTTCTTTTTAAAAACTATAAATATTTCTTTATATTCCACCCATGCTCTCTGGTGACTCGCACTAAATGAATCCAGTCTCACAGACTCTCTTCCTCTGCTACCAATTACACTGCTCTTTACACCCCTCTTGTCTCACACCATATCCAGTGGGGGTGATTTTCAGAATAGAGACCCTCCTAATGCTGAGAGGACAGAGAAAGATGCAGCTGCTTTGGCAGGAGGCCTTATCTGCTGCCTGCACAGTTTGTTCATGGGTAATCTACGCTGCCACGATTCATCAGATCAAACCTTTAGCTTTGGAACCAGCGCTCATGTTTGTGGTTTAATAGAAGTTAAATAGCCTGGATTCAAAAACAGCGTTACTGTGTTGCAGGATGATGTCATGAAATGTGTCTGGATTTTTGCACTGTTTTTGCGACCTTGGCCAACTGTGGTGTAGAACGGTATGCATGCCTTTATAATGTGTGTATGAGCTATCATAGAATACATGCCAAGATTCAAAATAATAAATGCATGCCAAGATGGCAAATCATAAATATGAAATGTCTTACAATCTTCACTCTTGACTGGTCTTCCATTGCAAAAGGCAATGAGAACGATAAAGAGCGTTTATATTACATAAAAGAAGAAGAAACTTACGCACTGTTTGAAATGTTAACCCTATTAAACCAAATATAGGCTATCATATTTGTTTTATAACAGACTCTTCGTTGCTAACATAATAAAGACTGTTGTAAAAAACCCTGCTAAAATATGTCAAATATAATACAATAAACTTTGAACATTCTCTCATTCATCATTGTAGTACGGCAGGGGTGTCCAAACTCGGTCCTGAAGGGCTTGTATCCTGCAGAGTTTAGGCACGTGCACACATAGGGCTCAACCTGTGCAGTGTACATGCCCTTTTGAGTCTGGGAAATAAAGTGCCCTTCCAAAATGAACGTAAGTGCCCCTCCTACCCCCGCTCTTCAGTACGCGATCCCCCCCGCCCACCGCTCTTCTGTTCGCGATCGGTGTCCTGCATTTAGCTCCAATTCCAATTCACCACCAAACACACCTGAAGAAGCTCATAAAGGTCTTAATAGGTACATTTGAAGTCCAGGCAGGTGTGTGAGGGCAAGTTAGGTAGGCCTAAACTCTGTAGGGACTCAGCGATTGGTGGGCCCTTGTGTAGGCTAAAGTATAAACAATGATTCAAAACAAAATACATATTCAGAACTTTTTGAAATGCCATGTCCTATAATTTAAAAGGACTAATCTTTTTGCATACATCGGCTTGATATGTCATACATTTAATTTTCATAAATGTATTATTTATGTAGTTTTATTAGCCTAAATAAACCAAATGTTTTGCATATATTACAACGAACGTTTTTAATGACCCTATAGGTTTCACTGCAAAAGTTTATGTAATATTTGATCCTTTTGAATTCATGGTTTCTCTCATGCATTTAGTTATCATAAATATGGTTCATTTAATAAAACTACATAAAAAAAATTAAATTTATTTTATGTAGTTTTATTAAACTAACCTGTTGGCACACATAACAATAAAATTCCCCGTTAGCTTTCGCAGAAATATTGGCTTAAATGTTAATCCACTGAACAGTGGTGTTGACAAAAAGCTTCCAGCCTGGAAGTTTGGTGACGGTGAAGGCGCCGCCTCCGCTCCCTTCCTGATATCCCTCCCCTTCCATCCTCCGCTCACATTGCTCTTCCCTTCGGTGGGAAAATTCCTGCTGGAACATCCGTGCTGGATTTGAACTCGGGAATTGTAGCGGAAAAACAGAAATCTGCAGCACACGCCGGAGGATTTTCTCGCATGTTCTTTTCCATATCGTTCAGGTATGTGCACATGCCAATTGCTTCTGGTAGGATCATAGATGCATTGTTGTGGATTAACCGAACAGCAGTGTCGAGTGACATTCAACACGACAGAAATGTGCACGCAGACGTCGTTTGTGGACATGCTGAACTTCCCAAATATCCAGTTTACTCGTGAATTGCGGTGCTGTTTACCTTAAAAGCCGATGTATTGCTGTTACAAACAGTGTCTTGTTACGTTCAGTCACGTCGTAGGAAAAGTAGTGAGTGTGGATAATAACTGTTAGAGCGTTGAAATAGAAAGTTTATGGATGTTTCTTTTGTTGTTAGCTTTACAGTCACTGTTTTTGGCGTCAGTCTTTATATTAGCGTTGTTTGTTTGATTCTAAAGTAAACAGTTACAAAAGCTTATTTTTTTGGAATATAAGTAACATTTGCAGCATTTGGATCAAAGTCCACTTCAATTACAAGCCAGGGTCATTCATTCATGTTGCACACACTTAAATGTAAACCACTGACTCAAAGCAGTACAAATGGAGACTTTTGAGGGGGTGTGGTAGTAAGTACAGGTATATTTGTATTTTCTTAAAGAAGTCAGGAATGCTTTAATGCAGCTCTGTCAAACTTCATTTTGCATACTACAGCTGAAGTACGTATCTTTTCTTGCCATTGATTGGCTAATGACAGTAGAAATACAGGGCTTTTAGGAACATGACATCTGTTTTTCTTCAGGCTGGGTTGTCCCCTTTAAGCTCTATTAAAATACAGGTAAAAGAAAAAAGTAGGCTTCCTCTGTACAAAACCAGTGTTAATTAGAGGTCACACAAGTTTCATGAAGCCACAGCTACGCTCAGTTTTTCCACATTCGGAATAGCAAATCCCTAACCACAGAGAAATATATTTTTGGTGAAATATATTCTCTAATAGTTGTCAGAGATGGTTATTTAGCTAATTTATAGCAAAACAGCAATATTGAATTGCTTCCTAAAAACACAGGTGTATCCGAAGGGGTGATTTGTAAATTACACAAGGTTGGAGAAATGAGGCATTTAGTCTTCATTTGGGACTGGGGTTTCACATTGATTTTTGTTTCTTTCTCTTGTGCATGTCTTCATGTTTTATTTATTTATTTATTTTACTCTCACATCTGGAACACTCTGGTCGCCCACAGATGTAGTGATTTTTTTTTTCTTCCTTTTCTGCATCATTGCATGAAAACAGGAACAGTCAAGGCCACACCAAGCCTGGTCCATGTGGCCGCCCAAAACCACGACCAGCCCAACTGCAATTGCAATGACCAGTTATGCTGTCAGGACCAGATTGAGTTTGAATATAGTTTGTCAGTTCCAAGGACATTGGCTTCGTGCATAAATTGTTCTGGCTCTTTGGATTTCCTTCAGAATAGTTCACCCAAAAGTGAACCTTCTGTTATAGTGATCCCTTAAGTTCCAAGAAATGTCACAAAAATTACTCCATGGGATTTCTATTTTTCAGTATTTCTAAATTACTTAAAATTCTGCATAAACCTGTATGTCTGAATGTGCCTACTGTCATACTATAAAGTAGGGCTGCACAATATTGGAAAAATCTGATATTGCGGTATTTAATTTTTCTGCGATAAATATTGTCATGTGAATGCAGTTTCAGAAGATGGTCTAAAGAGCTCAATTTTATTGTTTTCTGTGTTCGAGAACAGAAATTGAACAATCAAAATGCAAAAAAAAAAAAGTGTTTTTTTTTGCGTGTTTTAAAGAAATGATCTGGCTGTGTGGTAAGTAAAATTATCTTGTTTTTGCTTTGAAATGTACATATTTGGACTAAAAACAAGACAACAATTTAAAATTAAATATTTTTTGCATAAGTAATATAAATTCCATATAAATACAGTGATTTCAATACAGTTCTGTAGTTTCTGGTCAACTATACTCCAGATTGGACATTGCATATCTTTGCGATGTGACTATTGCTGATGCGTACACTATGCTATCGATGCTGAAACGATATATTGTGCAGCCCTACTTTAAAGTAGCAAGAACAGTAGATGAAAAGTACTTTGATGTTCTGAAGTCCGCATATGATGGATACTTCACTCCCATGAGTATTTGTGAATTAATGCATGCTTGAATTTCATATCTTGTCCACCAAATTGGCCTTATTCTGCAATTCTGCAATACTTTTAGAACAGGGGTGTCCAAACCGGAACGCCGGTGTTCTAGAGAGTTTAGCTCCAACTCTAATCAAACACAACTGAATTAACTAATCAAGCTCTTACTAGATATACTAGAAACTTCCTGGCAGGTGTGTTGAAGCAAGTTGGAGCTAAACTCAGCAGGACACCGGCCCTCCAGGACTGAGTTTGGACACCCCTGTTTTAGAACTTCAGCTGCCTATGGGAGAAATTAGTAGGAATAAATTATAAACGGCAGAAAACCATCGAGAGGAGTATGTATTACTAAAAATGGATTGTGCAAAAACAAGTAGTAAATTGAACAATCTTTGATGTTCAGACTGACAACATTAAGATAAATTTATTTATCAGGCTGTACCAATTTTTTGACATATGCTATGTGCTTCTAATACACATCTTATTTTTGAAGCCATTTTATCATTTGGACTGAGGAATGGATGGAAATTGATGTCATCATTGTCCACTTAGAAAATGTAGGAAGTCATCAAGTGTGTGATGTCATTAAGATTATTTTACTTCCAGCCTTTCAGATTCCAAATCATAAATATGAAGTATGTTTTCTATTCACCTCTCTTGACGGGTCTTACATTGCTATAGGCTCTAAGAATTATAAAGCTGAAACATGGCAGTCACAAACATTTCACAAAAGTATGCAGGAGTATCATATAATGCATGCCAGGGGAACAAGCTGATGATGCTGATCCTCCTCCATATTTTTTTTCTTCTGAAGTCACATTTAATTGTTTGAGTTTCTGTGAGATCTCATGTTGGTGGAACTGCCACTGTGAAATGTTTGCTCTAGCTGGCAGGTATTTTGTCTGGCTGATTTATTTTTCTTCCGTTTGGGGGGTTATAATGTTAATGTTAATTAGTTGACATTGTCCTTATGTCTGTGGTCTTTATGCTTTGTAGTCTAAAAATGCAATAACATTAATAACATTTTCTATTCGGCTTAGTCCCTTTATTAATCCAGGGTCGCCACAGTGGAATAAACCGCCAACTTATCCAGCACATGTTTTATGCAGCGGTTGCCCTTCCAGCCACAACCCATCTCTGGGAAACATCCATACAAACTCAATAAATAAATATATAAATATATATGTATATGTATATGTATATAATTCAAATCATGAAGTATCATGGATTTTTGTTTGTTTACAATTTTTCTTTCCATTTAATTAAATTACATTTTTTTTAGACCATGTTTTTTTAAAGCACATTCTTTCACATTGTTTTAGGCATCATTTGATTTGATAAAATGAATGAAGTGTATGAGACTGAAAGTCTTGACACATTTATTTTACATTGGCCACGTCACTCTCTTATGTGAAAAATAAGGTGGATCGGTCAGGGAAAAGTCAGTGAAGTTGACATTTGTTGGAACCCTGAAACCCTGAGCAAAATAATTTTTTTAACTTTCATTTTTTTTGGGCAGCTTTGTCATGTTTTTGCAGATAGGATAATAGAGATGTGACAGGAAAGCTGGAATAGAGAGAGGGGAGTGGGATCGGTAATGAACTGCGATGTGGGAGTTGCCATGAGTGCATTTGCGATATATGTCTATTTAACCGCAAGATTAGCTGACGCACTAACAGAACTAAAATCAATCATTTACAAAGCAGCTAGAGAATTTATAAATCATAATATTTGAATACAGTATTAAAAAATTTAGATTTAAGACTTGTTTAAGATTGCATTTTTAATTTTGTGATTGTCATTAGTGTTTTAAAAAATTTACATTTTTAATGAACGTTAGATGATGGCAAATGCAATCTAAATGGGTAAATTTATCATGCACAATTAAATACCAAATTGGCTATTCACCATTATGTAACAATATACAGTATGGTGCATGTCTGTTTAATGTTTCTCTGAAAATGAACAGCAGGAGAGTTTGGATCAACACGAGCATGAATAAATAATGGCAGAATTGTCATTTAGGGCAAGCTATTTCTAAAATCAAAACACAGGCATATGGCGGTTTAAATGATGCACACGAATTAGATCTCAGCCAAGAGCAGTGCTTCTGTAATGGAGCTGTTTCTGTTTTCAGGTGTGTTGTGAGCCTTCATCAGCTTGATTTAATTAGACGTCTTGTTTTGGTCTGGAGGTCAGACCTGCCAGACTCCCCCTCACTTTCAACTGTCAACCTGGCAGTGGTCAGCAGATGGTGAATTGCTTTGTGAAATACCTCTGTAAGCTACTGAGCCTCCCTCCTTCTCTAGGAATTTGCTTTGCTGATGCTAGCGCACCAAGCATGGAGGCATCTAGCCAGACAGATGGAAGGTGAAAAAGCACGACTGCCCCTACTGCACCTCATTTTCACTGAAAAGAGAGCAAGCCGTGTGAGTAGTTGCTATGGCAACCTCACATTTTTTAGACAACTCGGACCCCATCTGCTTGCAAACGTGCATTTGTACGCTGAGATTGTCATATAGCCTTTTGTGTACGTGCTTCTGTTTGCTTTTAGATTGTGAGAAGCTTTGTCTAAGCTCACGTACAAAAACCACATCCTTGTTTTCGTAACACAAGTTGCATTTTTCCTCTAGGGTAGCTAAATCAAACAGGTGATGTTTTATACGTCAGTGCATTGCTACTGTTTTGATTTGGTGCAGGCTTGTTGTCTTTCTCAGAAATGCAGCTTTTCTAGCTTGCATGCTGTATTGACAGTGTACCTACAGTCATTGCATGTCAAATGCATTCTGGTGGTCCACACCCATCCCCTAACCTCACCTTGAAAATCTCCGGTTCCCTGTGTTCCCCCTCCCTCTTTCATGGGCAGTAATCGGTTTTGGAACGCAGGCTCTGGCTGAAATGTTCCTGTTTCACACAGCTCAGGCATGTGCGGACAGAATTAACTGTCTACAGGAGACCTTTTACACTTATAGATTGATTAATCTCTGAATGTGAAATACAAACTCCCTGATAGCAGATCAGCAGGAAACCGAAATGCGGTCGTCAAAATGGAACTTTTCGCCCTGCGATTTGACAGCCCTCTTGACGTACCTCCTCACACCCCCACCGTGATAATTACGGCCAACTCTGAGGTCTGTGTGACCACAACACTTTTATGCGGCCCCTTGACAATCCCTCGCTTTCGGATACAATTTCACATTCTCTGGCTGTTTTGTAAAGTCGCAGGATTTATTTGTGCAAGCCCCTAATTGGAAATGGCAGCTATAGCTCATGATTAGCATTTCTGTGATATGCTGTGGTTGAGTGTGATTGGTGCTGTTGAAGCATTGAAACCTGATGGGGAGCCGATGCTTTTTTTAAATTTATTTATTTTGCCAGGGGGATGACTATTCTTTTACCATGAAGCTTTTTTTGTGCAGGTAGCTCACTCAACCTGCAGAGACCGCAGACACAAAACATGTATAATTAGCACTTTTAAAAGTTTATTGTTTGGAAAACATGTTAATTGAGTTTTAAAGTGCACCATGCTGTGCTTGCTTTTGGTTTAAAGGTCTAGTGGATCAAATTAATCCTGGTACTTAAAAAAATATTACTACTAATAATAATATATATTTGTTTGAAGAATGCATTTAAATACTTATAAATGAATAATTAATTAGATATGAATTTTGTTAAAAAATGCTTGCACACAATTCCTTCATGTCTCATAACACAAATCAGATTAACACTAATACACTCATTTAAACACCCATTTACACTAATATGTTTTAGTTTTAAAACGCATAACTTTTACTACGTTACGCCTATCGTCCACTCTACCCCAAAGTTTTCAAGCACCGAAAATGGAGTGTTTTGATAATGCTGCAGTGCCGTTTTGGTTTTAAAATGCTGATGCTTCATCTGAGTGTAGATGGTGGAAAATAGAGACGTCTGAAAATGGAGGTGTGGTTGCAGATGTTCGGCATCTGATTGGGGCTTTTACCTCAATATCATCTGCACAAAGTTCAGTCTTGCATCCATATCAAACTTGCAAAGTCTGAACTTTAAAGGAAAACAAACTCTAGAGCAGGGGTCACCAAACTTGTTCCTGGAGGGCCGGTGTCCTACAGATTTTTGCTCCAACCTTAATCAAACACACCTGAACAAGCTAATCAAGGTCTTACTAGGTATACATGAAACATCAAGGCAGGTGTGTTGAGGCAAGTTGGAGCTAAACCCTGCAAGGACACCGGCCCTCCAGGACCGAGATTGGTGACCCTTGCTCTAGAGGACGCGTTGGATAAATCTTCAAAGGGAACAGTGTGCAATATCATCATTTGCATTGCTTTGTCTATGCTGTTTCAGTATCTTGACAAAAAAATAAAACATGATATAAGGAACTGCCTCTTTTCATTTTGATATTAACAACTTAACTGACATCAAAAACTTCACTTGACTGCCTTTCATTTTGATTGAAAAATATGAAACATATCCTGTCTCTTTTGCTGAATATCAAATTTAATAATCAATAATGGCCATTATAAAACTATAACGTACAATAAGTTTATACAATATAGAAAATGAAGGCGAGCAATCAGTCAGATATGCAGAATCAGTATGCGCATTTACATAAATGAATATATTAACTTATCTTTGCACTCAGCCAAAACACGCTACCGGAGAACTAGTAATAGATTCAAAAGACCAAAGAGTCGTTAGATAAAGGCGAGATTAATAAAATGTAACATTTAACAACTATAGTGAGATGAGATCCAGCGGTATATCCTTGATGAACTACCTGACGTGCGCTGCTCTTACCTGGGGAGCTGTTCTCAAAGCACCCTCTGACTGCCTGGGGCTCAGATCTCCCTATACGCTGCAGCGCATGCCAGGGTGTGTGTGTGCAGTCATGTGATGTGCGTTTTCAGCATTGTAGTGTGGGCGGGGAACTTTTCAGAAACGCCAGGTGAAACACCAGTGTGGACGTGGATTCTTTTTCGTTTTAAAACACCGTTTTATAACTAAAATGTATGTGTAAACAGGGCCTAAGTTAACTTAATTGTTTTATATTCAATCCCCTTAAATTTGCAAAAACAATTAAGTTGTCCCTACAAAAAAACGTTAAGAATTGTATTGACTCAACTCATTTAAATGAGTAGTTTAAACAAGTTGCAAGTTGCACCATTTTGCAACCTGTTGGTTGGCAACAGTGGGCAATGAAGCGGTTTTAAAATGTTGATGTTATGCCAAACGACTTATCCAAGTAGCCAAATTTTTTGTGAGACGTTTTCTTTATAATGTTATCAGCATGTGGTAAAATTGCTCTCCTTATTTTTCCATGGAATTTTCCGCCACTAAGCTTATCCACTGTCTGAAATGTAATTCAATTAAAACAAACATTTTGCCAGAAAAATTGAGGAATGATTTGTCTCCTGCATTTGCAGCATTGTGTATTTTTAGAGCTTAAATATGTTTCACGGTTATTTCTTCCTTACAGATTATTCCAAACAAAGTGGATAAATAAAAGATAAGTGCTTTACAATTCTTAAATCAGATTGGCTTTTCGCTGGGAAGTGACTGGCTTTAGCATTCGATCTTCTTGGGATGGGAGGATAAGATCTGTCAGCTCTGAATTTGATGCATGGGGTTTGGATTAGGGTCTGAGATAAGAAACACTAGATTCTCACATATTGTCGCCAGATACCTGGACTCTCCTTTTTTCTTTCTTTTTTTTCCTCTACTCTAATTTATGAGTGTGGGGCTTCTTGGAGAATAAATGTACCTCATTCATGCATGAAGAGTGCAGTGTCCTGTTATGAACCATCACTCCTATTAATAATTGCACCAATATACTTTCCTCATTATGGCATTATGGTCCATAAGACGTGGCCTTTTGACGTATTGCAATAACCACCAATTCTCCATTCTGATAAGCACTAGACAAGCTTACAGTGCATAATTGTCAGCATTGAGGCCTTTTTTTCTTTAAAGTTCCTGTTCTTTGGTCGTTTTTCCAGCTGTGCCTCTGGACCATACTTTATAGTGGTGACCTCAGTGCTAAAGTTAAGCCTGGTCAAGACCACACTAGCTGTTCAGAAAGATATTTGGGAAAGGCAGCTGTTTGCAAGATTGAATACTTCATTGTGTTCATTTGTTTGACCCACAGTTCATGGTAAATTCATCTTAATGGCCCAAAAACAGACTTGCTGATTGTAATTTTGGCGATTGCTGTTATTTACCTGGATTTGTGAGATGTATCACATGCATTCCAGATAAAGATCTTTGGCAATTTCAGGTTGGAGTCGCAGGAAGGAAGTCTGATAGAATGGGAGTCAAAAGTCTACAGGATGTTGTCTAAGGGGCCCATGATGACCCCCCCCCCCCCCCTTACTCTCCTTACTGTAGAAACAACTGTTCATGCCGTCTTCAGAGAGCTCATAAGTCACCTTTTGGCCCTGCAGCAGGGGCCAGTCCAGCTGGGAATAAATGCACTACATCATTGGATATTCTGTGCCTTCCTGTGGCCAATTAGCTTGCACCCCAGGCCCATAAGCAGTCTGCCAGATGCACCATAGCAGTGGTCTGTGGCTTCGAGAGGGAAGGGCTGTGGCATACAGTGTATGAGTGGTTATTAGAGAGGCCCCTCTCTGAGTCCACACAAGCCTAGAGATTTGTTTCTTGCCCCTCATTTAGACTGCAACCGGAATTGGGCCCCTCAGCCTGTAACATAAAAAAGAATTGGGATGTGTCTCTGTAAGACATTGTCCAAATGCGTCAGACCTCATTGTGTCCCACTTTAACAGGATTATTCTGCTGAAACATTTTTTAAAAGGACATTGGAGGATATTTTTAGGTATATGCCAATGTGCGGTGCTCATGAACATGCACCGTATATTGAAAAAAAAGTTATTCTTTTTGTTTTATGTTTGCACAAAAGTAATCTCGTAAATGACGTTTACAAGTAAACATTTTAAAACTCCCAAAAATGTGTTTATGCAAGTCATATTCATTCATTTTCATCTGCTTTTCCGAGGCCGGGTTGCGGGCAGAACCCCAGACTTCCCTCTCCCCTCACACTTCCTCCAGCTCCTCCGGGGGGATCCCGAGGCTTTCCCAGGACAACCGAGAGACATAGTCCCTCCAGCGTGTCATTGGTCTTCCCCGAGGCCTCCTTCTGGTGGGACATGCCTGGAACACCTCCCTAGGTAGGCGTCCAGGAGGCGTCCGAAACAGATGCCCGAGCCACCTTAGTAGACTTCTCTAAATGTGGAGGAGCAGCAGCTCTACACTGAGCTCCTCCCAGGAGACAAAGATCGTCCACCGATCTACAGTATAAGGGTGCACCCTGGCACCCTGCGTAAGAACTCATTTTGTCCAGTTGTATCCGAGATCCTGTCTTTTAGTCATGACCTAAATCTCATGACCATGGGTGAGAGTAGGAATGTAGATTGACTGGCAAATCGAGAGCTTTGCCTTTCGGCTCAGCTCTTTCTTTACCACAACTGACCGGTACATCGACCGCATTGCTGCTGCTGCACCGATCTGCTTGTCAATCTCCTGTTCTATCCTTCCCTCACTCGTGAACAAAACCCTAAGATACTTGTACTCCTCCACATGGAGTAAGACCTTCTCCAGGTTGGAGGAAAGTCAAGTAGAAAGCATCAGTAGAAATGATCTCTTATTGATCTTAAGGACACCTGTTTGCATTCCTCTGTATCATCCAAGATGGATATAGCTGTTTTGCAGGCTTATTGTTATTGTGTAGCTGTTATGTTGCATACTAATGCTGTCAAAAGTATCCAATTTGGTACCAGTCAGTTCTGAAATTTTAACTAACATTTATGCACTGTAACACCACTGATATTCACCAAGTGCAAACACAGGCACATGGCCACTGAAGCATTTCAAAGCCGAGTGCATGTGTGTTTGCACTTTGAACAGAGGTTAAGAGTGGTAAACCAATCACCTTCATGGCCGATCACAGTCATATTTGTTTAGGACGTGAACACAATGGCCAATCAGCGCATTTAAGAATGTGCTCTACAGTACTGAAATGTTAGTGAGAAATGTATGTGTTTTTTTTTAGAGTGCTTTCACACCTAGACTTTTGTTTCCGAACCTGGTGCGTTTTCCCCATTATCGCGCTTTGTTTGGAATATGTGAAACCAGCAATTGCATTCGGATTCTCGCCAAAACAACCAGTCCAAGATCGGCTGAATGAGGTGGTCTCTGCTCGATTGAAACAAACTCTGGAGCGGATCGATTGTAGTGAGAAAGCAATACGATCCAACGAACTAAAGAACAAGGCTATATCTCAGTGTATTATGGATATGTAATAGGCATATATGGCTATATGAAGAGAGAATGATGATTAGGGCGGGATGTCATCATTCCTACCGGTAAACGTGTGTTTCATGTCAAATTCGAAAGTGAAAGCATGATGAACTATTAACAAGAGTGGTTTGTCCATTAGGAAAATTGACTGAACTGCAGTCTTGGTTTATAGTCTGTAATAACATTTTTTTAGGTGTGAAGGCACCCTAAAATCCCCATACCGACAGGTACTAAAAATAATACTATTGACAATCCTAATGCACACAGATACAAGTACGTAGCTGTCATTTGCTTGCAGATTAAATGTGAGTTACTGTTAAAATTTGAAATGCAATCAAAACAGTAATCAAGGCTTCGTTGGGACAGCGTTCTTGCAATGCCTGGTTGTGATGGCTAATGTGCTTGCTCATAATCAGACACTGCTACTTTGTATAGAAGACATTTCTAATTATGAATTATGTGACCACTTGGTTCGTTGGTCGGTGGGGTCAGATTGCTTTGTGACTTAGAGCGAATTGTTCCAGAGTTTTTTAAATGGATCCAGACCACCTTGATCAGCCAATCTTGAATCTCTTGTGCAGATCTAAGGGCTACTGCCATTTTAATGAATGCTTAAATGAACAGAGTTATGGAGGAAACTCAACCGTTCACAAAATTGTGAGCCAGGTGTGAAAATGCATATTACATTTTCCAAAAAAATGGACCTGGCACCTCAAAGTATAAATTTACCACTGAGAGATGTGGTTGGGGTAGGGAGACCATTTTAAACACTGATGCTTTATGTACTAGCTCCATAACTCATTTGTGTTCACTTGTAACTCAAAATACTGCACGCTCCAGATTTAAGCAGACAGTTCAGTAACACTCTAATGATCGGTTGTTGACATGCAGTTGTCTATAGATTTTGTCATAATTGCATAATGTCTACTCAGTGTCTCTTAAATTTAAGTGTCAATGGATTAAAGTCAGAAGAGTTCGAAACAACCTTCGTCATATTGACATCTTTCAAAACCCCATTCTTTTATGTTTTACTAAAAATGAAAAGAAAATGCCCTTAAAAATATTGTATCTTGTAATCCACACAGTTTTGTATTGACATGAGGGTGAGAAAATGAACTTTTCCCTTTTAAATCAAGCAAGAGCTGAACATTGCTTTGCAGACATTGCTTGATATTTTACCAAATATTGATTAATATTACCATACATTTAACAGGGTTTTAAAGGCTTCATCTATATGAAGACTGATATTTGGCACTGAACTGACAGATACTGCACACGCTCATAAATGTTAGAACACTGTATTGTTCCATACCGCAGAGCGCAGATGAGAAAACCACGACAAGGCTTTATTTTGTGCTGGCGTCAGCCCTAACTTTAATAGTTGTATTAGGGGTCTGTTCCTTTAGATACAATCATCTTAAAGTCCCAGAGGTGTCTTCAGATTTCCTTTCAGTTGCTTTGTGGTTGACCAGTTATAACCATCTGTCCATTGAGATCGTTGCTGTGTTTGCTTGGCATTTTGTTTGAACCGGACCTCACAGAAACGATTTACTGTATGTTAACTATCATGTGAGATTCAAAAAGACAAAGTCGCTCCTGTGTCTTTGTTGCTCAGTGGAATGAAGCATTTCAAAAGCTTGGCAACTTGGTTATATAAGTTTTTACCTTGGGAGCGCACATCACACTCTCTGGTCTTGTATTTTCTCCTTTTTAGGCTGACATTTTTACAATGGTTTTTATGGTTAGTCACTTTACAGCACAGTCAGGGTTGATTAGTCATGTCGGCAGGCACACATGCATAGGTCTGCTCTGCATACCTTTTAAATTAACCAGCAAATTGTATATTAAGCCCTAATAAGTGTTGGACATAATATATTTGATCAACAAGGCTCTAGTCAACGACATTTAAACACCAATAAAGCTTTCTCTCATGACACTTAAATCTCGAAGTGATTCACCCTAAAACTCAGGGTTCTTTCACACTAGCACTTTTGGTCCAAAGTACAGAACGTTTAACTAGTGTGAACGTTGTCTTCTGAACTCTGGTGCATATCCATGAACCGTACCCAAGTCCGCCTGAAAGAGGTGGTCTGGGGTACTGTTTGTGCGAATTTTGGTAAGGTTCACTTCTGATATGAATGCAGTCGTACCAAATAACAGAAGTGAAACGTGTACTGTATGTCTGCGTGTACTGTATGTCTGTGTATGCCCAGTGCAAACGGTGATAACATCTGCTTGTTTCCACCAAAAACGACTTCTGCAGACATCACATGATGTTTTAAACATTTTTTTTTTTTTTTTTTTTCGGCAGATAGACGCAGGTGGCGTCCAAAAGTTTTAGTAAAAGTCTCCATTTTGGCGCTTTGCTTTTGTGGCCATCATCTAGCAACAACTGTACATAAAACAGCAGCTTGATAACGCAAGCGTACCAGGGTTCAGAAGAAAAAAGGACAATGTGAACACAAACCAGCTGAGGGGGGACTATCGAACTTTGGTTCGGACCAGACATTCGAACCAAGTGTGAAAGCACCCTGAGATTCAACCAAAATTTTATTCACATCAAGCTGACGGTTGGGTGTTGGGCTTCGTCAGGCCGTTGGTTAGCCTCAGTGCAGCTAGTTGGTTTGGTGTTTTCCACATGCCCCTCTCGTCGGGTTAACGTCATATCGAGTTGACCTCATTCACCATGTAGAATTGGTGTCGGGCATTGGCTGAAGACCGCTAAAGAACAAAAACCGAAGTGTTGTACCAAGTAAACAACTCAAGTACAAAGGACACATAAAAGCTGCATTTGTCAAATATTGGCGAACAATATGGATTGTTATATTAAAAGACATTTGCAGGAGCCACCTCTAACCATCTCTGTGGTGATTACTGTGATTATGGTAATAAATTCTGCTTCATTTGTGGTGTGGATAAGAATTTCCGGTTTCCCATTGTGGAATGAAAAAACAGACTAATGCTCGTGTGCAGCTTTTTGGTGCAGATGTGACCTGACAACAGTTGGTTTTTGTCGGCTCAAGTTGTTTGGCATCAACTTGGTTTGCCCCATCCCAAACTCAACTTGGTGAGTTGTCGGTTATTAGTATTAGCTGCAATTTCCACATCAGTGCATCTCTATTAATTATAAATCTATATGAAGTACAAGTTTTAATCCAGGACTTCTTTAGAGACACCAAATCTTTTATATTTTGAGCAAAGTTATTGTACTACACTGTAAAAATGCTGGTTTCCACAACATGAAAGAATTAAGTTAACTTATTCTTTTTTACGAATTTAAGTGGATTGAACCGTAAACAATTAAGTCCTCAAAAAAAAACCCCGTCAAGAATCGTGTTGTCTTTATCGATGTAACGATTTACCATGAGCTGGTTAAAAATTGATTCAAATATGTGACTATTCAAATTGCTAGAAATGTTGAATGAATCGCGATACATTTTTTGAACAGAGAGGGTGCTGTGTTCAGAGGTGCAATCTCGTTTTATCTGCACATCAGCGGCGAGCAAGAGGTGGGGCGGCAGAGTAAAAAGACAGCGGTGAAGTGTGCCAGACAAAACACAAACTGTGTGCAAATACTGCTAAGTGACGTTTACTTAAACTGACAGAACAACAAATATGATGCACATAAATCATCAGCACAGTGAAAAACTACTGCCACAGACACTATACGTAAAAAAACTAATATTAAGCCAAACAAGGACGGATGATTTGCAGCTCTGCTTGCTTCAACAAGTGCTATGGAGATTACTCAGTGCATCAGTGTCTGGTTCAGTTACTGAACCAGGTATTAGATTATTTTTACCCTCTCCTTTTTAAATTTAGTTTATGCATATTTTAATAATTTTGCTTATTATTATTATTATTGCATATTTTAAAATGTTCACTCTTCTAAAGTGTATCACGCTGATACTTATACTAATTAAGTATACAAGTAATATTAGTTATTCATAATCATGTTTAACTTCTGTCTCTATCCTACTATATAATTAATCATTTTATAATCAGTATTTTATGCCAGTGGCCAGTCCCCTGGAGCAGAGGGCCTATTGAGGACCTCTGTACACACTGCTCTCTCCACACCAGCCATCTCAGTCCCCAGTGAAAGAGTTTTATTATCAGCAGGGGACATTGCAAATGTGCAAAGACCTCAGCTTATGCCAGACAACATAGATATTTTGATATTTCTTTTTAAAAATATAAAGTCCCAGGACAGTCACAGTTTTAGTTTGTTTATATTAATGAGTCTTCTTTAGTTTGTATTATTCTTTTTTATATTTGGAATTTATTTGTTTTTATAATAGCAATTTGGTTATGGCAAAAATATATTATTTTGCAAAAAATGTGCAGCATTTAAGAAAAGAAATGAAATGGCTCTTCACCTTAAATTAGTTTCAAATAATTTTGTTTAAAATTCTTGACTGAATCATGGGATTAGTATTGTGAATCTTATCAAATCGTGAGTCCGGTGAATTGTTACATTCCTAGTTGTCTGAGATGTTCTAAATAAGTAGTTTGAACAAACCGTAAACGTCATTTTTTTTATTTTTCATGTATTATCGGTAATTGCTTGATGTATAAGAACAAACCTACTGATGCTTATACAGCAGATACATCTGAGGGGCTATTTTACAGTTTGTTACCCTTTATGTCATCAGGTGGAAATTCCACTTCAGAAGAATTTATTTAAAACTCTTGATTTATATCTCTGTGACCTTTTTGAGGTCTCAAAGTTTTGGGTGAGTAGTCTTTCATTAACATTTTACTTTGGTTGAATTTAAATGAATAGAAGTCTGAAGGCTTTGACTGAAGGGAAAGTAAATTACTGAAGTAAGAATCATTTTATCAATACGTTTTGGATGAACTGTCCCTTTAAATGAGGAAAAAAAACATTGTCAGTGTGAGAACATCTCTTCTTCAGTGAGGGGTTTTCCCAGGATGTGTTGTCAGAGGTTGATGGACTTTGCTTATGTGCTCAGGTTTTGTGTCTGTTGTGACTGTTTTTGCCCCCATAAACTTTTTCCATTCCAATCTGCCACTGGACTTCCAATATGCCGCTGCGTCTAAACAATTAATCTGATTGGTCGGTCAAACAGTCTGCCTTATGTTTTATCATCTCCCACTTTGTGTATTTAAACACCAAAGGGAGTAGAAACAATGAGTTCCTTCTGTCTAAAATTAACATACATTATGGCTGTGTTTATAGCGCTTTGTGCTTTAATCAAAGGAAAGTATGTGAGAGAAATGAGGGTGTTTGTTTTCTTTCTGGCGGATGGTTTCTCCTGATGGCTTTTGTGTTCTCTGGCTGAACTACAAAATCATTTAGATGATTTCGTCGTCTTTATTTTCTTCCATTCATAACGAGCGCTCGCTTCAAATGTTGGGTGATTATTATGAAACATGTAAGATAATATGCCTCCATATTATCCTTTTTTCAAATGACCTTAAATAGCTTAATTGTCTCAAGATGTCAATACATTTCAGTATAACATTACAATATTTGTAGGTCATGCAATATTTGCTAACAAAATTGGATCTTTACCTACCACAGGCATCAAGTGGAGGTCTTTTTATGTTGTGTGTGTGTGTGTGTGTGTGTGTGTGTGTGTGAGAGCCCACGTGTGTGTGGTTGTGATGTATCGTGTTCCTCATCTGATCCTCATTAGTGGTGGGGAACATGAGGAGTCTGTCTGCTGGACTGTAGACAGTCTCATCCTCTCTGCATTTGTTTGTACCACCAACAGAAAAAAAAAGACCAGGACTCAAGCAGATGGCCTTTATAATCCTTCTGTATGGCTGTGAGTGTGTCAATTGTTAGTCACTTTGTTTTCTTGAGTTTGAAACCATTAGAGAGGTCAAAAGGCTTCTTGGTGTGTAAACTCCTCTTTTGAATCCAGAGTGTTTGACCCCACATGAGGGTTCAGGAGAGCTGGCAGAGCTGACAGAGCTGACTCGGAACAGGATGCTGTAGAACGAAACATCTGTTATATGTTGGTGCAGAAATTGGTAATTTAGCTTTATTTCAAATCCTCTTAAAGTCATTGCCTAGAGAACTCCAAGAACAACTGTTCTGCTCGATCTGTGCAATATTTATTTTATCTTTCATAATGTAAGCTGTTTTTTTTATCATTTTTATCATTTGTTTATAGTTAGGGCTGGGGCTGGGCGATATGGCCAAAAAAAAATCACAAATTTTTTAGTCAGTCGATATCGATAATTATCACAATAAATGTCAAATCTTTATATTTATCAATTTTAAAGGAAGATTTTTACTCAATGAAATAAAAACCAGACAGTTAATTATTTATGGTTTATTGTCAGAACATGACAAATACTTTCCAAACGATGATCAATTGAGGTATAGAATACAGAATATAATAGTACTAGTAACATAAACATGAATAGAGTACACTGTTATACATATTACCAAAATATCTAATATGTTTTTATAAAAAAAAAACTGATACAATACATGACTCAGCAGACTAGGCTGCACGATATTGAAAAAAAAAACGTACGTTGCAATATTTTGTCAAGATACCATAATTAGAGCAACATTTTAGAATGGTTGGGATAATTTTGTAGGGGAGTGCATAAAATATAAAAATGAAATTACAAGCAGAGATAAATGGAGCAAATATACAAATAAAGGAGTCTAACAGTATACAGGTACAGAAATAATCAAACGTACAATGAAGCTGTATATTCTTTATGGTGTAAATAATTCAATACAATTAATCTTTGTTAGAGCTGCAAACATTATGATTCCTTGTGCAAAAATGCTTTAAACTCGCTTTGTTTACACAGGCCTTAAAAATGCATGCATTGATAAACTTTCACTTTATTATGGTTAAACTGAAATGACTCCAAAATTTCCTGCGATGTGACTATTGCGGATTTACACATTGTGATTTCGATGATAAAACTATATTTTGTGCTACCCTAACTTTGATTGTAAATGCAGAGTTAAAGTAATTTAAGTATATTTATTATTCAATGAAAATAAGAGACAAATCTTTTTAGCATGCCAATCCCTTTGTGCAGCTGGTTTAACACATTTTGTAAAATGTTTATCTGGCTGACAATATAAATAAACTAATAAACAAAAGAACAATCTTAACCATTTTATTTAGCATTTACTCTTCAAATGTTCAACAACTAAAGACATTACCCTATAGTAAGTGCTATAAATATCTACAATGAAAAAAACTGTAAAAAAATCTGTTATTAAAATAACAGAGGTTGAATTACAGAAATTTACCAGAAATTTAAATTGAAGAAAACTTCTTTAATGTCCGTTATTTTACAGTAATTTCTGTAATTTATCAGCTGTTATTTTACGTTTTTTTTTCCGGCACCCCAGCTACTGGAAAAGAACTGTAAAATTAGGGATTTTTTTTTACAGTGTACCTAATATATACTTTAATATATTATATACTATAAAATTAGTTTTTATACAATTTTCTCATTGAATGTTAATGGTATAATTCACAGAACAATTAACATGTGGCCCTGGACCAGTCATACCATCTAAAACCAGAAATTAGGGGGTTAAAATAATCTAAATATTGAGAAAATTACCTTTTAAATATGTCCAAATTAGTTCAAGTTTCTGTCAATAGATAATACTGATAAATTAAGTATAAATTAACAGTTGGACATTTTACATAAAGATATGTAAATATTTTTTTATAAACTATTTATAAAAATAGTTTATTTTTTATAAACTATTCCTTAAGGGAGCACCATGTCTGCTTTGAATATGGATTTTGGACAGATACAGAGACCTCAGCACTTTTGCTGCTGGAGTAAGCAGCTAAAAGATATCACCTCTCTCAGGCCCTCATTCTGAGGCAGATCTATCCTTTTGAATAAGTAATGGCCATCTGACACTGGTGCAGAATGCCAGAAACCTTCCAGCTTCGCAACTTCACTTCATGCTGTATTGAGGAAATTCTGGCACCATTTAGTCACCCTCAAACCTTTATAAGCCGTGCTTCTTTCTTCTAATGAATATGTAACATTATTATTTGAGAAACACCTTGGCCATTTGATGTGTTGTAGTAAATCGTTTGGTATGTGCATTGCCAATATACCGATATATAAATATATATAAATAAAAAAAATAATCTGGAGCCCACTTCCCAACAGCAGCAGTTGTTTAGTCACTAGAGTCTGTAGCACAGAGTGACTGATTGGCCTGAAATCAATAGCCAGCTTACTGTGTCGAATGCAAATCTCTCGCCAGTCCAGTTAAGTGTCAGCAGAGTCTAATTATGCTGTTCTCTGTGTCTATCACATCAGCCGTAGCACTTACACCGCAGGAATGGAAGACGTTTAGCCCAAGGACAGGATCTAAACCTTGTGTGTTAATTAGTCTAGATGCTCGCTGTCCTCATCGGTCTGCATTTAGCAATGAGGGGCGCATTTATAAAACTTATCAGCCTAGCTCATGAATATTAATTAGGTGGCTTTCTGGTCGCTAAGCAAATTAGGCTTACTGATTACCTATTTAGCTTTTTTTAGTCATGCAAGTATCAATACAATGGTTTGGCAAATTCAGTTTGGTATTAAAGCCGTGTTGCAACTGACCATACAAACTGTTTAAATGTTATGGTTCTTGCCCAACAATTTGGGCGTGAGCTTTACCTGTACCCTTTTTTCCTTTTTCCTTTTCATTCCCTTTCATTTTCTTTTCCTTATTTTCTTTTCTTTACCTTTTTTCATTTCCTATTTCCATCCCCTTTTCTTTTTCCATTAACTTTTCTTTTCTTTTTCAATTTTCTTTTTACTTTTCCTTAAATTTTCCCTTCCTTTTCCTTTCCTTCCTTTCTTTTTCCCTTTTCTTTTTCACTTTCCCATTTCTTTCCTTTCCCTTTCCCTTTCCGTTTCCCTTCCTTTTCTCTTTCCTTTTTTCCTTTTCCTTTTCTTTCCCTTTTCATTTGATTTCTTTCCTTTCCTTTACCTTTTTGTTCTCACTTTTCTTTCCTTTTTCTTCTCTTATTTTTTCCTTTTTTCTTTCCCTTTCCTTTTCCTTTTTTATTCTTTACCTGTTTTCTTTCCTTTTTCCTTTTCTCTTTTCTTTTTTCTTTCCTTTTTCTTTTCCTTTTTCTTCTCCTTTTTCTTTACCTTTCTTTTCCTTTTCTTTTGTTTTCTTTCCTTTTCCCTTTTTTGTTCTCATTTTTCTTTCCTTTTCTTTTTCTTCTATCTTTTTTCTTTCCCTTTCTTTTCCTTTTCCCTTTTTTTGTTCTCACATTTTTCTTCTTTTTCTTCTCTCCTTTTTCTTTCCCTTTTCCTTTCTTTTTCTTCTCTCTTTTTTCTTTCCCTTTCCCTTTCTTTTCTTTTTCATTTCCTTTCCTTTTTTCTTTTCTTTTTTCCTTCCTTTCCTTTTCCATTTTCTTTATTATCCTTTCCTTTCCTCCTTTCCTTTTCTTTTGTTTCATTTTCTTTCCTTTTCCTTTATTTTCCCTTTCTTTCTTTCTTTCTTTCTTTCTTTCTTTCTTTCTTTCTTTCTTTCTTTCTTTCTTTCTTTCTTTCTTTCTTTCTTTCTTCACACAATGTTTTTTATATTTTAAATCTTTGCTTTTAATAATGTAAGACTTATAACAATTAGTAAATGTGGTGCTGCAGTTACTATAGTAAAGTTTAGGACACTGCAGTGCTGATGAATGGAACAGAAAGTGTCTTGAGCTCAACAGAGATCAAGTGTTCGACTAGCACATTTTGTTTACATAAAAAATAAAATAAAATAAAACTGTAAATGTCTCTGACAATACTTTATGGTTGGCCTAAAGCAGATTTCTTACTCTAGTGCATGCTGTCGTTGTGCTGATAATACTATTTGTGTGTGTGTGTGTGTGTGTGTGTGTGTGTGTGTGTGTGTGTGTGTGTGTGTGATTTAATACTACTGTTTAAACAGAAAATTTTATTAACGTGATTTTTTTTTTTTTAAGAGGTCAACATTAATATAAATAGAATTAATGGATATATTGTTTAACCCATTTCTATATACCTTAATGTGTATTGAGAAATCATCAGAAGATGTTTGTAAATTTTGCATGATTACTTAAGCAAATTGTGTTTTAGATTATCTTACAAGATACTCTCATTGATGCAGTGGGCAAAAATATCTTTGCAATGTGCTCTTGATATACATTTTAATTCCCTGAAGATTCTTTATTAAAGTGTGTGTGTGTGTGTGTGTGTGTGTGTGATTGTGTGTGTTTGTGTGTGTGTTTCTCGACTGTCTCTTCCTCACCAGACACATTCCTTTGACTGTGTTTTGACTTTTTTTTAATTGGGCCTTTTCAGCTCTCAGACAGAGCTCAGTTGAGATTTCACTACAGTTTTTGCCTCTCAGGCTCTATAGCTTTTGATCACCCAAACTGGTCTTACACTTTTATATGTTCAGTCATTGTGATGACAAACGCATTTGCAGTCTCAAAGACCGACTCATTACTTTGATTGTTTTTGATGGCTTCATTATGGTAGCAGATTTTTCAGTCTGAAGTGAAGACAGTTTTCTTACTCATGTAGAGTAGTTTGATCTACTCTTTTTGGCCTTGAGAGAAGTTTCTCAGTCTTCATAATATGTTGCCCAAAGCTACTTCATAAAATAAGAGCCTGGGGCATTTTTGGAAAATGCATGTTTGTCTTCACTTCTAGTTCAGTGTTTTGGAAACTGTAGAGAACAAGAGAGATCTATTTTGCCGTTACACCCAACGATCATCAGTGTGGTCGTGTAAGAGCTGGATGTTTTCTTTGGTGTGTTGTAGGTACTCTGTATGTGTATATATGCATTTGTCATTGAGTCACTGTTCAGGAATGCACCACGTATCTTAGATTAGCCTGATACCTGAAGCCTGTGCTGCATCCCAATCCACATAATACCAGTTCTAATAAAATAATATCTAAAAAAAAAATTGGTATGTTCCAAATCGTGGTATGTTTAATTGGGTATTCCAAAGTTGGGAATATCGGGACATATGCCAATATTCAATAGTTATTTCAACATAATTAATTCATTTTCTTTTCGGCTTAGTCAGGGGTCGCCACAGCGCAATGAACCGCCAACCTATCCAGCATATGTTTTACGCAGCGAATGCCCTTCCAGCTGCAACCCGTCACTGGGAAACACCCATACACTCTCATTCACATGCATACACTACGGACAATTTGGCTTTACCCAATTTACCTATAGCGCATGCCTTTGGACTTGTGAACTCCACACAGAAATGCCAACTGATCCAGCCATGGCTCAAACCAGCGACCTTCTTGCTGCAAGGCGATTGTGCTACCCACTGCGTCACCGTGATGCCTATTTTAACATAATATAATAGCTATTTCACTATAATTGTAATACCATCCTTGATATTGATATCGTAGGCACTTCAAAACACCATGAATAATTATTTATTATCTAAATTCATAGTCATAGAGTGCCTTTTTAATAATATTCCCATTTCACATAATAATTTGGGCTACTACATGCTGAAAAATTGATTGAACATTCTGTGGCTGGGCTATTGTATGTTTACTGTGCGACGAGGGTCCAGTAGTTAACATTAATTTAACTGAACTCACAATAAAACTACAAAAGCTTTTATTAAACGTAATGATTAAGATATTTTCTTAGTTTAAACGTAATAAAGTTTAAATCATAGTCGTAATCAAAATAGCATGTTTAATAATAATGCATTATATATTTTGGCAGTTACCTGTTAAATTAACTTTTTTTGCAGCCAATGTTGATATTGTGATAATAGCAATTATTAGGAGTGTAATGATACACCTATGCCACAATTCGATATGATTCATGCTTTTAGGCTCACTGTACAGTTCGGTTCAGTTTGCTGAAGAGGTGGGGCTTGGACTGTAGCACCAGCCATGTTATAGAAGTGTAACACTAGATTCACTATCGTGTTCGCTGTGAGTTTTATTTTTTATTTATTTATTTTTATTTTTTAATTTTTCAGTTCGATTTAGTATTACACACCCCTACTCTTTATCATCATAAAAGCTTTTAGCAATTAATCGCAACAAGTAAATTTGTCATCATAAGAAATTCAGGGACAATTCAAGTGTAGATCTGTGAACTGTCTAATAATAACTAATATTGACCTAAAAACATTGCACATTGGTTGTTAATTAAAAACTGCACATATGGTGGATGCTTGAGGTCGACTGTTAAGTGGGGATTCTTGGAAAAAAGTTTAAATGATTATTGATTAATATCTATCATAATGATGGAAAAATATCTGTATAATTCATGTTATACTTCATATCCAATAGCATTGTGAACTTTTATGCATTAGTTCTTTACCTTTTTTAAATGCACAAGTATGAAAATAAATGAGGAGACTTATCCGCATGGATGACCCCTGAATGGCAGATTAACATGTTGCTCAATCTTTACCATTGTCAGGAATTGTTTATAAAAAAATGTGGAGGATTTGTTAAAGTGATTGACAGGCCAGAAAACAAAGCAACAGAATTGTCTGTAAAAAAAAAAGCATGTACTTTTTCTAAGCAAAAGTGCCTATAGTAAGTTAGGCATGGGCCTGTATAAGATTTTGACGGTATGATAACCTTGGATAAAAATATCACGGTATCACGGTTTTATGATTACTGCTCTAAAATATATTCTTTTTAAATGTCTGGGTAAAAAGCTAAAACTTTTTTACCTTTTGAACACAGTATATTTTATTTTGAGAAACATTTAAAATATTTTGGAAAAGTAAACATGTCAGGTTAAATGAATTATTGACTTCTGCTGTCTTAATTTGTTTCAAAAACAGATTTATTTACAACTTAAAATGGCATCTTTGGCTATTTTTTCTACTGAAGATACGGCTGTCCTAAAAAACAAAACAAAACAAAAAAAGCCAATAAAAAATCGTACACATACCTTAGGAAAGGTATTGCAGAAAATTTTGACTGTTTTAAAACCTTGACTTTTCCAAACCGCAATACCTTGAAAATGGTTATTGTCCCATGCCTATAGTAAATACAGTAGGTCAATTGTGATGTGGCACTGAAGTCTGAAGAAATCTATTAATCTACTGCTGACCCTGAAGAGAGCTGATATTTGATGGGATTGATTATTCTAGACCAGGTTGATGAGCCAAAACTAATGCTCCCTCATAGATGGCGTTTATGAGATGACTTTGTAATGAAATATCGGAGTGAAATTAGACAGTTGTCTGTAAATGTTCCAGCTGTGGCACACACGAGGCCTGCACAGATGAAGAATGAAGTGGTTTCCTACAGGCCTTTGATATGGTCTCATTGGTCACAGGCACACTAGTCAAACAGCAAGCATAGTAAAAATATATTTGTTGGGTGGGGCTGGAGTTATTTTACATATACTCTGCAGTTTCCCTCCAAGTTTATTAGTAACAGACAAGCACAGGGGAAGTGATCTCTGTTGTGACTATTCCATTAGTTATTAAATAGTGCTCCCACTGGTCATGAAATTTCTAGTATATAACAGAGCTTCATGCTAAACATTGAAAATCAGGAAATTTTTGCATTTTATTTTTTCCAAAATTGTAGAATTTAGAGGATTTTATTTTTCTATTCTTGTGTTATTTCACATGTTTTACCTATTGTTTTGATTGTTTGTTTTTCAGTACCATTTATATTCATTTCTCGCTTGTCAACTGTCAATCACCTACGTCAAATAGAGTCACCAGGCTGTTAAAATACTGTCAGCTCAGTGCTCTACACAACAGTTGCCTCTTTCTGTTTATTTTACTGTAGTTTATAAAAAAAATAGCTTATTAGTCAGTGAAAGTCAAGGAATTTGATCTGTGGTTCAAAATGGGAAACAACATGATTTGAAGTTTACTGCTGAAATGAGTACCGCATTTCCAGCCTATTTATGATGTATTTTTATTCAATAAATTTTTTTTCTTTTTAAACTTTTTTTGTTGTAATATTTAATTGCATTTTTTATTTTATTCTAATTATCTTTTTTTTTTTTACATATTTATTTAAAGCTTTATATTTTAATTCATTCATTAGTCCCTTTATTATTCTGGGGTTGCCACAGCGGAATGAACCGCCAACTTATCCAGCACGATTTTACACATCAGATGCCCTTCCAGCCGCAACCCATCTCTGGGAAACATCCACACACTCATTCACACTCATACACTATGCACAATTTAGCCTACCCAATTCACCTGTACCGCATGTCTTTGGACTGTGGGGGAAACCGGAGCACCTGGAGGAAACCCACGCGAACGCAGGGAGAACATGCAAACTCCACACAGAAACGCCGACTGACCCAGCTCAGCCGAGGTTCGAACCTGCGACCCAGCGACGTTCTTGCTGTGAGGCGACAGCATTACCTACTGCGCCACTGCGTCGCCCTTTATCGTCATTATATTTGTTTTCTTTTAATAACTAAAGTAATCTTTTTTATTTTTTATTTGCCAAATTGTAAAAAAAAACATATTTGTTAGTTTAGTTTTACTGTATACTTAACCTTGGTTCCTGTCAAATTATATAGTTGATTAATGCAATTTAATCAAAAAAAAGCTGGGTTGTCATAAACCAGGGGTCACCAATCTCGTTCCTGGAGGTCCGGTGCCACACAAAGTTTAGCTCCAACTTGCCTCAACACACCTGCCTGGGTGTTTCAAGTATACCTACACTCAGAAATAAAGGTACATGAGCTGTCACTGGGGTGGTACCTTTTCAACAGGTACACATTTGTACTTAAAGGGTCCATATTGGTACCTCAAAAGTATATATTAGTATCTACAAATTTTAAGAGGAACACTTTGTACTTTTTAGGTACTAATATTATGTACCCTTAAGGTATTAATATGGACCTTTTAGGTACGAATTTTTACTTTTTCAAAAGGTACCACCCCAGTGACAACTTGCGTACCTTTTATTTCTGAGAGTGTAGTAAGACCTTGATTAGCTTATTCAGGTGTGTTTGATTAGGGTTGGAGGCGCTAAAATCTGCAGGACACTGGACCTCCAGGAACAAGTTTGGTGATCCCTGTCATAAACCAACAGTTGGATTAAAAAGTGTAATTTAATTGCCGGTGATGCAGTGGCGCAGTAGGTAGTGCTGTTGCCTCACAGCAAGTAGGTTGCTGGTTCGAGCCTCGGCTGAGTCAGTTGGCGTTTCTGTGTGGAGTTTGCATGTTCTCCCTGTGTTGGCGTGGGTTTCCTCCGGGTGCTCCGGTTTCCCTCACAGTCCAAAGACATGCGGTACAGGTGAATTGGGTAGGGTAAATTGTTTGTAGTGTACAATATGAGTGTGAATGAGTGTGTGTGGATGTTTCCCAGAGATGGGTGGCGGCTGGAAGGGCATCCGCTGCGTTAAAATGTGCTGGATAAGTTGGCGGTTCATTCCGCTGTGGCAATCCCAGATTAATAAAGGGACTATGCCGAAAAGAAAATTAATGAATGAATTAATTTATTTGCCGTTACTCAATGTTGGGTCAGATATGGGAAAAAAACGACAGTTGGGTTAAAAAGTATAAGAAAAAAAATGACAGTTGGGTTAAAAGTGTCATTTAAATTAGTTGAAAATAAACATAACAATGGGTTGGTTTATATTTGACCCAACGTTTGGTTATGAAACCCAGCATTTTTTAGACTATATTAGAATGTAATGCATTTTTGAGATTCTGTTCAACACAAATGTTCTGCTGAGGCAATTTCGTACTTGACTATTAAAATGGTCATGTTGGCTTCGAAGTCAAACTTCTTGTAAGTTAAAACACCAGTGAGATTTATCCGCTTTAGTTAGTTTATGTTGGACTCACTCAAACTTGTTTGTATGTTTGCTTTGCACTGCAGAACATCAGGGGCATTTTGTTTGATTCCTTGTTTGTTTGATTCCAAACAAGAAATCGGGTCTTGTTTTTGCAGTTCATTGGTTGCATGCAAAGCTTTGTTTACAACATGCTCTTGTACTCAAAATATTATCAAAAGTTATTTTGTTTGAAGTTCACATGTTTTTTTAGGCTGGCTTAATTTCAAAGCTGAATGTTAAATTGAATCATGTCATATGTAGATGAAAAACTGGAATAAAAAAAAGTACAGTATGTTCAATAAACACAGCCCAGCTTTCAACATTTTCAACCCACCTGCTTTCTCCTGCAACATTTTTGCATGTTTATGTAAACCTAACTTCATCACAGATGATGCAGCAGTCATAATTCTTTAGAATTATTTTAAATGTTTGACTATAAAGCTCTAGTCTACATACACTTTTCTCTTCCTGGAAAACACAACATGCTTCTAATGGGAGCTATATTCACATCCAGACCCCTTGAGAGCTGTCCAGGTCTCTGCCTTCTTTCACAATCACATGAATTATGAGGAAATTTGCTATTAAGAGCATGGCTGCATCTGTGCCAGTCACATTCCCACACGTTGTGACAGTCAATAGTCTTTTTGTTTCTGAGCAAATTGATGAACTGGCAACTAGTTTAGAGGAATTTGTTCTCTCAATCTCTCTAGCCCTGATATTTATTGCAGAAGCGTAAAACTGACTAGCCATATTTTGAAAGCACTGTAATTAGACACAGAGGGATGCAGAGGGATTATGAGTTTGTTTTGAATTCCAAATATTGGATGAGTGTTTGACAAAAAATATGCTAATGGAATTGTGGGTTATAAATGTTGCTTTCACATCAACGAATTGCAATTTGGAAATAGTAAAGTAAGTTTGGTTTACTACAAACATACTGTAGCACATGTGATGCTTGTGGTATTGATGATCTTTGCCATCATACTATTTGAGGACGTAAACACATGAACTTTATTTGCAAAAAAATTGGAAAAATTCTTAAACTGCAATGTCTAGTCCATCTGTATGGAGGAGATAAAATAGTCACTATTTTAACACTAGAACAGTCATTTTGACCTTTTTAAAACTAAAGCCAATATAACTGAAGTGCCCTGACTTTTCTTTAATGTGTGTATATTTTATTCTAACATTGACGTTACAAATTACAAAACACAAAGGATTTCTCTAGTATTTAAAAATGGCCATCATGGTCAGGTTTTGTCCTGTGCATGTCTTTTATTTTTTTTTTGTAATTTTCTGCTAACAAAAACGTAAGTCTCTGATTGCAAAAAGTAACTAATTCAGACACGTCTTGCTAATTTTTAAAAGTAACATTTTCAGTGTGGTGAAAAATATTTGCTCTCCAGCTTGCCGGACAAAGTGAGGTATGCATTTTTTGGGGCAGTCTAGTAACATGTACCCGTTTCACATTCAACGCTTAACTCTAAAATCTGAGAAGAAGCTTTAAATGTGAATATGATGTAACAAATTAAATTCAGTACTGTCCTAAGGCCTAGCTGATAAGAATCAGAATCAGAAAGAGCTTTATTGCCAGGTATGTTCACATATACAAGGAATTTGTAATTCTGTTGCACTGTAGAAGCTCCGTCATGAAAACAGAGACAGGACAAAAAAAAAAAACAAAAAAAAAAACAGGTAATAAATATATTTTAAGCTGGTAGTCAGCTGTAAGTCAGTGTTGCTTCAGATAGTTTGTTTGGTGTGTTCCACTAGTCGCTTCTCATTGTGTTAATGTTGGAGCAAGTTGGTGGACCCTTCGCTAAGCCCTGCCCTCCTTAGTTTGTTGTTATGCTGGTCAAGCTTTCGTGTCTGGCACGTCTATTACAATATGTTTGTACTGGTGTCAGACATTCCCAGGGATATAATTAGTCATTTTTGGCGTACGCATGAGATATCTGAGAAAGCCAGACCAAAAAGGACTGCAGTACGCATTGCAGGTGTATATTCACGACTTGATACGCAACCAATTAGAAAATAATGTATTCAAAATTGAAGCTTGGTTATTCTAGCTGCCTCATGCGCTGACCATTCAACAGCTTATTTCATGCACAGCAGGATAGGTGAAATTTTTAAATAATCTAAAAATAACAAATTTAACCGTGATTTCTCTTTTTTTTCTGCCAAAAAAGCCTGATAGACTAATTGTTGTGCAATGAATATAGCGTTACTAACCCACGAGGAAACACGCATGGACAGTGCTTCTACATAATTCAGTCATAGAAAAGACCTGAAAGGGGAAATTAATGGATTTGTGCCAAATATTAGCATCATTGACCCATAATAATGTACAGTGTCTATAACTGTCAGTATGTTTGTGTTCTTCTTATACCATTTCTATTCTAATTTGCAGTTAAGTGGAAAAAATAAATTAATTAAAATGCAAATCAAAGTATAAATAGTAGAAGTGAGCAAGTAAGATTTTCCCTATTAGGAAATATTAATTCGACACCAATTATAAAAGCAGACACTCGCACGCTATAACGTTGTCACCAATGACTAAATCTCTAACAGACAGACGAAAACGTTGGTGAATTGTAGCTCTGACATGGACGTGAGGGTTATAAATTATTAAAAAACAGCTGCGGGTGAAGTATATTGATCGCAAGTTCTCAGTTTGTGATCACATCTCTGTTTTGTTCTATTGATATGTAATTTTAAATATTCGTAGCTTGAAACAGATGGAAATATGACTGGATTGTCATGGGTATCAGATTTGCACAATCCATATGCACAACGCTTTGGCTTGTTTCCCTCGCTCGAAAGCTTGACAGACCTCCTGCACGTAGCTATAGTTGCTAAGCTACAATTGGTGTGTGGCGGTTTTTGGGTGTGGCTTAGCGAAGGGTCAATTGGCGTCAGTGGAAAAAAGGGCTTTTATTGATTGGTTCTTCATCAACGAATCCAAGCGAGAGAGCAAAAGTGACAGAACCAATTAAAAGATTCAAGTCAAGAGAGGGTACAAAGTAGCCAACTGTAATGTAGCTGTATTTCTCATAGGGGATGTGAACCTACACTGGTTCCATGGTTCGGTTATGATTATCATGCCATCGATTCGGTTCAATTCGATATCTCGGTGCATCACGGTGCATTGACGATGCTTTCCATACATAATTAGAATTTTTCTTTACAACACAAGAACATTTTTTTTATTAACCTATAAATGTTTATATTTATATATTATTTGTAATACAATTTTGTCCTTTAATACAAGCAGTAATATATATGAACTGTACCTTGAATTTTACCTGCTCAAAAAAAAAAAACACTTTGTGAATGTTTTAGACAAAACTCCAATACATGCACAAAAGACAGCACGAGCATTCATAACAAATAAACTAATGTAAATATTATCCCGCTTGCTTTTTGAGCGCTGGCAAGTTCTTACACCCTTATGATTGGTCATTGTCTTCACCCGCTCAACAGAAAGGGCTGTGATTGGCTTTAGAAACGAAAGCGCTGTTCACCTATGAGTGACGCGGGAAAAACAGCCGCGGGTCAGTCTATATGCGCATAATACGCGGTTATCAAGTAATCCGTAATAGAATAAATACAATACAATAAACTCGCACCACAGGCACGCTTGTGTCTGGATCCACAAGTATCGCTTTAACAGCCGAGAGGAGAGGAAACTACCTCACAAACATGCCAACGGGTCAAATGCTCAAAGTGTGTGTGTATGTGTGTGGGAGAGGAGAAAGAGAGAGAGACAGGGGCAGAGATGGTGTTTTACAGCATTTCTCCCTAGTGAAATAGCGACTCGTGCTTTACCATTCCTCAGTGTCAGTGAAAGATTTGCTATTTAAGTAGTAGGAGTGTTTTATTTACTCACCCTCACCTCTTTCTCCATAGTATTCTACCGTGACATCGAGCATAGGGGATAAATGACGTCAGTGCGTAATAACTAGGGGTGTGAACCTACACTAGTCTCACGGTTCAGTTACGATTATCATGCCATCGATTCGGTTCAATTCGATATCTCTGTGCATTGATGATGCTTTCCATACATAATTAGATTTTTTTTTTACAACACAAGAATTTTTTTTTATTAAAAACTATAAATATGTTTATATTTATATATTATTTGTAATACAATTTTGTCCTTTAATACAAGCAGTAAGATATATGAACTGTACCTTTAATTTTACCTGCTCAAAAAAAACTCTTTGTGAACGTTTTAGACAAAACTCCAATACATGCACGCGCATTCATAACAAATAAACAAATAAATATGATCCCGCTTGTTTTTTGAGCGCTGGCAAGTTCTTACACCCCTATGATTGGTCATTGTCTTCACCTGCTCAACAGAAAGGGCTGCGATTATAAACGAAAGCGCCCCATGAGTGATGTGGGAAAAACAGCCGCGGGTCAAGGCCGTCACACACCGGATGCGCCGCTCAGCGATGGGACACGGCGCGCACATGACAGTTGAAAGTATCACACACCAGACGCGCACATTTGCAGGCTATTTAAAACGAAACTAATCAGATGTCGCTCTGTGGCGCGGCAGAATTATGAACAGTGTCCTGAGTCGTGGCTGGGCGCCGCGGACAGTCGCAGACAGTCGCCGACTTGCGGCGCTGGTGTGTGTACTCTAATTGTAACCTATTTTTAGAATTCTGAAATACGCTTCAGGCGTACAACCTGCTTCAGTCTATATGCGCATAATACGTGGTTATCAGGTAATCTGAGGAGAGGAGAGGAAACTTTACCTCACGAACATGCCAACGGGTCAAATGCTTAAAGTGTGTGTGTGTGTGTGTGTGAGAGAGAGAGGGGGGGGCAGTGTCAGTGAAAGATTTGCTATTTAAGTAGTAGAAGTGTTTTATTTACTCACCCTCGCCTCCTTCGCCATAGTATTCTACCGCGACATCGCGCATAGGGGATAAATGACGTCAGTGCGTAATAACCGGTTATGATGTATTACTGAACTGTTATCGAATTGTCCCCATCTGCATCGCGGTGCACCGAAGAAACAATTATTTTTGACACCCCTAATTTCTCAAGTATTTGCAAACAATATGGATTATTAGATTATCAGACATATTTGCATGAGTAAATCTCTTCGTTGAATGACATTTACTGTGATGGTGGTATATGTGGTATACTTTGTATATGTTCATCTCATGTTACAGTTTCCCTTTGTAAAACCGATTACTGCCAACTTTGGGTGCAGAAAGACACATTCTCTCACACAGGAACAGGACATGCACACTTGTTTCAATCTGTTGGTGGTTTTCGCATGCAACTTTTTGTTCTAGATGTGGCTGATGTGAGGCAACAACACAGTTAGCTTTGACAGTTATCATTTTGACAGTTGAACCATCTGCGCTGGTTCTTCGGCGTCGGTTTGGTGTGTCCCAGCCTTTGAATAAACAGTCAGAATGACCACTATAGCCATTCAAGTAATTGGAGAATTCAGATAGTTCCAATGGTAAATGAGTGCAAGTGCATTTTATGGGCGTTGTATTCTCTAAAGTTGTGGAGTCAGTGCATATTAAATATAAAATTGTCATCTTTTGTTATTTAAGCGTAAAAACATCACAAAGTATGTATCTCATGTATATCTGAGGGTCACAATTGAAAGTTATAGAGAGGCTTTAAATTGTACACGCACCTTTAGATAGTATAAATGCTGTTTAAGCAGAGCTTATGGATGATTAGACTATATGATTAACACACTGGCCCACATCCAAATGAAATGAAGCCATAAATTTAAATTAAAAATTTTGCTTCTAAATGACTTCATGGTGAGGTCTGAAAACAAATAGCTCATCTGATAATTATTAAACCATAAAAAGGGCTTTTATGTATGTAATGTTGGAAGTGACATAGAAAGCATGATAAAGAAATAGAGGCGATGTCAAAAAGAAAAAAAAATGCCAGTGGGGTTATAAAGACATGATGATTTATAGTGGGAAATTTCACTAAAGATGGATTGAAAAGAGTATTGATCTCTGAACCGACTTGCTAAAAGACAAACTGTATCTTCTAAGATTATGAAGAAACCTGTTTTGTGGTTTTGACACTCTCTTTTAGGAGAGTTGAATCAGCGAGCATCTGATGTGTCATAATGGTGCTGCTGAGTCTAAAACTCTCTTGAACTCTGTCAAGGATGTGATCTTTGGATAAAGATATGAGTAACCTGTGATTAAGAGATGAATTGTGGTTTTCACCTTTTAAAAATACTCTCTGAAAGGAAACCAATGGTTAAGGTGAAGTGCTTTTAAAGGTGTTGTGCACAAAATAGTAAATTAAACTTTTTATTATTATTATTATTTTTTGGTTTTAATGAAATTATTCTTAAGTAATGTATAACAAATTCTATTTAAAATAATAAATTAGATTCACAAAAAGCATTAGAAGTTGCATGTAGCATTTTCTGCATATTATTGTATAAGTAACAAACCCAAAAAAGAAAGTTATTTTGTTTCCATGATTTTGTTTTTAATAATTATTATTATTATTATTTTATTATTATTATTATCATCATTATTTTTTCTTCAAAATGTAAGGGATAAAGTATATCCAGGCGGTTGTCATCACAAAATAAATCCCAATAGGCTTTTTGGGAGCCTGATGCAAAGCAGAGGGCTGTTGTATAAGACTGAAGGACTTTTTCTGCTAAAACAACTGTCTGGATGTACTTTATCTTGTTTTTTACAAGGCTACTACTTGCTAGGACTGCACAATGTATGGTTTGAACATCAATATCACAATGTGTGTATCCACAATAGTCACATTGCAGGATTAGCTTATTTATTAAAGATTAAAAGATAAAGACTTTACTATTTTTAAATAATTTATTAAATGACGACCATATTATGTTTGTTTGTTCAATTTCTGTACCTGAATTCTGTTAGATTCTCCAGAAAACCATCTAAATAATTGAAATATTTTCAAATAGAGCTATTCAATTCATTTGGTGAAATTATATTCATATCGCATAAAATATCACAATGTCAGATTTTTCCCATAGCGCAGCCACAAAATGTAAAAATTAGACCCAAAACATGGCTCTGAGCTATAACAGTTCATTCATTCTGCCCAAGCTTATCATAACAAAAAAGGATGGATGACAGATTTAGCATACACTAACATGCATACTATTTAGTCACAAGATGGCTCCAAACAGTCAATAACAGCAGCAAGATGGACATGCATATATAAATGAGTATGGTCATGATGGTCAAGATGATTCGAAGAACCCGGATGAGCCTGTGTTAGTTATCAGTGGTTGTTATCTCTGAATACCATACCTTGGAATGTCAATGACTGACCAATCAGAATCAGATATTTCAGACAACCATATAATAAATTAATAATAATAAATCACATCAAATAATTTTATGAAGAAATCTATAATTTAAAAAACATTTATTTTTATTTTTATCAATTTACAGTAACTATTAAGAAAAAAACAACTAATGTATTTAGTTTGCTTCGGTTTAATGTCTCATGCTCAACATTAATCCCCAATATGTTGTTACTTGCTCTGAAACCACTTCCTGCTAGAGATCAGCAGTTTCACAATGAATAGCGATCAATAGTCCACAAGCATTTTAATTAACTTATAGACCCATTTGCTTTTAAAATTGCTTTAATTTAAAAGTTAATCACCCCTTTTTTGTTTTCTCTCTAATTGCATTAGTGCTTTTAAATGAAATATTTTTATCTGGCATCATGCTTTACTCTAACCCTATTTCCGATGGGCCTCAGCCTTGATATTTCTCTCTCTCTACATGCGAGTCTGTATTTCTTGGGTCATATGGCTGCAGAAATGTAGCGTTGCCTTCCTCACTGTAAAGAAAGACCGATCTGCCCTTGTTAATGGGAAAACCGCCTCAGAGGAGCCGACCGGCATCACGTGGGCAAGCTGGAGGAAGTGTTTCGTCACGGGTTTGCTTTTGCCACAGTGAAACTTCAACACGCAACAGGCGCTAAACTGCAAGAGCTGTCTGTTTTAGTTTGCTTGTTTACAACCTGGTTCTGATCACCAAACCAGCTGCCCTAGTGAATCGCCCGATTAACTGGGATTAATTTGTCTGCGTAATATGTTACAAATTACCATCTACTTTTTGTGGTGTTTATTTTACTTGCACTGAACTGCATTTCCCTGTCCCGGTGCACATGTAGGGAACTTATCTCAGCACGTCAGACTTTACACAGCGTTTGGTGCTTTTATTCCTGCTTCACAGGATGTTTGTAAATCAAGCATCCTGTCTTTTTAACCCCAGTTGGGGACGTGGACAAAGAGACCAGACTGTGAATAAGTGTGGCGTATTTCAGAAGTGGCAGGAGGAATCCTTTTCAGTTTAATGTCCTCTGCCATCTGCCCCGTCCACAAAGACTTTCCTTTCCTCCACCTGCCTTTCCTCCCTTTCCTGCTGTGTTTCTGTCCGGTCTTCCTTCAGTTCTTGCCCTCTGCCACTGCTACTTTTCCTCCCTTTCATTGACTGTCTGCATTATTCAGTCTGGCCCGGATTATTCCAGTTCAATTCCATTTTACATTCTCTGGGATTCTTATCGCGCACATGAATCTGTCAGCTTCTACCATCTGATCCTTATTAAACCGCATCAACGTACACCCTATAACCCACGTTATAAGACTGCGCACCATTAGTTGTGGTAAGAAAAATTCACTTTTCCTTGAGATTTTCATCTTGAGCCCACCAAACCTGTGTGTGCGTGCGCGTTTGTGAGGACTGTTGGGTATCATTATCATACATTAGTTTGTCAAAGGATTTAGGCTCCATTAGTCACATGCACCTATACGCTGTAGTCTCCTGACTTTTTTTTTGATATTATTTGCATTATGCAAGACCATATGTTGGCCAATTGAAAAAAAAAAGAGATGCTTGTTTCGTCATTTTTGGGGATGTTCTGAATGATGGATGAGGTTTAGATGGACATTGTACCCCGAGGACAAACTGCACCATGTGAGATCCAGCTAGAGCACTCCGTTTTTTTTTTTGTTTTTTTTTTTTAGAAAGGCAGAATAATTTTACATTTGGATGGGGGTACTTATTGTATATACTATGGGTCACTGACAAGAACAGGTGAACTCTTTTGAAAATCTGATTTGAAACATATTTTTCACATGTTTTATGGTCTCAGTCTTTGATTTCATGTTGTTGTTGTTAATCAGGCTTTGAGAAACATTTAACAATTTTTTTTTTCTTTCATGTTTAAAAAAAATAATTGCTTTGTCATTTGTGTCGACATCTGGAATGTTGTTTTTTTTATTAAATGGCTATTTTGTAAAAAAAAAAGTATTTAACAAGAAAAAAAAATACTTTGCTGATTTATAGGTATATAAGGTTACAATGATCTGTTGTAATCGTGTACATGTTTGTTCAAGTATTAAAAATCCTGGAACTTAGGCCCAATCCCAATTCTATTTTTGTACCCCTTTCACTTCCCATTGACCCTTGAAACAGAGTGTGAAGGGGAAGGTCTTCAAAATTTACCCCTAAGAAATGGGACCGCACTGCACACGTCATCATATGTCATCGTGACCTCTTGCTTTATATGGGATCGATGATCACGCCTGCTGTAGTTATTAAAGTTGTGTTGTTTTTTTTTCTTGTTGTTTTTTTCTTTTTCTTTTTTCTTGGTATTTATCTTCAGGAAATCCCTGCTGGCAATTATATCATGTTATTATAACAATATAATGTGGCATTGGCAATAAGCTCGTAACTGTACTGTGCATTTACCCTAGCCATATTTATCAAGGTAAACACAAGAAAACAACATTAGCGTTATACCAGACACTGTAAAAAGGTCATTCCCAGTCACTAGACTTTTCTGACAGGGGAATCAAGTGTCAGATGTGAAAGTATGTTTTGGGACTGATATACAGGAGTTATTATTAGAGATTACAGATAGCGAAATTTAGCGTTGCGTTTTTTAATTTTTATTTTTTTTATTTATTTTTTTTTAGCGTGAAACGAGTTAAACGAGTTAAAACGTATGTTTGTTTGTCGTAAAAAAATTTGTAATAATGACAAAAAATACTAATTTGTGTATCTCCTGTCTTCCGGGTGCAGCCATGCTACCGTTGTGGCTGGTGTATTCTGGTAAATTTTCTCACTTCTTGATTTCGATTGTGGTCCTGAAAAATCTTCCTTTCGAGGGCTCTTTAGCCCTTCGCCTTCAAGCTAAAGAGAATTGGGATAAAGGGAAGGGCTAAGGGGTAAAATTGGGATTGGGCCTTAATTTAGGATTTGTTGAAAGTCTTTTTTTCCTCAGTTAAGATAAGAACAACTGTGCAATTATTGCTTTAATAAAGTTAATATTCTTATTTGAGAAGTATTTTCTCTATCATCCAATAGTTCTTTTAGAAAGTTAATGGTGCAGTAGGTGATCTGCCTAAATGCTAACCGATTAGCATAATATCTTTCAAATACAATCTCTCCCCAGTCGTCCAAAGCCATGCCTCCTGAAATCGCAAACGTGGACATTAAAGATGACAGAGACCCACTAGAACCTGTCATTCACCAGTTAGAAAACTTGATAGTGCTTTATAATTTTACAATTCCCAAAAAAACTTTATTATATCTAGCAAATTTAAGCTGTGTAGCAAGCAAAACTTGTCATCACTCTCTTATCAGTCTCACTCAGTCTCACTCTCACATCCTTCCTCCAGCGTGCAAAAGTAACTCCACTATTGATTCAGGATTTTAAAAAGTTTTGATTGAGCATTTGTTTTAGAGCTGTCACTTGTGTTCATGTGACCCCAGCACGCGAGAACTCGGATCTGCGTAAACGGGTACGCAATTGTACAAATCTCCATTTGCTGACAGACAGTTTGGGCTACTTATCAGAATTATTGGAATTATCGACCCGACAATATTTAATTGGATGAACTTTTTTTTTTTTGTCTTATGCCTTAGTCAGAATAAAAAAATACATATAAATCATCACAACAAAAAAAAATTCTGAAGACAATCACCTACTGCACCTATTAAACCTATTAAACTAAACTATTATTATGACGGTTGTCATGAATATCTGTAATTTGCCCCAATTTAAATATCAAAATGATTTTCAATTCAGAATAAATAACTTGAACATATTGTTTATTTTGCATTCTTCCTTAAGCCTTGAATGATGTTCAATCCAAGTGCATGAAAAACACAGTTAAGCCTTGTTGGTTTACATCAGCTTAAATGACAATGCTTAATGAGGTCTTATATAATCATAATTATGAGCATATTAAATACCTCCGCCATTATCTTCCTGCTTTATTAGCTTTATTTCAGGCAGTGATTCCCCCCTAGGCAAATGCTTCCCTAAAGTGCACAAGTGGCATAAGATGAAAGAGATTTAGTCATGTTAAATATACTTTCATTATTATGCAGCTTTCGTCACATTGCCTCCTAGCGTAAAGTAAAAGAACAACTGCTGTGCAATATCTGCTAGCATAACATCCTCTGTTTGGCTGGGGGATTTCAGCTATTTTTGTGCCATTGGCAAACACTGCATCTCCCGTCATTAAACACATGCACTCGAGTGAATGATGGACTGTCATACAGTACATTGTGTCAGGTTTTCTGTCAGACACCTCCAAGGCATCTTGCACCATGATTGTTTTCTGTTTCTTTAGAAAGGCAGAAGTCATTTAGAAATCAAGACAGTATTATGTACTGCAAAATGACTTTGCTATTTATAGCTTTTTAGCACATTATATGCCTATTTAGTGCATACAAGAATTGTCATTATGGTGATGTATGTCATTTCTGTGCTCTGTATTCCCCTCTGCATCCCCGAAGGATTGACGGTGATGTCATCATACTGTGAAATCACAAGTTTCGGCATAATCCTGTCTTGCCTCATTCCTATTTCTTTCTTTCTGTAAGGTATGTGTCCTGTTGCTGCTTCTCCCTTGACTTTTCATCACCTTCTGTCTTCGTCCTACTTTTACTTCCTGTTTTCTCTCCCCGTTTCAGTGTCTTATTTTTTGAGAATGTCAAAATAGATTGTGCTTATGCTTGAGAATCCAACATTTTAATAAAGTTGAATAAAATGAACATTTGTGAGATTTAAAGTTGCTGAAAAACAAAGTTGCCCTATGAGATATACAGGTAATTGGGATGTGTAAGTCAAAATACCTTTTTACACTAAATCAGGAATTGGCGCTTCATAAAAGCTGTATCCAAATCACTTATTCAGTGTTTTGCATAATCTGGTTCTGGTTGATTCATGGTCGCAGCCCTGACCTTGAACTCATGGGCTGCTCCTGCAGGATTTTGAGTGTTTATTATTGTCGTTTCATGCCTTGCTGAGTGAGATGATGAAGAGATTAGCATTTTAACACTTAACACCCTCACTGCTTTCTCCTCTCTCTCTCTCTCTCTCTCTCTCTCTCTCTCTCTCTCTCTCTCTCTCTCTCTCTCTCTCTCTCTCTCTCTTTAGCTGCTTTTATTTAATTTTCTCTGGTACATGCTACCCTTTATGTAAGACCCTCTTACTCCCAGATCCATTAAATTCCTCCCGGGATACTGGCTTTGATCATGTTGCTAGTGATTATTTTCAGAAGGGGCCCCTGTAGGTGTGTGATACGCTTGTCTGACCCCTAATGAACCTTTTCCTGATGTCCCACCAAGTCAGTGAACTGACATCTGTCCCTCTTTCTGTAGTTGTTCATTTAAACGTCAATGCTGTTTATTTGGTATTATGTATTAGGGGTGCAACAAACTTTAACTTTTTTTAATTTTGATAATCACATACATAGACCTTAGTAGAATGATTAATTAACATTGTTGATCTGTTTACTCGTTATTCAGTAGCTTTTGATTGATTATTTGATTGTTTATATAGAAAGAGAGATTGATAGACTGAAAACATGTTGAGTTACATATTATAACTGATATATTACACAAGGTAATAAACAAATTCATTTTAAGGTAAGTAATTTTACTCATCTTTGAAACATCTCTCAGGCAAGTAAATGCAGCTCGTTTGTCTTTAAATGGGGGAAACATCAAATTCTCCAAATCCATTTGGCTTATTCTTACGCTTATCACCAATGAAAATTACAATAACTGTCTCATAAATTTTAGTTTTTAAATGTTTGAATCATGGCGACGCAGTAATGCAGTAGGTAGTGCTGTCGTCTCCCAGCAAGAAGGTCGCTGGTTCGAGCCTCGGCTGGGTCAGTTGGCGTTTCTGTGTGGAGTTTGCATGTTCTCCCTACGTTCGCCTGGGTTTCCTCTGGGTGCTCCGGTTTCCCCCACAGTCCAAACACATGCGGTACAGGTAAATTGACTAGGCCAAATTGTCCGTAGAGTATGAGTGTGAATGAGTGTGCATGGATGTTTCCCAGAGATTTGTTGCAGCTGGAAGGGCATCCGCTGTGTAAAACAAATGCTGGATAAGTTGGCAGTTCATTCCGCTGTGGCGACCACAGATTAATAAAGGGACTATGCCGAAAAGAAAATTAATGAATGAATGTTTGAATCATGACAACTCCATTTAATAAGTTTGACCATGCTAATGCACATATGCATTTGCAATAAAGAAATTAACACAAACTTAAACCAAGGAGATGATAATTAGCAGAAATAAACTTGTTCTTACTCAAGGGTTTAAACCTCTGGTCTTTGAGAGACATGAATTAGAGAAAGTTGGACGTTTTATATATTTAGGAACATTTGTTGATAGTGGATTGACATTTGCTGGAAATGTAGAGTATATTTTTAAAAAAAGTGATGCAGAGATTTTATCTTATTAGAAGGTTACAACAATTTGGTGTGAGTCAAGGTATTCTGGAGATGGTATACAAGAATTCGGTTGAAAGTGTTGTGAGTTTTAACATGATTGCATGGTAAAGACTGTTGCCAATTAGGGAAAAGCAAAAACTGTGTCGAGTAGTAAAAATTGCCAGTGCAATTGTAGGCAAAGCACAAAGAAATCCAAATGAAATTTATTTAATGAGAATTAAATAGAAAGCACATGTTATCATTGAAGATTGTTCCCATTCCTTAAATATAAAATTTCAGCTCTTGCCATTAAAAAGACAACCTTTTAGGCAACCTCAAGTAAAGAAAAATGTTTATCAAATGTCCTTTGTGCCAACTACCATTAAAATTTTAAATACTGGGTTTTAAATATAATTAGGGTTTAATAGAGTTTTTAATGTAATTTATATGATGACATTGAATGGATTTGTGTTGCCTGTTTTTTATGGGATATGTGTAATGTAAACGCTGATGTGGTTGCGTGGTGAAGCCAAAGATAAATTTCCACTTGTGGACAATAAAGAAAGTAAAGAGCAACACCAACCTTTTTATAATTTTTTTTTAGCTGTTTCTGCAGAATGCCATCAGATATTATACTATTAATACTGTATGATTCAATAACTAACAAAATACGCAATATTATCGTCTGAATAATGCTGCATCCAATCGCGTTTGACTTCTGGGATTTCTATTTGCTGGTAGCAAATCATCTTCCAAAATATTAGTGATTTGTTAGTTTGTTTGCAATTTTGTTTGCGTTTGCGTGTTTATGTTGTTGCAGTTCTGTGATTTGCATCTTAATTGCACAGGCAGGAATTGTACATTTTAGCAGACTTACAAATGAGGACATCAGATCGGAAAGACTGTAGCTCTCATTTGCTTTATACAAAATCAGAAAATATTTGTGTTAAGGTTTCAAAGCTATATATAGATGTAGTTCTTTTCTGTGAGACAAGCATTCCATTAGATTCCTTACCCTGGCACGTTTGCCAACTCTAGGGTCTTCGTAACAATGAAGCAGCATAAACTGTGTTAAAGAATGCATCTGGTCCAAGCCCCTCCTCCAGACATTTGTCAACGAATCATTTTACACATATTGTTCATGTTTGTTTTATTTTGTGTGTTTTACTTCAAAAATCTATTGCTGATCTCCAAAACATTTCTTTCCTTGTAAACGTCTTATTTGCTACTGTCCAGGAAAAATCTCTAAAATGTTCACCTTTTGATGCTCTTCTAGATGATATCTGTTCTTGAGGGAAATTCGCTTCACCATAAAGGTGTCCAAATAATTTTCCATTCCAGACTTAAATGCAGCGACCAGCATATGTTACCCATTTCTCAGACTAAATGTATTAACCACAGTTGACCCCCGCAGTATTATGCATGACCTGCAGATTTCATGCATATACTAGTATGTATACTGTGTTGCTGCAAAACATATGTGCACATTTTAAACTTAGAATGTGACTTATTTTTGCTTTTCTTAGCTCAAATTCCTTCTAAACCGAAACCTACATCCGGAGGAAGAAATTACAGTTTAAATGTTAATTGTTAAAACCAATTGAAATTCCATTTTTCAGTTTTATTGTCTGTATGAGCATAATTCATGGCAGTTTACTGGTTTTGATTAATGTGTGACACACTTGCCGTCAATCACTCGTGTCAAATCAGTGTTTGTGTGTGTGTATAGGGTAAGTTGTATAGGTGGCCCAGCTGTGTGATACTGAAATCAGACTCGACAGCAGACGTGCCTAGAGGGGCTGAAGTTGTTGTTTTTATTATGTGACATTTTTGGCTAGTCCACCCTTTTCTAGTGCGTGAATCACTCAAATTAAATTAGCCGTGCCTTGGTGTGAGGTAATGACAAGCCTGAGAAAGGAAAGCTGAATCTGTTTGGACTTCCTCTTGTTTCTCTGCAAACGTTTGTAGAGAAAATAATGAGTTTCCTATGAATGTAGCAGACACTCGTTGTGATGTTTAGCTGAATAACTAGCTGTTTGAGTTAAACTAAACATAGAATAGAGAAAATGATGTTGCAGTCGATGCCTCTGAAGAGTTTTGACCAGATTTATGGGCATTTTAGCTTGTGGTTACAGGCCACGTCCAGTGGTTTAGTGATTAAAGTAAACGGCAGCCCTGGCATTGGTCTCAAATTAGATTTATTTTTTTTATTGTTAAACCAGAACATTTAAAATAGTGACAGATATATTAACAGCATTTGTTATTCATATGCCATAAAGAATCAGTTTGACAGTTTCATTAAGAGTCTTTTTCAGTCAGTTAAAGAAAAACAAAGAGTGTATCCTTTTATCTTGTTTTCTCCATTTATTCTAACTCTTTTTGCAGTCTGTATTGTGCGCTACCGCCTCTTTACGATATGAAAAAATATGTTCGGCTGTCTGTAACTTTCAGCAGCTGTACTTAGCTGTAAAGATAAGCTATATTTTAAGACTTGTTTATTTACACTTGTCGAGAACACTTTTATCCGAGAGCGGAAGATCTTTCATCAAGATCATCTGCTCTAATGTGGAACGCAAAATGATTGTTGTCACTTTCACAGTCTGCGGTCGGAGACCACATGCGCTACAAGCAGACAAACTTCCTCTTCCTTTGGGGGCAAATTCTTCTGAAAACCACAGGGATCACAGGTTACAGACAAGGTGTTCTTTCACTCTCGTATCCTCACTGAAAGTTATGCAATCAGATGCTGGCCCCAAACTCTCAGCAATGCTACTTTTGAATCTTGAATATTAAGTTTCTGTTTATATTTTGTGTTCAGTGACCTCCTTTCGCATTTTTCTGTGTATGGTTTTATTTTGATGCATGTAAAGTGTTATAGCTGTTTGTAGATGGAAAAAGGTCAAAGTTTTAAAGATCGTAGTGCTGATTATAAATGGACTTCAGTAATGAATAATCAGTATTTCCAGTGATGGGTGGGAGGAGTGACTAGAATTCTGTTCTGATGTATTAGTATAGCAGTTCTGTTTTTTTTTTTTTTTATCTGTTCTCTTGATGTTTCCTGTCAGTTCATTTGTTGATTCCTATCAGTTTTTGTGTGTCTTGTTGCCTTATGAATTTGTTTTCTGCACTACAAAAGTAAATCCACTTCACAGCCAAAAATATTGGACTTGAGTTGATAGGGTAAAAGCAAGGCTATTATTACTGCTTGTATCTCTGTTTACAAATATTGATTCTTATATGGGAATAGACGGTGGGTTTCTGATTTGCACTTTAAGCAGTAGACCAATCATAGAAGATTGAGCCATATGACCAATCAGAGCAAAGCAGGAGACCAGAAAGACAGTAAGTACAAATCACATACTTATGCACTATTCTACGCCATTTTGTAGTATAAATAGTGTAAGTAGTGCGTTTACACTGAAAACTCTAAAAATAATAAGTGCACTTTAATTACCCGGATGATGCACTCAATCCACAGGTAAAATGAAGTGTATAATGATGGACACTTAACGCACTCAACGACTGCAGCTTTGCTCACGTAGCGGAAGGGGCGGAGCTATCGGGCGCACATGTTGGATAACTTTATTTATTTTGGATGGTGAAAGCAAAATTCTCCTACCTGAATTATTAAAATACCTCCCCATGGTGAATGCAGTTATACTTATTGCAGGTATTATCTGGTACTTTGGTCATTTATTTCACTAATTTGGCAACCGTCAAACGTCATCAGGGAAACAGTTTGAACTTCCACTTAGTAAAAAAAAACATTAGTGTTCCATTTTGGACAACACTACATACATATACTGTTGAGTGTGTAAGTGCATAAGTACATAGTGCATAAGTGTATAGTGTGCTATTTGGGACGCAGCTAGTGACTATATTTGAAATCATGCCCTATTCCCTTAAATAGTGCACTATTTGAGGGAGCAGCCATTTTTTGTTGTGTCTGAAACCATAGACATTTTTGAAGTGCACTCAAAAAATCCTGATGTACACTCAGTGGCTACCATAGACTGTAAAAGATATGGACGTAGTATCAAGAGCTACGTTTCCATCCACCTATTTTTATGCGCATTTTGGACATACAATAAAAAAAAAAAAACGGTTGATGGAAAAGGCAAGATGCGTGAAAAGGTCATGTGATTTTGTTATAAGGGATCATGTGAAAATAAAATTGTGTGTAAATAGATAAACATCTGAAATGTTGTTTTGGTCTTTCTAAAATACCTTAACCATTCAGTAATATTGTTATTATATTATTAATGACCTCCAGAATCAAGAGCGACTGTGCTTCGCGTCTCACGCCTATAACCGCCAATGTGCATTTAGTCAGGATTGCCTGCTGAGGCACAAGTCATTTATTAAATGAAGAAAAGATTAACACAGCTTCTTTTACCACAGCAAATTCCATTTTTACTATTGATATTTGGTGCTAGTTAATCAGGAAGTGACTATGTTTGCTTTGACTCGTGGGATGGAAACACTGCTTTATTCTCATGTCTTTTATGCGAAATTCCAGTTTTGCGCGTAAAGTTAATTAACATTTTTGGATGGAAACATAGCTTGTGACAACACCCATAGGTTTCTGAATAGCGCAAATGAAGCTACAAGTAGTCGTGGCCAACCGTCACTATTTTGTTTGCATGTCATTGCGCTAACCGAGGTGTTTGCTGAGTTCAGCGGTGAATAGACTGCGACCATTGAGACCTAGCTGTTACTCAAGTGGCCATGCCCTTAATTATGTAGACTTAATATAAACGAAACGGATGAGTTATAAAAAAAATTCACAGTTTTTATTTAGGGTAATATTAGCTATATACACCAACATTTATTTTTTGTAAAGTTGGCCATTTTAACAATGGGGTCAATAGAAATGTGCTCTATTATAAAGCTAGGCCTATAGCGGAATTTCAATGAATTGCAGTTTCAGTCCCTTCTGTATTAGCTTCGTGAAGGAGAGCGGGATGTTGTCGCTTGGTGGCTACAGAATACACATAATGAGCTATGAGTTCATGCGCTGACTGAATTTCGATTGGATTCCTATCAATGGAAGTTTCTATATAATTAGTTTGATTGTTAAATGAATGCTTGCATACATGACAGAAATCTAAATACTTTGTTTCATTAATATTAGACTTGCTAAATGTTAAATAATTATCATAGTATGTAAAGAAGATTAAAATCTAATCCTTCTGAGGGATTTATCAACCAGCAAAGCACAAACAAAATGGCATCCTTTCCAGTGATTGAATTCATTCACTTGTTTTCATTCATTACTTTACGTGGACTACATTAGTGGACTAATGTAGGGATTAGTGAATGAGGGTAAAGGGGCCGATTTCGGATACAGAGTTTACAGAAGGCTGTTCTTGAATTAGGTTTAGGTTCTCTTTACTACACCTGTGAGAAAACAGGTAATGAAGCAATGTATATTATGAGAGAAGTGTGTTTTTTTATCTTGAATGGATATAACTTAATTAAGAGAGACTTTAAAAAAAGCAACTTAAAAAATTCTGTACCATAATAGTGGCACTTTAGGATCCCTGTATCATTACTTCATTCCCTGCACAGGGTCTCACTGTCTGTTAACACTTCTTTGCCTTTTCCTGATGGAAAATTTCTCCTGAAGATATGCTTTGACAAGCATAGCTGATGAACCAGGGAACAAAAGAATTGTACTCCTGGCTCAAAGTCAAAAGGTGACAGTCGGGCCTCTGAAGTAAAATGGACTGCAGCCATCAGATCGGTTTTCACTTTGACTGGCTCCTGTGAGTGACACCGTTTCTCAGTTTGCCCTTGAAGTCCTCCAACTCCTGCAGAGCCATTGGGGGAAAAATACAAATGGAAAGTGTTTCATACAGGGGGTTTATTTACGTCCTGCGTTGAAGAGCGCTTCAGATTTGTAATTCATTGCTTGCTGAGCTTGGAGAGATGAGATGGTTCATGGTGTGTGGTCTTAGCCATTTGAAATGTTCTTGTGACTTTACTGTCATGTAAGAGCAATTGCTATTCTGGGGCTTCATAAAACTTTGTGTAGATTTCATCCTAGAAGTATGTATACACATAAACTGCTTTTTTTTTTTATTTTATTTTTTTTTAAATGTGTTCACAGGTTGTAATATTTATTACGTAATGTTATGTACGCAGGCTGATTTATTTTATAAGTCCCAGATTGTATACGCTCTAGCTTTAACAGTCCTTTCAAATGACTGTACATAAAGCTTAACGACACTGCTTTTATTATGCAAAAACTCATCTGTATATCATTTGCAGGTTCTATCCAGGCATGTGATGATTCCTATGAAAATTTAATGATGCAGACTGTAGATGTCATATAAAATATATAATGCTACAAAAATCTTTATCTTGTCCAGTTAAAAAAACTGCAGACAAGATAATTTAGAGAATTAAATTAGATTTTTTTCAGTGTGTTTGTGTGTGTTAATATTATAAATTCAATATTTATTATTATTTTTTAAATCAATCAATTTTACAAATTTATTTGATTTATTATTCAATCAGTTAAAATTAGGTCTGGGCCTTAATCAAAGTTGATTCTCATGTGCATCTTGTCAGTAAAGCTGGTTGTGCTTTACAATTTGCAGCCGATTTAATCTGACGATAATAAAATCAAGTTATTCATTCAATAAAAGTAAATGAATCATTCATAACAACAATCATTAAATAAACATAGAGTGAATGAACTACGTAGCTTCTTAGTGAACAGCTCTTAGTAAATGCTGCTACATCTAAAATCATGTGAAAATACCACATTTAATAACATGATTATACTCCCAACTCTTAAAAACTAGTACTTAAGAGAGGAGTCTATTGTTGTGTGACTGTTACTCATGTTGATATATCTGTTTATTCACCAACGTTATGAGCATTCCCTGTTTAATTAATTTTTTTTTTTGCTGTGGATATGTAGAGTTACTATTAATGATTGCCCTCTGGTGGTGTTCAGAGGACATTAACTACTGATTACAGAACCATGCTTTTCTCTCAAAATGTGCTTGACAATCAGGTTTTTGCTTAATTGTATTTCCAATTTAATTTCAGTTAATCGCCATGCCCTTATACGCGCAGCGCATGTCCTTCCAGCTGCAACCAATTAATGGAAAACATCTCATTCACACACATACCCTACGGACAATTAAGTAGTGTATACGGACAACACCTATACCACGTTTTTGGACTTCTGGGGGAAATCGAAGCACTCAGAGGAAACCCATGCAAACATGGGGAGAACATGCAAACTCCACACAGAAACGCCAACTGACCCAGCTGGGGCTCAAACCAGCGACCTTCTTGCTGTGAGGCGAGTGGGCTACCCATTGCGCCACCGTGACACCCAAACATATTTTGTATTGAATAAATACTGAAGCTGGCATTGGAATGGAATGATATTATATGCACTCTGCTTTAATATACGTAGGCCAACAGAACAATTGCACACGGTTTTACAGTTAGCCTTGAAATGTCAAGCTGAAGGCTAACTTTTTTGGCTTATCACACGTTTTGCATGCTTTGTGTTTGCAATTCTCTCTAAAATCTCATCTTTGGTCTTTCTATTTGCCCCTGTTTAACGCACTTTGTCTTGGCAAAGATTCTAATCAATTTATTCGTGCTTAAACTGAGCTAGCTTTTGTATACACTCCATTATGCCTGTCAGCCACATTCTTGTTTGGTAAAGGGGTGCTGTGAGCTTCCAGATGTTTCCTTGGCAGTGAAATATGACCTAAAATGGGTGAGTCAGCTTGATTCAATGGAGAATCAAACTGATGGCTGCAAATTTGTGGCGTTCAGATTTCCTGTCAAGGGTGTACACACTATTTGAGCAGTGTTTAGGGGACATGGTTATAACAGGAGGGAAACCTTTAATCTTCTAACACAGTTTCTAATTAACCTCCAGTCTTGTAGTTATTCACTGAATATGATGTGTTCATACATTAGCCGTTTCTGAATGTCAATGTGCTTGAGTGTGTTTGAATTCTGAACAGTGTGTTCAATGAAGCAGAAAGGTGTTTATGTCAAAAATGTTTCACTTAACACTTAATATCAGTTGGGGTTTAAAGTATGTGATGCTGGTGCCCTCACCAGACTTTATGTTGACTATCAAAATGAACATGTCAGCTGGATGAGTTTTACTAGACCTGCAGCAAACCAGCTTGGAAAGTCTCGAGAGCTATTTACACCTGAAAATAGGACTGGGCGATATTGCAAAAAAAAATTTAAATCACAATATCATGTTTCATATCATTCTAAATAGATAATTATTGAATATTTTTAACAATACATTTAGGAATATTAGGATTTTTTAAATTTAACCTCTTTATTTTAATTTACCAACATTACTAAGGCAAAAATATCTGATCTCTTTTTAATAAAAGTGTTATAGAGACTTTTATACTTGGAAAAATTAAAAGTAACAAAGTGTGTGCAATGATAAAGGTAAATCAACACCTGTAAGGTGTCAATAATAATGATACAGTAAACGTCAAACTCTGTAAACAAAACAAATTATGATAATCAAATCTGAGCTTTCAAGTAAAGGAACTAGCCATCATTATTCAAATACATATTGTAACATTACAAATTGTGAAGTTGAATGACTTTAATACCCCCTATGCCAAAAAATCTTTCAGATGGGGAGCTAGTGGCTGGATGCACAAGAAAAGAAACCAAAAAGCCACTCTGGTGACATTCTTAAATCCTTTTTTATTTGCAATCTCATCACTGCTGCTATACAGCACTCATTTTCGCATGTGTTGTTATTCTGACCACTCATCGCTCCCGTGTGCACATTGTGCATGTCATGTGCCTTTATTGGAAATAACAAATTAACACAAGCTTATTGGCATTCCTTCCAAGCCGCACGCTCAGCAGACACATTTTAATAAAACTATAGCCATTATACCGAAAACTTCATACCAAACTTCTTTTTTTTATCGTTATTGACAGTGGTGTTCAGTCAATAAAAACCAATATCAATTTTATCGCCCAGCATTTTATTGCCCTACCTGAAAATACTAGCCTTGAGTAACTGATATACTGAATTCTGGGTTATCCTGGTTGACATTTCACAATGCTCACAATTTACTAACAAACTTGTACATAAAATGTGAAGAGCTGAAGATGACTGCAGAGATTTCAACTGTAAGCAACCTGAAGTTAAAGACAATATAACACCTGGAGTTGGTGATGTGATCATGTGGTGAATGTGGGTTCAAAAGCAGTTTTTGCTGAGAGTGGCTGAAATCTAAATCTAGCTACCATTTTTTTTAGTTCTGCCAGTCAGCATGAGGAGTTGCTGTTGTTTGTCTGCACACTGTTACTGAACATGTGCTGCTCTCCTTCAGTCTCTTCTAAACTATCCTTTACACAAGTGTTCACTCTTTTAATTAAAGTTTCACTATGTAAAGTTTTCCTAGCAGAAATACACAAATTGATTAACCATGAAATAGGCCTTCTTTTTGCTCCAAATGTTTATTTTGGTTGATGTCTGTACTGGACTGTCTGTGACATTGCAAGTTGTATTTTATATTTATTATATTAAATTATTTTATATTTGTGTGAAATTTTTAAAAGCTCACACTATATGTACTTGAGGTACAGTAGGATCTTTCTTTGGCTCATGATTAAAATGCATTGCTTTCTTTAGTTTTAAATTGCTACTCACATTTCCTAGAATAGTTTTCTTGTGTCTTGCATAAAGGATCTGCACTTGTTCATTGGTCCATTTGCTTGTAAAAATCTGCAATTTTTAAGGTTTTCTGCATTGTTTGCAAGGAAGAATGCATCAAGAAACGTTTTGAGAACCACTGGCTTGCAGCTAAGGGGAAATAATTGCATTAACACATGGAATGCTCTGTTTATGTTTATCTCTAAGATTTTTATGTTGAACTTTGTGAATAATCCATAAGGATGGTATACTTTTTTTTATACATTTATTCAAAAGGCAAACCTAAAAGATAAACCAATTCTGTCACTTTCCAGCAAGGCTTTGAACTCAACTGTTCTTTCTTCTAGCTGTCAGCAGTATAGCAGCGGTTCCAGTTACACATTTCTCCTCTTTCCTCACCTCTTTCTCTTCTCTTCACACTGCTCATGTTTCTGCTGTGGATGCTACTCGGATTGCATCATTAGGGTTAATCAGATTCTCCTGTGAAGCCTTTGGAGATAATTACATTTTCTTCTTATTGTTTCACTTTTTGTTGCTTTCTCTTACCCCTCCCACATTCTTGCAAGAGCTGATTGGTATGACAACTGCTTTCTCCAACATATCAGCCATAGCTCTCAAAAGAGACATCCATTGACATCTAGACTAAACCATCTAGCCTGTGCTGAAATGTTGATCCAGAATGCTGATTTATTGTCCCACTGACCCACTGTGGCAGCAGTTGCTGTTCTTTGCCACCCAAACCGATGTGCACCGTTGTGCAAATATTGATGCTTTTTTTTCCCCTTTTCCCCCAAGCTGAGCTAATAAAAAGAGGGCTTTTGTATGAGTAGTGTTTTATGAGAATCTTATGCCTATGTTTCTTGTCCCACTTTATGCACAAGTCGGCGGTTCCCAAAGCCACAAGCCCCACCCGTAAACTTCATCTGGATTTGAACAGTGGCGTATGAGTGTTTGCTTTGAGCAACAGTTTGCAGTAGAGCTCTTGTATTGGAAATGTATTTGGACCTTGCACCAGAATCAATTCTTAAATATAGGCTTGTATGATCTGTTTTAACATTTTAAACAATTAAGAAAAAATGGTTGTCTCTGCAAAAGTTATATACTGGACATAATCCTGTCATGAACATGTCAACTATTGTAAGTAAACCTTTTTCTTCTTCTTTGTTTTACCTCACAAGGATGCTACAAATATAATATACTGTTTACATCAAGGGTCTCAAACTGAATTTGGCGGGGGGCCATATCAGGGACTGACAATTCATAGGAGGGCTGTTTTAACATCCAAGCAAGAAAAAAATGGAAACCTGATGTAATTGATGGCAATTGTTCTCATCAATATCTTTCTTTTTGTAAAACCACAACAAAGAGGAGAAAAGTATGTGTATATTCACATTTACTTTAATATGTTCAATTCAACCTGTAGTAAAACTTTACTTTTGCACATTTTTATACAATTCTTAATAAGCATGTGAGAAAAATCTATTAAATGAGACCATTTGAATAGAATATTAGCAAAATGATCAAATTAACAGCACCAGCATAACATGTAAGCCATGACGAAGTGTTTGTACAACAAAATGCAGGTGGTGTAAAACGGATTTTAATCAAATGACCCTTAAATATTTACAAAAAATTGAGCTTTAGCAAAAATAGAGCACTTACGGACATATATTTCAACATTTAAATCAGCCTTTGAAATAATCTGCATGTGTGTTACTCTTGACCTCACACTGAGAGAAACCGTAGGTAACCCAGATATATAATCATTTAAATGTCCAGTATTTAGGGGGTCACAACCACAAGTGGCTATATGGGACTGCACAACAATGATAGTGATTTAAAAATATATGTTTTGGTGGGCCGAATCTAATGATATTTTGACGTCAGTCTTCCGGCTGGCAGTTTGAAACCCCTGGTTTACATGGAGGAAAAAACATAGTTCACATGCTTTACCTCAGATGTTATAGTGGTAGATTGTTTGAGAAATTTGTATATTTAGTCATTGCACAGATAATTGTGTAATTTAAATATGCAATAATAATATTTTCTTTCCAAAGTTCCATTCAGAAGTTTGTGTAGGCTACAATCAAATTCTTACCTATCAAATAAAATAGAAATTCCCAAAAATTAACAAAAGTCATAGAAATTCATTATAAGAAATAAAATATAGATACAAATAATGGAAGAAGTGTAGAACTGTAGTGTAGTGCAGAATCTAAACAAACCCATTGTGTTTTTCCAATGTTTTCATAGACTTTCATTTTAGGAGCAATATTATATTTTTAGTTCCTCAGAAAAAATGTCTCAGAACAACATTAAATAATAGCAAAAGCGTTTTAAAATCTGTAGTGGACCACTTTATGTTAGTGATTGATTGCCCATGTCTGTGTGTTATAGTACATGTACCTAAATCGTAAAGCATATTTTTTTTCTGTCATGTGATATTTTTCTTGGGCTCAGACAGATGACATGCTTGGTTATCTTACAGGTCAGACAGAGGGCTGTGTTTTAAAAATATAATAAATCTAGCCCTTGTTCACCAAAGCCAGCACTCTCAGTGAAAAACAGCCTCACACTTTTTTACAAACACAAAGCTCTACTCCCTCATGTTGTAGCCTGGTTGTAACTCTTTCTTTGCGGCTGATGAGAGATGCTGGCTGCTTTGGCTGAAGGCTTTTTGACCTGGAACCTCCTCTTTTGTCGCCTTGCAGTCTTTTAAGTAAACAGCCTGTGTGTGGGAGTGTGAGAAAAGGAGAATTCTTGTAAATCAAAGCTGCACAGGGTTGTCATGGTGTGGTTTGGATTGTTCAGCAATTTCAACATTATTGGCCATGTTGCATTGACATGTTGACAGAAAGAGTTCTTTTTCTTTTGTTTGCTCTCACTGCTCCTGTATGTCTTTGTCACATACTTAATTTATGAATGTATTCAGGTTTGCAGAGCCATATGGTTCTTTTTTTTGGTCCTTTCTGTTTTTTTTTTTATTTAAAACTACTTGTAAATGCATGTACACAGTCACTTAAATAATAAGTATTGTTGAAAAACATTCATTTATTCATTCATTCATTTTCCTTCGGCTTATTTCCTTTATTAATCAGGGGTCGCCACAGCAGAGTGAACTGCCAACTTATCTAGCATATGTTTTGCACAGTGGATGCCCTTCCAGCTGCAACTCAATACTGTGAAACACCCATACACACTCATTCACACACACAAACTACTAATTTAGTTTATTCAATTCACCTATACTGCATGTCTTTGGCCTGTGAGGGAAACCGGAGTACCTGGAGGAAACCCACGTGAACACGGGGTTGAACATGCAAACTCCACACAGAAATGCCAACTGACACAGATGGGACTCAACCAGCGACCTTCTTGCTTTAAAGCGACAGTGCTAACCATTTGAGCCAATGTGTCGCCCCTGTAAAAAAAAAATAAAAAATGTATATATATAAACTGTACCTTTAAAAAACATAAATAAACAAATATAAATATTCCGCTCACTCTGAGCCTTGTCTTGGTCACGCGCTCAACAGAAAGAGCTGCGATTGGTGCTGGCGCTCTTCACAGATGAGTGATTCTGATAAACTGCAGTGGCGATCACAGCTGATCCATAGTAGACGTGGTGAAGAAGACTCTGCAGACACACGTGTCTGTATCCAGAAGTATCGCTGTCACGCCCAGCAGGTCAAATGGGCCACAGTGAGAGAGAGAGAGAGAGAGAGAAATGGAGTTTACTTTCATTCTCTCAATTGCAGTGAAATAGGGGCTTCTGCTGTTAGTGTCAGTAAAAGACAGTCCAGCAAACACACACGCAGTGAAATTGTGCAGTTTCTGCGTTTTTTAGTTGGAGCGTTTTAAATACTCTCGCTCGCCTCCTTCACTATAGTAAGCTACGACAACATAGCGCATATGAGATAAATGACGTCAGTACATAATAACCAGTTATGATTATTACTGAACCGATACCGAATTGTCTGCGTCTGCATTGCGGTGCACCGAAGAAACTATTAATTTTGACATTGCTAATATATATATATATTTATATTAACCTCTTTTCCGCCTGAATTTTGCCTACCCAAATTTAAAAGCTTCCCAAATCCACATGCAGAGGTGTAAATGCAAAAGTTTGTTATAATTTTAAAGAAAACCCTTTATATTTTCTGTGTTTCAATAAACCCCTCTAAAATGTTTTTTTTTTTTGTTTTGTTTTTTTAAACAAATTTGAAAGTATACCTTTTTGAGGTTCTGTGTGGTCAAGTTTTTGTTGGTTTCTGCAGATGTCCGTAATCAGAGGGGGAAAAAATGTCTCTATCATAGTCTTTTTTTTTTTTAATAAGTCTATGAGTTTTTCTATTCCATCTGATGAGAGAATGGAACCACTTATGGAGGTATTGGGCCAGCATGACCCTTGTAAAGCATGTCACAGACCCGGTACTGTGTACTCAGAGTTTAGTTAATAATTAATTAATTAATTAAATAATTTCTGATTACTTTAAACAAATGAAAAATATTGTTTTTTTTTGTTTTTGTTTTTTTTAGCTTTTACTTTAGGATGTTTTGTGACAATTCAAAGACTTTTTATTTTTATTCAAAAAAAATATTATTGTATTATTTACTCCAAATCTCTCTTCATTCACAGAAAAGTATCATGTTGACATGCATCATGGCTTCCTGATAAGATCTTCCTGACTGAAATCTTCTCTTTCCCTGGACTCATCATTGGCTCAGTGATGAACCACACACCCAGTCCCCACATGACAGAGGCTGCCAAGTCAGGGGCAGGTTTGCTGTGCGGTTTGGGCATGGGCCCAGATCGGGTGCGCTCACCAGACAGCCTGACCCATACACCCAGCCCGTCAGGGGGAACGCCCAGCTCCAGCCCTCCTCTGCTGCTCTCTCCAGGGCTGGGCTGCGATGGCATTGGGGACTGGGAGAGCCGCGAGGAGCTGCGTCTGCGGGAGCTGGAGGAGGCTCGGGCCCGGGCCGCTCAGATGGAGAAGACCATGCGCTGGTGGTCGGACTGTACGGCCAACTGGAGGGAGAAGTGGAGTAAGGTACGGGCTGAACGTAACCGGGCACGGGATGAAGTCAGGCAGCTAAGACAACGTTTGGACGCCCTTACCAAAGAGCTTACAGGTGCTCGACGGGAGCGCCAGGAGCTGGCGGCGGAAAACGAGCAACTTCGTCTAGAGGCTCAAAGGGTCCGAGCTGAACAGAGCTCCCCAGAGAATGCATCTACTGCACCAGAATCAAATTCCTCCACTGCCTCCACACACTCCAACCAGCCAAGAGAAGCAGAGATTAAGCAGGACAACCAGGATGAGGAGGGTGTGAGAGATGGGCCTGGCTCTCCAGAGCAGGAACCTGTGAGAGACATAGGCACTGACAAACTATACAAGCAGAAGGTGAGTCCAATATAGGTGTTTTTTATTCTCTAAAAGTATGCAGTAGTGTGCAGCAAACATGTAAGCTAAAGATAGTTAAACATGTATTTGAGAAGAACCAAGCCAGGAGCAACACCCGAGAGGCTATGCTGAAGAATAACTGAACACTGATTGTATATGTTAAATACCCATATGAAGCTATATCTGTGAGAGGCTTTTAGGAGAGTGAGTAACATATTACTAAGTTAATGTACCATTATGACAATGTATGTACTGTATTGTAAACTCTTAGAAAAATGGACATCTATGGGTAGACAAATGTATACAGACATTTGCTTGCACTGCAGAGTGCAGAAGTGTAACAGAACTAAAGATCTAAAAAGATATAATGCACCTAAAGATGTAATGAACCTCTTGGTAAAGGAAAACATCCTAAGATGGTCAAAAGTTAAAACAAGAACACACAGAGGTGGGGAAAGAAAAACTGTATGAAAAGGGAACAGAACACAAGACACTTCAGGTTGTCCCGAAGGGCTGCTCTCCGACATCTTGGCTTTATGTTTAAATAAAGTCTATCTTCTGGTATTGAAAACCTCCAGACTGATCGTGGTTTTGGTTAACCGAAAAAGAAAAATAATACAAAGCTGTAAAGAACATTTTGTTCAGCACAAAACACTGTAAATATGACTTTGCATATATCTTCTCTCCTGCATCAGGTTAGGTCACAGGTGTCAAAGCCAGTTCTGGAGGGTCAGAGCTTTGCACAGTTTAGTTCCAACCCTAATTAAACACACCTGATCAAACTAATTGAGTCCTTCGAGCTTGTTTGAAACCTACAGGCAAGTGTGTTGAAGCAGGGTTGGAACTTAACTGTGCAGGGCTCCGGCCCTCCAGGAACTGGATTTGACACCTGTGGGTCAGGTTGTACATTTACTACAGGCAGTGCAAGGTATTGCCATTAGAGTCATCAGGGCAACACGCAAGCACCATATTGCCTATAGTAAACACAAATGCTGATCTGCCATGGAAAATATATAAGTGAACATTTATACAGTTTTTTGGCATACAAGAGTGTTTTAGCGATGTGCCGTATTAAAGTTGAACCACTGAAGTCACATGGAATGTTTAAACATGGAATGTTTTTGGCAATTTGAACATCACAGGACCATTACTGTCTATATATGGATGGTTAGAGAGCTCTTGGATTGCATCTAAAATATCAGAATTTTGTGTTTCAAAGAATAACTAATTCAGGGGATTGAAGCAACATGAGGATAAGAATTTTCCTGTCTGGAGGAATTAATCCATTAAGACCAGTGATCTAACCAGAACCAACAATAGACACTGGAGCCTGAACTTGTATCTTAACTAGGTGTAATGGAATAAAGCATCAAAAAACAAACCTTTCAACCTTCATATTGCCCTGAGGCATGTCAAGCATTTTGTAAGACTCTTGGTTTCTGTATTTGATGCGTTGTGTTAGATAGCACAAACCAATGTTGTATTTTCAACATAAAAATGCATTCCTCCTGGCTGATTTTGTTGCCTCAAGCAGAATGTTTGATTTTCAGATTTGACAGAAAAAGAAAGGTGCTTTCACACTAGGTTTTAAATGAAAGAGGACAAAGATTTCAAATTCTCACCTTGACAAAACATTTCATTTCAGCAGTGTTGGGCGGTTGCATCGCTATAAGGAGTATAGCTTAACTTAATTTCTCAGTAGCGTGGCGGTAGCGTTGCTACTTTAAAGAAATAGCTTCCCTACAGAAAAGCTGTTTGATTTATATTTAAGCAGCACAGTAGCGTCCACACAAGCTACATTTAACAATCGCAGATTATTAAGTGACGACACCGACATTCACAAAGCTGTGAGGCTGGTGTCTAGCCAATGAAAGTAAATCCATATATTTTTTAATAGCAAGATGACTGAGGGAAATGATTTATTTATTCACACACACACACACACACACACACACACACACACACACACACACACACACACACACACACACATATATGCTCATTATAGTTACATAGTTACTACATTATTTTGTGTAATTCGTAAATGAAGAGTTGTGTGTGTGTGTGTGTGTGTATATATATATATATATATATATATATATATATATATATATATATGTATATATATGTATATGTATATAATTATTTAAAATATATATTTAAAGTATAATGCTGATTCCTTAATATTTCCCTTTACTAAAAATTACTATGATGTGTAACAGCTGGTTTTATTGGATTTTCTGTTGTTGCTGTTATATACAGTACTATACTTTTGTTTCTGTATGGTCCAGCATATTATTTGCAGAAAAAAATTGAACCGAACAATTATGCCTCATATGTTTCATTGACAGTTTTATTGATCACTAAGATATAATTGACTTGGATTTAAGCTGCTTCGATTTTAAAAATGAAAACTGCAAAAAAATAGCTTGGATGTAACTAAACTACATTTGCCAAGTAGATTTTAGGTTGGCTTGCTACATTTTCCAAAGGGCAGCTTTTAGTGTAGTTAAGCTGCATTTTAAGTAGAGTAGCTAATAGCTTAGCTCACTACATTTTTTAAGTAGTTTGCCCAACATAGCATTTTAGTTTCACTCCCAAGTTTAGAGAAACGCCGTTCACGTCATCCACACAAACCTGAATCTAGACCACATGTGCCAGTCTAAAGAGATCATACTGGATAGACTAATCAGATTAGTACTAATAAGAATGAAAATAAAGATTGTTGTAATCACACCAGACGAAAAACCATTTTATTATTTTACCTAAAGACTATCATCTCTTAACTCAACTCTTAACGATAGTTGTAAATAGGTCAGCCACAGACCTGGTTCAGTGCACCACCTTATTATTTCTTTATCTGACTCTGTGCTTTCCGCATGTGTGCTAGTTTCATTTTTTGTGTCCTATTATTAGAAACACCTCACTAGGTCTCAGCACAACCCCCAATATGTTTTACCCAGGGGTCCCGCATCAGTCCCCACCTTTTTCATTTCTAGACTTCCTTAATGCATTTTAACTAGCCTTTCAAGGGAATTGGCCCACGCACAAATGTGCACCTATTTTTTCTGTTTCGCAAATAGATGCAAAGCCATTTCACCTGCAGAGAGAAGGAAGAAAGAATTAATGTCAGTGTCAGACTTGACCTTCGAGTCTTGAAGATGATGGATGTATATTTCTGCACTGGTGTCAACAGGGGGTCGCTGTGATAGTGATAAGTCTTCTGGACTCCTGTGAACAGTGACAATTACCTGCTGAGAGCAAAAGTGGGTTTGCCTTTTTATTATTCAGCACAGACACGTGCACCTGCAGAAATGAGTGCCCTCATTCAATCTTGAATAAGTAAACAAACATTAGTTAGCTTAGTCTGGATTGTCTGAGACCGTCCCATTTGCTAATGTGTTTCCACACACGTGTGCTCTGAGTGCTTCCACATGTGGATCTCCATTTCTGTTAGCTTGTGTTTGGTTCCCTCTGGTGGCAGGGAGGTGTTGTTGCATTTTTACCGCTGTCGTAGGATGTTGGCAGCATGTTTAGTCTCATGTCTGTCTCCTGAGGCTCATGTCTTTGATATGTAATCCTAACAGTGTGTAGGAAGGGAAGAGGAAGGATGCTGCTCTGAACCGTAAAGCCGCCTTTTATTACTCCTCCACAGAGCTTGTGAATTTTATTCATGCACACAGGAAATAAAGGAAAGGTGCAATGTGATATTTGTTATGTGGATGACAGGAGAAATGGCTGTTCTGGGGTTTGATTTAAGAACAAACAAACATCAAAGTCTGTGCTTTTGGGTTTGTTTTAATGTGTGTTTTTGATTTGTTTTAATCGACTTGGAACGTTGACTGGCAGCGTTTCTCAGCTGGTTTTGCTTCACAACTGAGATTTTACATTGTTCATTGACTGACAAGGCAACACTGTATCAGAATTGTTTACAAAACTTTCTTTTAAAATCTTAATGTAATTAAAATTTTTAAATAAGACACTTCTTGGTTCTACTTGTTTGTAAGAGAACTCCTATTTGATTTATTGTGATTTTGCTATCTTTATGTACTATATTTATACAATATATATTGCCATTAGAGATGCTCAGATCGATCAGCCGGTTGCGGTATCTGCCAATAATCACATTTCACGACTCGATTGGTACCAATCTCAAGTATTTGTTTACAAGTTTACAAGCAGAGGAAGATGCACATGCACTCCTGTGTTAAACATTAGCAGCGCTACAACACATGAGCAATGTTTCCAAATTGGGTTGTTTGTCATTTTTCTTACCATTTTTTTTAATCTGTTTTATTATAATAATAATAATAATAATAATAATAATAATAATAATACATTTTATCTTAAGCGCCTTTCAGTTTTATTTTATTTATGTAAAGCTACTTCTGACCATTACATGTGTGCAACACCCTTAATTTATTATCTTAGGTATGGCGAGATCTCATACTTAAAGGGTTATTGTGCTTATGCGATGGCAAAGTTATATAAAGCTTGAAGAATCAGAATCGGTATCGGCCGAAAACCATGACTAGGAATCAGTATTCAGTATCGGTTGCAAAAATCCTGATGGGAGCATCCCTAATTGCAATATATATATACAATTTCACTAGATGACTTAAATAGCTCAGTTTGACTTCAGGTACAGAAAATAAATAATCAAATGTAAAATAGCACTACATAGCATCTTCATTGTATAAATAAAGAAAATATTCTTTTATTCAAGTTTTAAATGGTACAATTCCTCATGCCTGAATGCTTTACATCAGGGGTGGCCAAACTCGGTCCTGGAGGGCCGGTGTCCTGCTGATTTTAGCTTCAACCACTTAAACACATCTGAACTTGTTAATCAAGCTCTATCTAGGTATACTAGAAACTTCAAGGCAGCTGTGTTGGGGCAAGTTAGAGCTAAACTATGCAGGACATTGGCCCTCAGGGACTGAGTATGGGCACCCCTGCTTTCCACTCTCTTGATACGCTCATACAGTCACAGGCCTTAAAAACATATAAATGATAAATATTTGCTCCATTATGGTTAAAAATATTCAATGACTCTGTTTTGATCTGTGGCTGCTGCTTAAATATAATCACAATTCAAGTCCTACGATGTGACTATTGCGGATGCACACATTGCAATATCAATGCTAAAATGGTATATTGTGCAGCCCTATCACTCAACCTCTTTATATAGGCATCTGTCTAAATCTGACCAGCTGCTTCAAAGCAGAAAATGAATTTGTGTTAAAACATGTAGATTTAATTTGACAGTCTTTGATGTCAACTATTTATTTATTTATTTGTCTTTGTTAAAGATTTATTTTAGAATTAAAGAAAAATATGTCTTTACATGAAATTAAATAGTTACAGTATAAAAGTGTCATTCAATTATTCATTTTCCTTCAGCTCAATCTTGAATTTATCAGAGGTCACCACAGGGAATTGAACCAACAACTATTCCAGCATGTTTTACATAGAGGATGCCCTTTCAGCTGCAACCCAGTACTGAGAAACACCCATACACTCTCTCATTCTCACACACACACACACACACACACACACACACACACACACACACACACAGGCCAGTTTAGTTAATCCAATTCACCTGTAGCGCATGTAGTGGATTGTGGTGGAAACCGGAGCAAACCCACATGAACATGGTAAGAACATACAAACTCCACACAGAAATGCCAACTAACCCCACATGGACTCAAACCAGCAGCTTTCTTGCTGTGAGTCGGCTGTGCTACCCATTGAGCCACCGTGCCACCCCTAAGACGGCGTCAAAAAAAATCTACATAAACAACAATTTGAGTAAAGCAAATAAAAATTTTTTATGTACAGTACATATATAAAATACGTTAAAGAATGTTGAACAACATGATATTGTATGTATTCAATCAGCAGCTGGCAAGTGTGCATGTTTCATTAAGCTAGATTAATATTAAAAAATTATATAAAGTAATTCAATCAGTTACTTACTAATCTAATAAAACCTACAATATCAAAAGAAGCAAAGTCGAAACAATTCTGAAATACATTTGACTGTTCTGTCACTGGGTAAATTTGCTAATTATTGAGTATAAACATTTGTTGTCAACATTTTGGTGAATGTATCTACTCAATTCAACAAAATATTTAAAAGTCTCATAAAGTGCTTCCAATGTGCATTTTTGTTAATTGTGTTGCATAATTTTGCAGAGCTGCAGGACAGAGTAGCTCCTTCCCCTTTAAAAAAAAACAGCCAATAGCTTTTGTTGTAGTTGAGTGGTTAAGCTCAGTTGAAGGGGGTGGGACATGTCAGATACTAGAGATCATTTGATTGGTCAGAAGGTTAGATGAGGAAACTGAAGTATGGGGTGACATCCAAAAACTGTTTATCCATTTTGGCGGAAATGACTGTATTTTTAATGCAAATTTTGTCAATGTTTTGAAGCACACTAGCTTATAGATATTCTTGAGACTAGACATGGGCCGGTGTAAGATTCTGATAGTATGATATCCTTGGATAAAAAAATCATGGTATCACAGAATTTCTGCTCTAAAATATGTTCTTTTTAAATGTCTGGGTAAAAAACAACAACTTTTTCCCCCACTGAACACAATATATTTTATTTTAAGAAAATTTTAAATATTTTGGAGCAGTAAACATCAGGCTAAATAATTACAATAAATCATTGTCTTCTGCTGTCTACATTAATTTCAAAAACACAGATTTTTTTTTTTTACAACATGAAAAGGCATGGCTTTCTTTTCTTTGGATGTCAAGTAAGCCACTGCACTGTTCAGGTCCAGCATGTTTGGATGTTGATGCAAAAGCAATTTTGTTTTATAAAAAATGTTTGCTGAATAGTGGTTCCTTTTCTGCTTGAGATGCTCTTACCTTAAAAAAACTAAATAAAATAGTCATTTAAAAAATTACATATACTATAGGAACGGTGTTACAATGTATTTTATAAGTTTTAAAACCTTGACTTTTCCAAACCACGGTAAACCTTAAAATATTATCGTCCCATGCGTACTTAAGACATACTGATAGTAACATCTAAAAAACTTTTTGTTTTGATTTCACAGGGACTTGAATATTGTTTTGTTTTGTTTGGGATTTTAATGAAAAAAACATTAGTGTTCTAGTGTCTTTGTACTGTGATGTTTAAAGTGTTTACTTCTGTCTTTCTCTCAGGAGATGGAGTTGTTGGAAGCTCTTCTCAGGGCAAAGTCAGAGGCACCAGACTCGTGGGACAGTCGCAGTGCCAGTAGCTTGCGCTCTGCTCTCAGCCGGCAGGACAGGAACAGACTCCTGTGGGAGGATCTGGCTGCCCTGGAGGAGGACACCAGCAAGCTCAACGCTCTCCAACTTCGCCTGGATGAATCCCAGAAAGTCCTCCTGAAAGAACGAGAGTAAGAGATCCACTGTTCAGGTGGCAGTCATACATGAATCAGTAATGGACCAGAACAGTCAGAGCAGTCTGTTTATCATGGTGATGATGAAAATCTGTGTTGTGTACAGTGTGGCAAACATCTCATGAGTTTCTCTTTCTCTTAGAGATAAACATGCGCTTATTAAAAACATTGAGAAGCTGGAGGCAGAGCTGAGCCAATGGAAACTCAAATATGAAGAGCTGAACAAGAGCAAGCAAGAGGCCTTGAAACAGGTGAGGAACAGAACAATCTTTTTTTATTTAAACTGGTGTCCAGATTAAAGATGGAAATAAATGGGTCAAAGACCATTCACTTAACTTTAAATTAAGTTGATGAAAGGGATTTTAAATAAATAGAAATCCTATTAAATGCAAATATCGTGTCTATTGTTTTAAATAGTGTTTTTTTGTAATACGATGTTAAAATTTGGGTGGCCTAATCTTCCATTGTCGTTCAGAGTAACAAATATGTAAAGTATGTAAAACAGTAAGTGAAAGTAAGGGTAAATAAATGTTTTTATAATATTTTAAATGAACTAAAATGCCTTTTGACAAATGGGTGAAACCTAGTTGATATACAAAATATAAAAATGCAATATGTAGAGTTTAAATGTGTATTTAGATCAATATTTTTCTAAACATGCCTGACATTTCTCTTTTTTTTTGTTCTATAAATAAATTAAAGTTACTCTGAATGGTCATTAAACAGGGTGTCCGCGAGGTCTTAAAGTCTTAAAATGTCTTAAATTAAAAAAAAAAACTAAACTTAAATTCTCTTGTAGGTCTTAAATAATTTTAGGCCGGTCTTAATTTTACTATGTTCAGGTAAAACTACTCAATTAGGCAAAAAGCCATCTAATCAACCAACAATCCATCCTAACAAAACAGTTAAGCTTTATTTATAACTAATATTATAATACCTAATTTAATAGCTTTATAACCATTGTGGTTTAATTATCTTCCTTACAATAAAATTAGTTAGAAAGTTCTCCATGTAGACCATATAGGTGGAGGACACTGATCTGGATAGACTGTTGCATGTGCACACATTAGGTTTATTATGGTTTTTAAAGAGCTTACAAGTAGTGTTGAAAAAATACAACTGGGGTTGTTTGCTTATTTGACACATTATGTAAAATATGTGGCTAAGAAATAACTAATTGAATATTTTTTGATGGGGCAAGTAAAAATATTTTCCACCAGACCAACTGGGCCATTAGAAAAAACAATCCTTAGCATGTAGTCCTATTTAAGTCTAAAATATCATTCATAATGGTCTAAAAAGTCTTAAATTGTACTTGGTGAAACCTGTAGAAACCCTGATTAAAGAGGGAAAACAACAATTAAAGCAGGAAAAAAAACAATGTAATATTCTACAGTATATTGTAGTCAACATTTGAAGTGTTTTAAAACCTTTCAAAAAGTTGTCCTGAAACTATTAAAGAACCTCCGTATACATACCTGTATATATAGCCATCCAATCAACCAACAATCCATCCTAATAAAACAGTTAAGCTTTATTTATAACTAATATTATAATACCTAATTTAATAGCTTTATAACCATTGTGGTTTAATTATCTTCCTTACAATTAAATTAGTTTGAAAGTTCTCTGTGTAGACCATAAAGTGTTTTTAAAACACTTCAATCCTTCTGATTGCAGGAATTCTACAGGTGCTAAAAAATCAAGCTATATTATAAACTTTCCTTTTAGACATTTAGTGACAAATAGTGTAGAAAATGCCTTGATTGCTTTTAAGCAGATTTATACTGCTCAATAAATATCTCAACTGTACTGTTCAAAAGTGACTGCTAGATTGCAATTACTATACATTCCTCTGATGGAAAATAAATCACATTTCTAGTGGAGTTGCATAAAAAAAAATCATATATGCGTCAAGGGTGGAAAAAATGTAGTTGGATGTATCGCCCAATTTTTAGAAATATGCCGAATATTTATTTTAGCAGCCAAATGGCTTCGTAACAGCTGTGGACCATTTATCTTTCTGGCTTCATTTATTGAATGATGGATTTTCCGGCATCAAGTCAAGACACCATCGCTGAGCCTTAATTGTGAACATTAGTATTCTGGCTTTAGTGCTCTGTTTGTTATTTGTGGAACATTTTGGATTTGCAAATAACAAAAAAAAAGTGCTGAAGCCAGACCACTAACACATGTTATTCTCATGAGGAACTGATCTCCAGCACTTCCATGTTAAAAGAGCATGAAATCCTTGGCCTTGTCCAATTTTCCTCTGGGCAATTTCTAGTCAGAGCTTTAATCAGCAGGAAGAATGCATTGAGCATGTGCACGGGGTTCAGTGCTTCGGTGGCCTGTTCATCAAACCTCTGCTCTTCATCTTCACTTCCAGATGTCATTTTCTTTTTTTTGTAAGAGACACTGATCTTACATTCCAGTGACCAGACATCATATTTTTCATGGGACAGTGCCATATTTCAGCTCCTTTAAATGCCACGTCTTTTTATGAAATATAATTTTTTTTGTCTTATTTTTCCTAAAAATTCTTTATTACTGAGAGCTAGTCTCAGTGTTCTGACATGCAAATATAGTCTAATTAATTGTAGCCAATAATTTGATATTACATGTTGAAGAAAAAATTCCACCCAATTGTAATGGAGGGGATGCTGGCGACCAAGTTGGGACACAGTTTATTAAATAGATTAGTCAGGCAGGCAATGGTAAAAACGTGGGCAAACAGAAGCATACAGGAAATCCAAAATGCGTAGTCAAAAACAGGCAAATGATCAGGACAGGTGCAAAAGGTCAAAAACACTGAAATGCTTTAAGTTACAGGATAACAAGACTCAGCAAAGTGTGTGACTGCGTCCAAAATCGCATACCTCCGTACTCTATAGTACGCTAAAATCAGTATGCGAGCCAAGCAGTAAGTCTGAATCCATAAAATTCGAAAAAAACCTACTGGGAAACATCTATACACACTCATTCACACACATCACTAAGGACAATTTTAGCTCACCCAATTCACCTATACCACGTGTTTTTGGACTTGTGAGGGAAACTGGAGCACCCGGAGGAAACCTACATAAACACGGGGAGAACATGCAAACTCCACACAGAAATGCCAACTGACCCAGCCGAGGCTCGAACCAGTGACCTTCTTGCTGTGAGGTGATTGTGCTACCCACTGTGCCACCGTGCTGCCCCTGTGTGTTTAATATTACATGTTGACGAAAAAATTCCATCCAATTGTAACGGAGGGGACAGAGTTGAAGATCCACATGCAGTTTATTAAACAGACTAGTCAGACAGGCAACGGTCAAAACAGAAACATACAGGAAATCCAAAATACATTAGTCAAAAACAGGCAAATGGTCAGGACAGGTGGCAAAGCATTCATTCAATCATTTTCTTTTTGACTTAGTTAGGGAATGAACCACCAACTTATCCAGCATGTGTTTTATGCCCTTCCAGCCTCAACCCAGGTTGCAAAACAAATGGAAACGATAAAACAATGCAAAAGGTCAAAAACACGGCTAGACAAGACTTCGTAAATTACAGGTTAACAAGACTTAGCAAAGTGTGTGTTTGTGTTTGTGTTTGTGTTTGTGTTTGTGTGTGTGTGTGTGTGTGTGTTTGTGTGTTTGTGTGTGTGTGTGTGTGTGTGTGTGTGTGTGTGTGTGTCTGTGTGTGTGTGTGTGTGTGTGTGTGTGTGTGTGTGTGTGTGTGTTTGAGTGTGTGTGTGTGTGCGTGTGCGTGCGTGCGTGCGTGCGTGTGTGTGTGTGGTGAACAAAAAGTCCAAGTAATCAGTCCATGATGACTTACCAGCTGTGTGTGTGTAATCAGTGGCAACCAGGAACTAGTGTGTGAGGTGCATGATGGTATTTGTAGTCCAGTTTAGTGACAGATGTGTTTTTCTCCAGCAGTCTGCAAGAAGTAGATTGCTGGTGATCGTGACACCAATCACATTTCCAAATTAAATAAATGCAAATTGATCAGTCCATCCAACATTCCACTCTGAGAAATCTAATCACCCTGGACTGTAAAAAAATGACAGTCAGTACAATCATTTCTTTTGTTACTTGAACTTATTTTAATAAGTTAAGCTGTTTTCAACTAAATTTTAAGGTATACAAAGTTTCTTAATCATTTAAGTCAGTTTGATTGATGAAAGTTGAGGTGACTAGAAAAGTTCATTTTTATCTAACAAAACTATTAAGGCAGCATAATTTGTTAAAGTGTGTCTGATATACACTGTATATACTGTAGGCTACAGTTATATCTGCTTTAATTACATTTTAATTACAGAAGAAAATGACACCTAATTATGGAAAAAGTTCAATCTCAAGCATTAAAGGGATTGTTCAGTCAAAGCACTCAAAATTGTGTCATCATTTACTCACCCTTCACTGGTTCCAACCTGTTTGAGACTCTTTCTTCACAAAAAGACTATATACTGGACTATTGACTTCCATGCTATTTGTTTTTTCCTACTATGGAAGTCAAGGGTTACACGTTTTTTTTTTTAATATCTTCTTAATTGTTTAACAGAAGAAATAAGCTCAAAGTTTTGGAACCACTTGAGGCTGATTAAAAGGTTTATAAATTTTCAGTTTTGGTGAAGTGTTTCTTTAACCACAAGCATTTAAATTCATAAGTCCATTAAATCATTCCATCTGAAATGTTACAGAAAGCTTCTCCGATAGAGCACCACTAGGGGGCAGTTTTTACCCATGAACAACTCAGCCTGGTGTTGCTCATGAATGATTAGGCTTCACTGCTCAGTATTTCTTTCAGTCAAGCAATTTTATGAAAGAGAGCCACACTGATTGGGCCCAGGGAAATTCTGACTTTCAATACAAGCCTTCCATAGAGAGAAGAAGGGACTGATTCACCATCACACACCTAGACCTCATCATAGGCATATATAGCAGAGAGATGATGAGTTGCAGGGGATCTGCTTCTCTTTTTAATAACCTCAACCCGTGAGGATGTGCATGAATACCATGAGATGATGAGTAGGAAGCGTGCACGCGCCACACTCGGTAGTTTAATAGATGAGCTGCCTGTCCTCAGCCCAGCTGTGCGAGCTCACGACCTGCAGCGAATGTTAATCACTGCGTTTGAGTCACAGTACGCAGAGTGTGAGACGCCGCACCGAGAGAAGACTTTGACCGAAGCGCTTCTCTTCCTTAATGGCAAATGCTCTAGACCGTATTGCCACAGAATGTCTGTACAAGTCATATTAAACGAGCACAATTTCACTGAGTTTCATCAACTGTGAAATGAGTTTAAAAAGCAGACTCATTCACAATCAGAATGTTAAATCTGTTTGAATACCAACTACATCTTCAGAGTATTGCATAGTTTGGCGCACAGGCTGGACGTGTAGCTTATTTGAATGCCACAGATATTCTCACACAAAAGCGAGGGATAGATGTTTTACTAAAGATCACAAGTTCAGAAATGAGAGAATGGCTCAGTGTACATGGATCCGAATAATCAGATGACTAGAATAAAAATAAAATAAAAGCAGTCACAAATCTAATTACAGTTTTAGATTTGCATTGTAAAAATCAGTCCCTTTGGCAGTCAGAAAAAAACAGATACAGGCAAAACAAAGTAATGCCTCTGGCTTCTACATTGCTACATTGAGGTATTATGATTGAAGAAATATCTCTTTTAATATTAAGACACTTAATATTATTTATATCATACATAGTTATTAATCCAATCTACTCTAATTAATCTAATCCCCTTTAAAGTGCAAGGTTCTTGTCCGATAATGTCATAAGCATTAGTGAAAATGTATAACACTTTACTTGGAGGGGTGTTTATAAAATAATAATAATAATAATAATAATAATAATAATAATGACATGTCATGGATGTAAATTAAATTTTATCACAGTCTTTTATGACACTTTTTCAAGTAAAGTGTTACCAAATTTGTCTAAACATTCTCTTGAAGAATACAGGTCACCTCTATCTCTGACGGCCTAAAGGTGAGTTAATTAACAGAAAAAATGGGTGAACCTATCCCTTTTAAACTGTCAAGGAAGCTACATTAGCACTATTGTTTTGAATATCTTCATTACAGATTTCAGTAAAATGTCTTACAGTCACTGAGATTCATTGCAATTGTTTTTATTTACATTCTCCTGTTGTTAAAAATAGTTTTAGATAAAAAATGAGGCATTTAAACCTATAAGCGCCAATAGGATAAAATGACCATTATGCTTTTGTTTTTACAGTCATTTTCGTGCTGCTTATGTTTTCATGTTCTGTGGTTATAGGCTATGCCATTTACCTACGGGGAGGGTGGTAATCAGTTTTAGTCTGAATTAATAAAAGAAGGTGATTAATGGGTGCCAAATGGATATTAGAGGCACTAAATGCCATGAGTGATGGTGAGTCTAATGGTGGTAGATATCACGGGTGAATGAACTGCATCCTGGGTCAGTTAAGCATCATAGCTGAATGACTATCACTAGATAACACTAGATATTACTGTGTGACATTAGTTTTAGACGAACAAATCAGTAGTCACTTGCCTCTGTAAACCTGACTAATTTTGCTTTAAATTAAAGGTATACAATGACCCCTTGGGTTTAAAGTGCTCATTCAGCATCTGCATGTCAGAAGATCAAACTTGTTTCATATAAATATGTCTGTCAGCCTGGTACATTTGTCACATTCATATTAACGCTGTATTCAAATTGATCAATCAGGAAAGTTTTGTTCCATTCGAAACAAAAGGTGTGTATGTAAACACTAATAAGTATGCCCACATGGAATTGGTGCGTGCAGATTTCTGCAGATTTTTCCCCCCATTATTGAGTCTATTTATTTACTAGTGTAATTGTGTGCACATTTATAATTATTCCGTTTAAATTCATTTCAATAATAATATTGACTATAATATAATATATTTTCTGTCTTTTAGTTGATATGTTATATGATAGACATGCTTTGGTTACCAAAAAAAGTGGATAAAATTGAATTTGCATTTTAAATATTAAATAAAAGTTTAAAAGGTATTATTTTTTATTTCACATATTAAGATTTTACTTTTGATACTCCCACAATCATTCCGCATAAATCTGCAGATTTTTTACAGTTCTCTGCAGAAATAGTAAAAAACGTCAGCAGATTCTGTCTGGCCCTACTAATTAGCTAATAACTTTGTCTATTTTAATCTGTCCCACAGCTGAACCTGTTGAAGGAGGTGCATCAAGATGAACTTGGCCGGATGTCTGAAGACCTGGAGGACGAGTTGGGTGCCCGCACCAACATGGACAAGAAACTAGCAGAGCTTCGTACAGAGGTGAAGCACATGTACTTTTTCTACCTGTGTTGCACTGTTTTGAGACGGCCAGACGGTTCAATGTCACTCCAGGACACACTGTGATCTACATCAAAGCTGTACACCCTCTGGGCTTTAAACATCCATCCGCTGTCCCTCCTGAGCTGCGGCTAGCGCAATGCCAGCCTTCAAGTCCCTCTGTTAGTCAGGCTGGCGTAATGACAGAATGCTGCTCTAACACATTCCCAGCATGCAGTGTTAGCAGCAGGGTGCTGTTGAGATGAACCTGGCAGGAGAGAGTGACATTATGCACTTTAATGCGCTCCTTAAAGAGCGCCGCCACTCCTGTATGTCGGCTCAGATCCACTGCGTCTCCTCATCTCCAAAACCCCCAGTGACCTGCCTTCATCTCTGCCCTCAAGAATCCAGGAGTTTCACAGGCGCTGCCTCGTCTCAGCAGTCAAATGACATTAGAGAAATATTAATGACTAGCTGGTCTGGGGAGAGTTTGGGGTGTGCCAGGAAAAGTCAGCCAGCACTTAAGGTGAATGTGGAAGAGATGGTTTCCCATTAAACTGCTTTTAGCAGCAGGTCAGAACGAGGAAATCATGGAGAGCCCTTCACTTAGTTCAACATCATTCTGGGTTAATAGGTGTCCTGTGCGCTAATGCAGCATTAGTCCATCCTGATCGTGGCTATGTGCTCGGAAAATGCTGTCTCTTCATATTTTATACATTTAGAGGTTTGCACAAAGTGTTGGAATTAGCAAGTTTATAGGAATTATAGTACATTTCAGTTGCCCAACAACAACAAAAATTTAAATTTATTTATAACTGTTTGTATAGTATAATTTTTATGCATATTGCTTTAAAGCAGCTTAACCAAAAAAAAACAGCATGCAAAGTTTTGCTAACCTAAACCTGTGTAATGAAACAGTTTTTGTGGACTTACAAAGTAAAAAGAAGTTGACTGATCATAAATGTGACATGTTTCTGCAAATATTTTTTATTAAATATTTGTATACTGAAATTAACAAAATGAAATAGAAAACTGTAAAAGTATGCTATGCAAACACACCTTGCTCTGTCACTTCCGAGGCATAGCCTTAAATGTGTAATGCATGCATTTTATGTGAAATTTAATGCAAATGTGACAGGACTGACAGAAACATGGAGACAATTGTAAATTTATTTGTATTATGTACATATTTGCAGTATTTATTTGTAGAATTTATTTATTATTTCATGTTTTTAATCAATTGATGTGAGTAATAACAATTTAAACTTGCTATTTCTGAAGTTTTTTTCCTAAATACTGTAATATCATAACAAAACTATTAAAGCTGTAGGTTCAGTTGGGCTAAGGACAAGGACAATAACAGGGTTTATAAATTTGTAAATTTTTAATAAAAAAAAAATCTGAGAACCAAATGAATGACATATTCCTTTGCAGAACAACTCACAGAAATCAACCATCAGTCCATTTTAGACATTTTTGGGATGAAATACTTTTCACTGTATTTATGTTTTTATGTCAGGGACAGATAATGTATAGTATGTTTTTGGTAGAATGTCCCATAAACAAAAATACTACTATTTTTTTTAATTGGGAGGAAATTAATATTTTATTTAGCAAGGATGCATTAAATTACTAAAAAAAAATAAAAACCACTGCCTTAACCCTATCACTAAACCCAACCCTTACAGTAAGCCTGTGGCAAATTCAATTTGAATAGACCCTATTAAGTATGTTTTTACCATTAGACGTCCTCATAAACCACATCAACTGTAATTCCTAGGTCATACCCATGTCATTACTTTTGTGTCCTTGTAAACCACCAAACCAGTACACACACATAGTATGTATATTAAATAAAACGCTGTACTTTTGAACTTTGTTTCTCAAAAATATGCTGAAGAATATGCCTTTAATTCTGATTTAATTGTCACCTTCTTCTTAAGTGATTTATACAACCCAGATTGTGTCAAAACAGCTTTACAGAGATAAACGGGCAACAAAAGAAAGGGAGGAATGAAATTTCATCATTGTGAAACAAGTTCAATACATCAGAGCACATTCAGTTCTGCAGAACGCTGGTTTTGTTCCAGTTATTTCAGTGATGATTCAGTTCAGCTCAAAAGGAATGTCAGCGTTGATGGATTTGAATTTACTCTTTTATTGCCCTCAAACTTTTTTCTAACGTGTTCTCATGTCTCTCTCCTCTCTCCTGTCCTCCTGGATGTCTGTGCAGATGGAGCGTCTGCAGGTGGAGAATGCAGCAGAGTGGGGTCGTCGGGAGCGTCTGGAGACGGAAAAGCTGGCTCTGGAGAGGGAAAACAAAAAGCTGCGCACCCAGATGGAAGACCTGGAGGAGCAGCTGGCACGCAAGCGCAGGCAGGCCGCCAGCGCCCTGGACACAGACCTCAAGACTATCCAGAGTGAGCTGTTTGAGAGGAACAAGGTGAGGGAAGGAGAACGGCGTCCACACAGCACAAATAATCACAAACCTACCCGTAAGCATTTCTCAACATCTCAGATTCTGCTGCACAGCACATGAGAGGTGAATGAAGTGTGGCAGCAGTTGCGAAGTGTCTAAGCTCTTGTTTGTACCTGCTATCAACATGATTTTTGGTTGATTGAAACACAAGTAGACATGGGCGACATTTCGTTGCACATGCATTTATCTCTCTCTTTTATTTACAGTATCTGTGTTCTTTCAATCTAATATTGCAAAACACTTGCATGGATTACATGCTGTACAGTAAAAAACGCATATAAACAATTTTATTGGTAAACAGTTTTACAGTCTTAAATTTTTAGTTTGAGTTTACTCAGTGATGCAATTACGAATATAGAATGTGTTTCTTTTTATTTCGTAATTCAGCATCCTTGACAAAAGTCTTGTCATTGACCCCAGTTGTAAGATCAACAAATAATAACTTGACTTGTTAGATTTTCTAACTTGAGAAGTTAGATTTTCCTGATGAATCATCTGTTGAACTGCATCCCAATTATCACAAATACTGCAGAAGACCTACAGTATTGGAACCCGCATGGAAACCAGTCAAGTTTAGTGAAGGAAAAATCATGGTTTGGAGTTACATTCAGTATGGAGGCGTGCAAGAGATCTGCAGAGTGGATGGTAACCTCAACAGCCCTGAGATATCAAGACATTTGTGCTGCCCATTACATTACAAACCACAGGAGAGGGCAAATTATTCAGCAGGATAGCGCTCCTTCTCATACTTCAGCCTCCACATCAAAGTTCCAGAAAGCACCTTTGTCTAAGCAAAGTCAGACCTTACGGTCCTAATTAAATAATTAAAAATCAAGAAATGATCATTTTATTTTGGTAAAATAACCATAATCCACAAGCCTTTGTCTTTCATATAAGCCACTTCTGATTCCAAATGATCAACTAGAAGTCAAGTTATTATTTGTTGTTCTTAAATTGGATTGGAGACAAGACTTTTGTCAGGTAATGTATATGGTTTTAATATACACTGTCTGCATTTAAATTAATGTAATTATTCAATTACTTTAGAACATTGAAACAAATTAGTTTTCATCTCTGTGTGAATTAAACATGGATTAGTTTTCTTTGCTCAAAGCAATAAAGCAGCACTCATTTTGGTGACTGAAATCGTATTCCTGCATAGCTTTCCACTAAATAAATTTAATTGATTAACACTGTAATGATTTTATATACAGTATTAAATGAAATGCTTTAATTTTGTTTGACCAAAAATAAGCACAAATTTACAGCTACTGCTAAAGAGCTCTTGTTTGACAATTCAAGATTTTTTCATTGTTATTGTAATTATGAATATTTTTAGTGTCATGAAATGAGGCAAGAGTAAATGATACAGAGAGCAGCAGCTTTAGGTTTTGTTCTTATAGCTGCAAAATATAACGAGTATGATCATTATGCTATTCAAAAGCATTTCAGTCTAATGCATTTACCTCTAGCAGTGATCACAATTGGACAAGCTTAATATATTTTACACCTCTTTTACACCAGTATTGAGCATCGTTCATGTGTGATCGGATCAATGAAAGTGCAGCTTCATACTGGGTATAAACACGGCCTAAGCTGTCTCCTTCAATAAATCCAGGCCATGTCACGAAGGTAAAAGTGCCGTATCCATTAGATCATCTGATGTTGTGTTGGATATTGGCTGTTCTGAGTAAATTGTTCAGTGTGTGTGTGTTTGTACAATGCTGCTGAGGCTCTATTAAAGTAGTGTGTCAGGAAATCCAGACACTTACGGCCAGAGCCCTTATGAGCGGCCATTAGCGCGGCCAGAGATTTATGAAGTGATCCAAAGCTCTCCTCATATAGAGGCTGTAAATCACTGGCTCACCTGCTCTTTCACTTCTGCCTGAAAGTGGGAAAGATTTAAAGAGCGCGCTGAAGAGGGAGAGATAAATATGAGCAGAGAGAGTCGTTTCTGAGGCAAGTGCATTCAGAAAAGAATGACTGAATTTAGCATGTCAATTAAAGGGATAGTTAAGCCATCATTTATTCACCCTTTACTTGTTTTAAATGTTTATGGCTTTCTTTATTCTGTTGAACACAAAAGAAGATATTTTGAAGAAAGCTGGAAACCTGTAACCATCGACCTTCATAGTATTTGTTTTTTCCTACTATGTAAGTCAATGATTAGTGGTAGTACTGTAGTGTAACAGATCACAAATTTCATCGTTCAGATCACACTATGGTTTTTGAGTCACGGATCGGACCATTTTTCGGATCAGCAAAAAAGGGATGAGAAAATGTAATTTGCTTTCAATTTATACAAAAATATTACTACAAAACCATTGGTTATAACAAACAGAACTTAGAACCTTTTATTTTAATAAAACAATTTAAATTAAGAAAGAAGCAGCTGAAAAAAAGGAAAATATTAGATACGAAAAATTATATAATTGCTGATAATGCTAAATATAGACATCTAACATTGTGTACAACATATCACATTTTTAATTAATGATTCAACAATTTACATAAAAAACTGCATGTTTCACTATAGACGTAGCATTTTTGAATACCTGTTCAGTGACATCATTCTGATGGTTGTTTGTCACCACCTATTGGTACACAATGTCATTTCTACTAAATTCACCAGCGTCAAGTTTTATTAAACTGTGATTTTAATCTTTGCCATAAACATCAGTGTTTACTTCTGTGTTATTTCATTGTTTGTAACTAACTGAAAAAGTGTAGAACTGAATCTTAATCGATCAAACACAGATTTAAATCATTTATCATCCATATTGCATGGATTTGAATTGAGATCACAATCTTTTAATGTTTAATTGTGCAGCTTTACACTGAATGCATTAATGCAGGCTAAACAAACAGTGACAGAAAACACCTTTGATTATTAACCTAGGAAAGCATTTAGGTTCCAACACAACTTCTTCTGTCATCATTATATTTTACAAAGAAGCCAAAATGCTTTCAACATGTGATTTTAAATGACGCAGGAGGCGATCTATCTGATTTTTATAAATGTTGAATTAACCTACAAGTTCAAAAAAGTTATTAATCCATGGGTCATGTGCTTTCTAAACTATCGGTTGTGATCCGTACAGATCACAGATCTGTGATCTGTTACACCCCTAGTTAAAGGTTTTTGGCTTCCTTTAAAATGTCTTTTGTGTTTAACAGATGAAAGAATAAGCTTATAAGGGTTAGGTGCCACATGAGGGTAAGTAAAAAGTGAATAAAACTTTTATTTATGAGCAGTGTTGGGCATGTCCCTTTAAAAGAGTAATTAGTTATAGTTACTAGTTACTTCTCACAAATAGTAACAGAGTTACATAATTATAAAAGTAACTAATTACCAGGAAACGTAACTATTGCATTACTTTAAAAAAATTGTCAAATCACTATAAAATCAATCTAATACATTTTACACTAATTTACACTATTTCAATGTTGTTGTGGGACAATGTGAGAGACAACTATCAAATTCAACAGATCATTTTAAATATTAACATAAACATTCTTGCCTTTCACCTCAACCAGGGAAAAGTAGTGCTTATATTTCCAGTTTGCAAACGCCTTCGTTCTAACTTCTGGTTGTTGGTGTGTGCAACTAGGGCTGCACGATTCTGGCTAAAATGAGAATCATGATTTTTATTTGTTTAAAATCAAGATCACAATTTTCTCACAATTCTGTAGATGTAAAATAAAGGTTAATATGAGTAGCCTATTATTATTGGTAATTTTCAAACATATAGTAAAACAACACTAATAACATTAGGTTTATGTGTAGCTCTACTGTTGGTTAAAATGCTGAATTTTGCATAGACTTGGAACAGTGGACTTGAACAGACTTTCAATATGTCCTGTTTGTTAATTGACAGTAAAGTGATGGCATCAGAATACAACTATTTATAATTCTAAAGTTGAATTATTATGTTTGAGGCATATGCTTGTCATTGGTCGTAGAGAACATTATTAGACCATTTCTTTTACTGGTAAAATGAGACATTTGTCATTATCAGATTCCGTCTTGCATTATATGGAATATTATATAGGCTAGAGTAGTTACACTAACATGGTAAACATTTACTTTCATTCACAACACTATGTGTTAGCTATGAAAGAAAAAAACATGTCAAATGCTTGTCGTAATCGAATGTAAAATGCCATATGATCATTTAAATGATGTGCGCACTGGTTTCACTTTCACTTCTGAGTGCGGCTCATGGCTGACATTACTGTGAGAAAAAAAAATACACATGCAAATCATACCTTCCGCACGGCCCTCAAACGATTGCTCTGTGCAACAAACTGAACATTATTTACAACTTTATTAGATGGTATTCACAACCTATGCAGGTTCTGTGCACTGAAGTAGGCATCATTGGCATGCACACGCTCATTCTCTGTAGTAAACAAACCGTTTTCGGTCAGCTCACGTGTGATTTTGCGGCTGTGATTACATCATTACATTAAGACAGAAATTATATTTTTGGCTGAATTATTCCTTATAAATACAGTATGTGACACTTTTAACGCCATTTAGAGGTGTCCATGTTGCTGTAAAGTCTTGTGCGACCACCTTTATACTTCTCTCCTGACCTTGAAAATAGAATGGGATCGTAGAATAGCAGAATAAAGATCGTGTGTAGGGTTAAATCGAGATCGTGATCTTTTTTTCGATTAATCGTGCAGCCCTAAGTGCGACTGACTGTGCATGTGCTTGTGTGTGAACAACGAAAATGTACTCTATTGAAGCCAATCATCACAGTTACACCAAGTTCACAGACACACCAATCATCATCACTGGTTGGTTATGTGTCCTGCCCCAGCCCCGAACACACACCCACCCCATAGAAAGAGAGATCCTATGGCTGAGAGAGATGATACTTGCATGAAAGCCGCTTCAGTGATCTCAGTTATAGTAACATGCAATTTATTGTCACTAATGGCAGTGGCGTTGTAATGGGGAACCAGTAATTAATTTGATTACTCATTACTGAAAAAAGTATCACCGTTAGTAATGGCATTTATTTAAAGCGCCATTATTCCCATCACTGTTTATGAGTGAACTGACCTATTAAGGCAAGGCGCTGCAGGTGAATAGGCAAAAAAGTTCACTTTTTTTTACCATATTTTCCTAGTTGATTGATTACATTGATAGTTTGAAGCATTATTTTTATAACAAGATTTCTAAAATGCAAACGAGGCATTAATTTATTACAAATGCACTAATTTCTATAGATATCCAGCAGGAAATTCAGAAAACATTTTGACATTAACATCAAACTTGTGGTTACAATTTATTTGTACAGTGTAAAGTACAAATTTACAGTGTAAATAAGGCTTTAATTACATGTAGTTACTATATGGTTAGGGTTAGAATGAGGTAAAATGTATAGCTTTAGGTTTATTGTGTTTCACAGAGGGGATTTATTTACCACTCAATAATTCAGAAAATACATTTTAACAATTCTTTGTTCTTTAATCAGGCATGCAAACATATCCCCTGTAAAAAACCTTCAGAATATAGATATGAATTAAACGGTGGAGATTTATGTGTGAGTACAGGGGGAAAAAAAGAATTTTTGTCTTTAAAAATATGTATAATAATTGTATAATAATTCAAATTGTATAATAATTATAAAAAAACAGACATAAATTAAACATGACAAAATAAAGTAAATTTTGATGCTTTCTTTCTAAAAGCCAAAAAAAAAAGAAAAGCCAAAATCTTATAATTGAGAAGTGCATGTAAAAAATGTCACCTTAATCTGTAACATGGGAGAAGAGGTAATTTGTCAGGCAACAGACATGTAATCCCTGCATGCGAGGCTCAGTGTGTGGACTTATTTTTAAATGCACAACACGTGGCCATCTGGAAATGGTGCTGTGCTTTGGTGTGTGTGTGTGTCCATGTGCTGTTGCACATTGCCACACGGGTGATGTCCTGATAGTGGCCGGCGGCCTGCAGTCTGGGAGAGAAACACAGAGAGATTGATGAGCTTGCTCAGGAGCTGTTGAAGCAAATGGATCGATGAGGACAGGAGCGGAGAAACAGGCCACGGCGCACTGAGGACGATGCACCATCACTGACAAAAAGAACAAAGTGTGATTGATACTGAAATCATATCCCGCTCCAGTCACTTTCTCACTTTCTCCCATGTTTCCTTGGGCTCCCACCCATAGATTGATGTGTACTGTCATATTTGCCGTTAAACCCAGCGTGCGCCGAAGATTGGGAATGGGACTCGGTGGCTACTTCCTGTGTTTGTGTGACTTTGTGGTATTTGCCATCACTGCGAGAAATGAAATATTGATTTGATCGCGTGGATAAACCTCAGTCACTCATTAGTAGCGTGTTTTATGCTCAAGGCAGGGGTTCCCACAGTCGTGAAAGATTTGGAAATGTCAGGCCATTTTAAAAATTGAGATTTGTGGGTGTGGGAAAGTAATGGAAGTTCTGCCATTCTAGTTTAAAAACGTGAAAAGTTTGGGAGCTTATATTTTTAAGGTCTTCTGCTCACAAAGGATGCATTTATTATATCACAAAAACAGTAGAATGGTTTTCTGTGTGAATTTATTTATCTTATTTTTTTTCTGTGCTTCAAAGCTGAATTTTCAGCATTGTTAATGTAAAAATTGTAATATGATGGTTTAATGCTAAAGAAATATTTATTTTTATTATTATAGGTGGTGAAAAAGTTATGCTGCTTTATATTTGTATAGAAACTGATACAGGGCATCTGGAAAGTATTCATAGCGCTTCACTTTTTCCACTTTTATTTGTTGCAGCCTTATTCCAAAATGGATTAAATTCATTTATTCTACACACAATACCCTATAATGACAATGTGAAATTGTTTTGAAATTGTTGCAAATTTATTAACCTGAAAAATCACTTGTACATAAGTACGTATTAACAGCCTTTGCCGTGAAGCGCTAAATTGAGCTCAGGTACATTCTGTTTCCTTTCCACTGATCATTCTTGAGATGTTTCAGCAGCTTAATTGGAGTTTACTTGTGGTCAATTCAGTTCATTCGACATGATTTGAAAAGGCATACACCTGTCTGTTTATGGTCCCAGGGTTGACAGTGCCAAACAATGTCAAAGCACAAACCAAACATGAAGACAAAGGAATTGTCTATAGATCTCAGAGACAGGATTGTCTTGAGGCACAAGGCTGGGGAAGGTTACAGGAAAATTTCTGCTGCTCTGAAAGTTCCAGTGAGCACAGTGGCCTCCATCCGTAAGTGGAAGATGTTTGGAACCACCAGGACTGTTCCTAGAGCTGGCTGGCCATCTAAGCTGAGTGATCGGGGGAGAAGGGCCTTTGTCAGGGAGGTGATCAAAAACCTGATGGTCACTCTGTCTGAGCTCTAGGAGGCAGCATCATGCTGTGGGGATGTTTTTCCGCAGCAGGACCTGAAAGACTAGTCAGGATAGAGAGAAAGATGAATGCAGCAATGTACAGAGACATCCTGAATGAAAACCTGATTCAGAGTGCTCTTGACCTAAGATTGGGGCTACAGTTTATCTTCCAGCAGGACAATGACCCAAAGCACACCACCAAAAAAATCAATGGAGTGCCTTCAACACAACTCTGTGAATGTCCAGCCCAGACCTAAATCCTATTAAACATCTCTGGAGAGATTTAAAAATGTCTGTACACCGTCGCTTCCCATCCAACCTAATAGAGCTAAAATTTACCTATTTTGGAATAAGGCTGTAACATGAAAACGTGGAAAAAGTGAAATGCTATGAATATTTTCCGGATGCCCTGTATATACTCAAAATTAATTGCTGCTTGTTCAAAATACTTATTTCAAATGAGCTGAAACAACAATATTCTTAAAGTTTTTTGCGGAGCAACTTAATTGTTTTATGTTTAGTCTACTTAAATTTGTAAAAACAATTGTTAACTTAATTGATTTGTGTTGGGACAACATGAAAAAAATTATGTGAATCAGCTTTTTTTTTTACAGTGTAATACTATAATAAGCTAGCAAAAATACATTTATTCTTCAAGGAGACATTCTATTTCAAATATATTTCATATTTATATTTTGAACTTTTTATTACAGTATTATTAAAGTCAAATACAGTTTATTTTTTTCCACAAAAACATTAAGCAGAACATTTTTTTTACGATTACTAAAAAAAATACTCTTAATAATGATTGACCACCATTGGTATTTTGTGATAATAAAGCTGTATATCAGCTGGATTCTTTGTGAAGAATCTTGTAACACTGAAGTCTCAAGTAATTTAAGCTTTAAATTACATTTCAAAATGTGTATTGCATAAAAACCCATACCTTTTGAACTTTAATGCAATTTCACATTATTTTTGTGTGTTTGTGATCAACTAAATGTTGAGAGTTAATCTTAATTATTTCAAAACAAACAAAGAAATTTACGTATAAATGCTGTTTGTCAAAGAATCTTTGAAAACCAAGAATATTGGGCAACACATCTGTCCCCAACAACAAAAAAATGTCTTGGGAACTAGGCGTATTTTAGAAAGATCCTAACTTTATAAATCTCCAAATAAATGTAGAGATGTGTACTTTATTTAAATAAACCTTGCTCTAATGGGATAGTTCACCCAAAGAGAAAAAATTTTCATCATTTACTCACCCTCAAGTGGATCCAAACATGTTTGAGTTTTTTTCTTCTGTTGAACACAAAATTAAATTATTTTGAAAAATGTTAGAAACCTGTAACCGCATACATGATAGAAAAACAAATACTGTCCAAGTCAATGGTTATGTTTTCAGCATCTTTTTAAATATCTTATTTTTGAGTTGAACTGAAGAAACAAACTCCTAACGGGTTTGTGACAAGTAAATGATGACTGGATTTTCAGTTTTGGGTGAACTAACTCTTTAAGGCTTGGACCATTGTCGTGGTAGGTTTTAGCATGCTACCTGGTGTCCATCTGGAAGGCTACATGTTGATTGAAAGGGGATTTATCAGATTGGCTGTTGCTCAGTCAGATCTCTCGGACTGACTGCTGTGACAGTGGTGTGTGTACAAACACACAGCTGCAAGTCAGTACATCAGACACACACACACACACACACACACACACACACACAAGCATCAAACAGGCTCCAGTTGAATGGTGCAGGTGCGGGTTCAACTGTTGTCTTTCTCTGTGTGTTTTGATCCAGGTACTCATGGTTTTGTTTCAGGTTCGTGACTGCACACAAACTTCAAAGCTTGTTTGTGTGGGGCTAATACACAATGAAGCTGTGTTTTAACAAACGATAAAACAAACAAACCTCCATCCAGATGGAGGAGCGTTAGCAAAAACTGGCTGTACTTTATTTATATATATATATGTATGTATGTATGCATGTATATTCCTAAAGGGTTTGTTGAGTCTAGAGTAGACAAGCTTTGAACTGGAGTTAAAGTCTCTCTTATGCTCCCAGATCAAAGAGAAATTTGTCTTACTTTTATACTATAATTTTTTTTCTAGCTCTCTCACCCTCTTTCGCCATTTTCTTTTGATTTCTGCTTAATTCATTTACACCACTAGTTAAACTAAATTAAGAGTATGTTATTATAAAATGTAGAATTAACTCCTTCTGACCCTGTGTCCATTACAATGGACATCACATGTCAGCTAATGCTGTTTATGGTTCCTGAGCATTTCATCTAATTTAAAGCCTGCAGTCCATGAGAGTGGACGATTGTCATCCAATCAATGGCAGTAAGGCTCGGCATGTTGTAATTTGAAAAAAATCCACTACACTGAAAAGCAGCATGGCATCACTTCACTCCAAACCTCCAAACACAGACGTAAGTCATATTTACAATGTTTTTATTCAGATTAATTGATATGTTTGGCAATATTCCATAGATTGTATGTAAAAAAAAAAAGGATTGCACTTACTAATTAAAGTGTAAAATCTTTTGTAACATTGCAAGCTTTAGATCAGGATTTTTTCAAATATGTCTGTCTATTTTGATGGACAATGGGTTCAAGATCTGTTACTGAAATTAAATCTCCAGTAATGCTGATAGAACTTTTTGTATAAAGAAACCTATATCAATGTACTAATTCATTGCTAAAACCATTTCATATGCAGAATATACAGATCTTAAAGTTCTTTAGCATATAGCAGATGGAAATATCTCTGATGTGCACAATTTGTGGAGGGATGAGGAAGATGAAGATAAAGTTTGTTGTAAACAAGCTGCAATCTATACAACAAAAACCTCAAAACTAAAGTAAAAATTATACAATGTTAATGTTTGTAATTTTGAAAATATTTCAAGATTATACCAGCAATGCTTTTTTTTTGTATTTTATGTTGGTATAATGTATGGGAGGTACAAGTCTTCTGACCTGATGTCCATTGAAATGGACAAAAATATACTTAAAGGGCGTTGAATCTTTATTATTATAATTTGTTCTCATTTATAGGAGCCTCAAAAACTGTGAAAACATATTTGTACATTTTTCTGAAGGGGTTAAGAAAGTCAAAAGTGCAGTCATAAACTCACTATTTACATTATTAAATTGTTTTTATATTTTGATCTATAAAACCATTTAATCTTCAGTGTATTGATTAAAAATGCTATAGAAATCATTTTAGATTTTTATATAAAAATAAAATAAAATCTATAGCACTTCAGGCATATTTACATTTATATTGGTATATTAATTTGCTAATACTTTAAGTCAGTAGTTTAAGTAGTAGTTGGGTTTAGATTTTGGGTAGGATTAGGGATGTAAAATAAGATCATACTTTTGATTTCAGTCTTTTTCTGGGTCACGGCACCAGGTTGTAAAAAAAAATTCACTCTAGGAGACTTGTTTCAAGCTGAATTAGAGGTGTTGGTTGTTCTGCAGTCAAACAGCATCTTCAAAAAGTCTTATAGGCATAAAAGTTCAAAATTAGTCTGATTTGAGACCGCGCTGTCCTGTCTATTATGTTTATAGGAGGAGGGTAGAGTTTGTAGGTGGAGGTGGCTAAACAAAGGATGCAAATGACGTAGGTAGGTAGATGAAAAAACTTGCCAAGCCACTTACCACACAAGTTTATCAACAAAAGTGTTTCTTTGGTCTGAATAATCCACAAAGGCACAGTTGTTGAGACCCTGCACATGGCATTTGCATCACGTTGGCTCAGTCAGTGCTCCGAAAGGCAATGATGTCTCAATGTTTCAAATTAAATTATATAATTAAAAAAACTAAGAATATGTCACTGTTAATTTGAAACTAGATTATATACATTTATATTTTTACACTTTATTGCTACTAATAAACGGTTAACATCTTAGTAATAGGCTGGTGGTATTTAATAGCATGGGTTAAGTTTTGAAGTATTTATATAGAATAATTTATGTCAAATGGGTTTAAGGATCACACAAAGCTAGTAATCGGTTCTGTCATCCGTCTCACTCATCTCACCATATACAGATGTGTTCTTCACGTTGTGTTCAACTGCATCCACCTCTCCTCAAACTCCTTCAACATCTGGCTAGTCACACGTCACACAGGTGTTTATGCCTCCTGCTCTGATGGCACGGAGACAAGAGTTCATTCACCAGCCCCAGTGATTAATGAGGCTGTATTGGCTGCTCATCTGCTTCTGTTGCGCCTGCTTTCTGATGGAAATGAAGTAAACGAAATTGACAGCCAATGTGGGAGCCCATGTGCTCTGCTTTGCCTCTTCGGTTTTGGAAGGCGCGTGTGAGAGTGCTCCTCTCGTGTGCTACATCTGGAGTAAGCCAGTGTGAAATGAATTGTCTTGCCTTTTAGCTTCTGGGCTGCTTCTCCAGAGGTTTCCAATTGGGTCTGCTTTGTTTTTGCACACAGAGGTCGCCCTTTACTGATTGAGGTGTCTCATGCACATTTTCTCTTTTCCTTTTTTGTTTTTCATCCATCACTGTTTGCTAGCTCTCGTTTTTCTAACTTTGTTCCTTAAACTGTTTACGATTATTCACTTTTCATGCAATTCGAGAGCTTAAAGGTGAAGTGTGTAATTTCTGCTCCACTAGCAACAGCAAAATGGATTTGGAAAAACATTTTCATTTCTTTTTTTTAAAGGATTTTGCCATCCTGAATTCAAAACGTTGGTTGGGGCAGAAATTGACATGTCAGATCGCTTTGCCAAACAGAAAATGTTTTGATAGCGCACTGGAGCAAAATACTTTAAACCTTTAGTAATTGTGAAAACCTACACACCTGCCTCTTTACCTAGTGCAGTGTTCCCTAACATGGGGGTCCTGGCCCATAAAGCCTGGTTATGGAAGTTATGTGTAATAAAATTAAGTGACACAGGGAAAAAATATAAAAAATGTGAAGAATGGGAGGTGTAGAAAGGCAGTGAAAGCCCAGACAGCAGCTTAAATCTCTCAGTAGTTATTCAGCTACCCTCTGCTTTTTGTCATTGTAAACTAATGTTAGCTGCTTCAGTCCAACATCTACGTTACAAGGATGATGAAGATGAAACCAAAGTGGACATTTCAGCAAGACAATGATTCAAACACAGCCAAGAAAACTTTAAAATGGTTCCAGTAAAAGAAAATCAAGCTGTAGAATGGCCCAGCCAATCACCTGACTTGAATCCAATAGAAATACAAAAAATACAAAATCAGATTTGATCAGACGAAACCCAACATCAAGATTTTTACGCTGTTGAAGTAAAAAAAAAATCGCACCTGGGCAATTCATGTGACTTCATTCTCCGTAAAAGAGATGTCATCTGCCATCACCAAAAAAGTAAAGTATTAAATACATTTCAGTAATTCAGTATTTTCATTCCATTATTACACATACAGTAACTAACTTTTCTGATTTTTGTTTTATTTATTTATTTTTATATTCTTTGGGTTTTTACCAAAATCTGGTTCAATCCCATGTCAACAGCTCCTTTAGAAATATTAGTCCCAGGAAAAAAACATGATGTGTTCAATATTTATTTCCTCCTCTGCATGCATCACATTTTTATGATGTATATAACAACAATAGTCACAAATTGTTTGTTCAGAAATGAAAATCATCAAACCTGCAAATATATTCATTTGTTTGTTTATTTTTTTAGAGAAAAGTCAGTCAAAAAATAAAATGTTCTTCAAATACATTGTTTTCTTTTTTTTTTATTTTGTAAATATTTCTTTTAGCTTTATTTTTCTTTCTTTTAAAAATAATTATATTACTTGATCCTAAACATATGTTATTTCTGTTATTTGCCAGGAAGCCTCATGCAACTCATATTTTTACATATTTTATTTATGATTAATTGATTGATTGATCGATCAGCGGAAAGTCTTACAAGTTTGTAACAACTCAAGGGTGAATAAATGACAAAATTCACACTTTTTTTTGTACTTTCACTTCAGTACTTTTTGTAGTTGTGCTGCTTCAGCAGATCTCCTATTTGTGACCCTGGAAATGTGTCCACACATTAGTCAGTTGTCCCGTGATCCCACACCAGTCAGCCTGAACCCTATTTGAGCAGGAGTTAAAATGAACCCATTAGCACCTTTCTGCTATGGCTTATTTATGAGCAGCAGAGGCTAATGTCCCAGTTAGCCAGCACTGACAACATGTCATTAATGTTGATCTACTGCCCAGTGTCTAACCCAAAGGGACAAACGGTAAGGTGCACGCACGTATGAGTGCAAAATGCTTCTCATAGATAAATTAGTTGAGGATCTAAACTCAGGGGAAATCATCGTCCAGATCTGCATATTTGTAGAACATTTTAAATGAAGATGTATAAGCCTAGACGTTGATATGTAAGGGTTGAGCAGCTCTGATACCGATGTCTGGGTTTTTCTTTTTTTTTTTATTGAGAGCTCTCAGTCAGCAAAAAAAAAGTCTCCTCTCAGGACCAATAGGAGGGAAAGTGGAGGAGGTGAAATGAAGGTTAAACTGCAAAAAGGAGAGAGGGAGAGAAAGAATGATGAGGATGACGATATGAGGATAATGTGCCGAAAGAGAGTGCAATGTTCATCTCACTTACAAAAGAGAGATTGTGGAAAGGGGGGGAATAAATGGACAGTTGGACAATACAATCACAGAGGACAATGGATCTGCACTGTGAAATTGCATGGAGGTAATGAAGGTGAGACATAGAGGGTGAATGGAAGAGGTGACAGGAGAGTGAGAGAGAGAAGGGAGGCAAAGGGAAACATAATTGGAATCTCAGGACTGAATGAAGAAGGCAAAAGGGGCTTGAGAGGAAGAAATGGTCCCGCTTTAAATCTGATCTGGGGGTTAAAGGCCACGTGGTGTTTCGAGGGCTGCTGTGTGGTCAGAACCGGGCTTTTCTTGCACGTTGATTTTTATTACCTGAAGAATCCCTATGGCAGTGAACAAACACTAGCAGCTCGAATGGTTGTTTATCTTAAGTTTATTTATTGTCGCTTTGTTGAACCTATCTTTTTAGTGATTTTCTTAAAGTGCCCCTATTTTAATTGTTTATAAATTGGAGGCTTTCTCAGTCCTTGGTAATTGTGCTCACTCACTAACTTTCTTTTGATTTAGGCCCTGATTTCTGCTGTGGCGACCCCTGATTGTACAGTAGTCAACATATGAAGTGGATCATCACCTTTTGAAGTTGTCCTAGGGCAATTTTAAAATTAACTTTTTGATTCATTTCGAATGTTGACTACTATATATACTGTGCATTGTAAAAAAAACAACAAAAAAAAACATTTTTTCCATTGTTTTTCACTGACAACGTTTACACTATTTTGCACTTAGATTTTTGTTAAAATGTTGGTGATGAAAAATGTTGGTGATAAAATGTTTTAAGTAAAAGGTGATTTATTCTAATATTTTTATATCACTTTTAAAATATTTTACTTGAAAGATGCACTCTAATGGTTTGTTTTCACTGAGCAACACAGTGCAATATGTATTTATGTCTGTTTCCACTGTCGCAGAAGTAGCAAAATAGTAAAATGGTAGCAAAGATCACGTGACCTACATGCATCAATTGCATCGCTTTATTCCCATTTATGAATTCTCTCACGTAGCATCATGGGATAGCATAGCATCCATTGGATGCACTCTTCAGAATCTCACTGGAAGTAGTCGGTCATCTGGGTACTTCTCGCATACTTTCAACTACTATGAATTCAGACATAGTACTCTGTTCACATATTGTTTTTATCGTACTATATAGTATGGAAGTATGTGAATTCAGACACCCTATGAGTTTGCTACTGTAAAAGAAGCTCATCGCATTTCCAAAACACTGGCAAAGAAACTTGACAAAGTGAAACATAGAAGCCCCACTGCCTACTAATGTTTCAAAGTGTTATTGACAGAGCAAAAGTATACAGTAAATGCTGACAAAAGCGGAGGTTACTTGCAAGTTATGAGTCGTGTGATACAGTGATCACTTGACACAGAAGTATAAACCAGGCTTAAGGGACTGTTAGAGGTGGAAATGCAAGCATGGTTAGGATGACCCATGTTAAATCATACTGTACTGTAGTAAACCATATATTGTAACTGTCAGAAATAAGGCATTAAAATTATATTTTTCTTAAAGGGTGTTTTCATAGTAATGCCAAAAAAAGAGTAGTTCTCAGAAAACAGTTCTTAATACAGCCATTTGTTTCTTAATATGAGGGAGACCATTCTAAAGAACGTTTATTTCCACTATGAAGAGCCTTTTGTGAGATGCAGAGTCCCTTGAATGCTGACAGTTCTTCATTGAACCATTAATGCCAATAAAGAACCATTATTTTTAACAGTGTATGTTGCAATTATCAACAAAGTGGTAAGCCAACTGCTGAATAACTTGCATTTAGTTTTACTAGATTTAGCATGTGTTAATTTTGGACCTTGTCTGTGAGGTCTCATGTTAAAACCACTATTCCTGCCTGTAGACTCTTAAGGTGAACTCCAATTTAGATTCACACTGTGTATATTCCCACAAAGCACCATTCATTGTAAGGCACAGCAAATTCTATTTGTGGACAGCACATCTATTTTTTTGGCCAGTTGGACTGTATGTTCCCTGTTTTCAGGTCAGGCTCACTAAGACCCACAGACACTGTTTATCATAGCTCCTGGCCCACTGTTTTTGCCCATTGTGAAGCCAGAGTGAGTGAATCATCCTCTCAGTCTGTCAAGAGAAATAGTGTTAGAAAGGCACAAACTGGCAGAGAAGCCATTACGGCTCCAGCGGCTTCTTCATCGCTCCGGTTTTGCCATGAGATGAGGAGTTTTGCCCCCAGACTGTGTTCTCTCTCAGCTGTCTTATTAGACTTGATCTAATCCTCCGCTGTAATGATGGCTGTAAGGCAGGGTCAGGGGTTTCAACAAGCCGCACTTGTTGCAGTTAAACAAGGATGTAACTGAAATGTAGCGTTTTGCTTAAATAAAAGATGCTTTCTTGTGTAAAACAATAATGTAGGAGCAGCTCTTCAGATTAAGTATAAAATGTTTGTGGATTTTCACTGGTATTTTAGTTATTGTTATCATCAAGTGTTGGGGGTAATTCATTACAAGTAATGAGTTATGTAAATATATATTAATAAATACATAATATTTTTTCTAATTATTGAGTAAAGTAACTCATTACTTAAAATTAAAGAATTAAAGTATTATTTTAATTAGTTTTAAAAAAATACCTTGCTGAAATAAAATTAACATAGTCACGTTGAATCGCACTCACAAAGAGAATGCTTCATTATTTTAAAAAAATTGAAGAAAAGAAAAAGGGGATTATCTCAATGGTAAAATCGATTTTACGAAGCTAATGAGACAAAGTACAAAAGTAGCATTAATTTAAACTTTTAATAATCTGTTGATATGGCTTCAAGATCAGGAAGCTCTCAGAAGATAACATATCCTAAATTATAAATTTTTTATGTGTTCTTTTAAGGTAAATGAAGGTTATAGAATGCATTGTGAATGTAAGTTCTGAAATAGATCGAGCCTTAGCAAAGGTAAGGAAAAGTAATGCAAAAGTAACTCAAAAGTAACGGGAACGCACTACTTACCATAAAAAGTAACTAAGTAATGCAATTAGTTACTTTGAGGAGTTACTCAATATTGTAGGTAACTTTCCCCCTACACTGTTATTATTATTATTATTATTATTATTATTATTATATTGACTAGGGAGGTCCAGATCCAATATCGTGAATTGAAATCGGGCCTGATTACGCGGTTTCAGACTCAGAACATGTGTGTATGTATGTTCATAAAAGGGACCGTTTCATATGGATTTATTAATCATTCTTACTTTTCAATGAAGGCAAACTATATATATATATATATATATATATATATATATATATATATAAAAAACTCATTATTTTTTAACACATCTATAGTTCTGTGGTGGCACAGGGTTAGACCTCTTTCTTGATTTCACACAGAATCAGCAACGCATGCGGCATGACATCACTTTGTTGCAGAGACTCTGTTGGTTAAATGCTGGCGAAGTGTCCGGCCACTAATGGTTAAATGCTGGCAAACACGGAAGCAGCTTGAAGCAGAAAGCAAGAGTATGTTTGCGGTCTGGAGGTATTAAAAAGTTGATGACGACAACATTGCCATAGTAAACCATGAGATATGTAAACTTGGCATTGTCTGCTGGGTGTTTTAAGTTGAGGTGCTATTTGTTTTTATATTAGATTTTTGTTATATTTACTGTTGCACTAAAGTCCAAAAGTGAAGAATTTATTTTATTTATTAGTTGATTGTTCAAGCTACCTCACAGAAGTGCTCTGTTTGTTAACAGAGATGTTGAATGTTCAAATAAGGTGAATTAAATAAAACATAAGGAGCATCCTGGATCTGTTTCTTCTCTCTTCTTCATTTGATTTTTTCATGTAGTATAGAAGTATCGGATGGAGTTTTGGTGTCAGTAGATACTCTAAATCAAATGACTCTGACTTGAGGGCAAAAAAAACTGATCGGGACATGCCTAATATTAACATTAATTCATATGACCTTTTTTTACCATCTCTGTCATGCCATTTATACTTTTTATGGTATTTAAATGATTTCTCAGGCTGGTCCAGGTATTGGATATAAAGAGCAAATTAACAGTCAATCGCCCCTTTAACTGCTAATCAAGGCTACAGCCTACTTATTTAGCTTTATGAATTCTCCAGAGCATTACATATTCTCTGCCATCATGACTGGGTTGTATAACTAGATATGTGGGTGTGAGGCATCTTTATGTGAATATATATGCACACCATTTTTTTCTCTTTTATGTTGAGTATGAAAGCATGGGTTAGCATTATATAAAACATACTGTATGTCAAAAGAGTAAGCAGAGTGGGCAGAAATAGTTTGGTATGTTTATTTATCTAAAGCTTTCTTATTTTTATTGCTCCAAATAAATTCACTAGATAATATAATTTTATATTCCAAACTAAATCTGCTTTTATCCGGCTGTGCATACTGTAGACGGCAACCATTGAAGCCATTCAATGCACAGGATGTCAGAAAGCTCTCGCCTCACCGATCTCAATGCTTCTGCATGAAAGGCAGAGTGAGGGGAAATAAAATCCTCTCAAAGGCTGCACGTTTCTGTTTTTCTCATCTTTTTTTTGGAGTATGAGTGAAAGACAGTGAAAGGTGATTGTGCCTAGGTGTGTGTTCTGAGCGCAGCGGGCCAGATGTTTAAGCAGATTTCAGGATCTGAAAGGAAACATTTAACAGCTTCCCCCCATGCGGATGTACAAACTCACCATGTCTCGAGTGTGTGTCTGTTTGCATTTAACTGACATTATTAAACTAAGCGTTTTCCTTGTATTCCCCATGTGTATGTCTTAAGTCTGTACTGGCGTTGATCAGGTGTCTGTTCGTGTATCCCGGGTTTTCATTTCTGGCTTTGCATTTCCCTCTGCTGCACTAAATTTCTGTAGCATCATGGATCATTCATCAAGACGTGGTATATGTTTTATTCATTCGTCCCTCTTTTTCCTTTCCACTTTCAAAACACTCACCAAAGATGGTGAGGCCCAAATTACAGCAGATGAAAAATTCAAGTTTTAAGTGGAGAAGGCTGTTAAATCACAGACTCTCTTTTTTTTCCGATGTGATGTCATTAGTAATTTTTGCCCTCCTTCACTTAACATGTATATTTCATCTTTTCAGACAGTTTCTGCTCTCTGTCTTTCATGCTAATCTCTGTCTTTCCTTTAAAGTTGTCTGAATTCGCATACAGCATTTCACCAATTTTTTGTCATGATTTTATTTTTAAGTTAAGTTTCACAAACTAATTTCGAGAGGAGCACGTGATATAATTGATCGCAGCTGATCTCTCATCTGTAATCATTAGTAAGCCAATCGGATCATTCCAAACTCGCTATAAATAGCCCGACTAGCCATTACTCTCTTATCTCTGTTTTTTTATTTTATTATTATTATTTTTTTATCCCCTCATCCACCCCATCTCCACCTTCCTCCTTTACCCGGGGGAGCTCTCAAGAACTACCTGATCTCGTACCCCCTCACATGCTCACTGACCAGACGGGAGCCCTGGACTCAATTATCTCCAAGCTCAGGGTTCTCTCCCGGGATAACACGCCAAACCTGCTATTATTATCAAGCAATATCTAAGTGTGAACTCTTGAAATGTCTATCATTTCATGAAATATATGCAAGGGTGTTGATCAACCTTTAAGAAAAGAACTATTTTGTTGTTTCTTGAATATTCTGTTAATTGGTTAAGTGGTCTTAAAGAGCACATTGTGGCTTTAGAGAACAATATGTTGTTTATTAAACTTGGATTTAACTCTAGAGCAACTACTGAGGCATGAGTAATGCCTTTTTTCATTCTTATTATTGGTAACATTGTACATGTACACCTCTCACAAATCTATATTTTTAAATTCATATTTTAATAGGAAGCTATACAATATTGTATCTGTGCATATACATTAGATTAGTCAGCACTAAAGCCAAATCTGGAGCTAATCTAACAAAATAACTAATGATAATGGTCCAAAAACTAGTACAGCCAATTGTATATGTTATAGAAAAATATTAAGTACAAATTTAAAAAGAGGAGCAACATTTTGTTGAAATTTTGTAGGTTGTAAGTTGTTTTGCAATATTTTGCTTGAATTTAATTGTGTTATCTTTACATTTTTTTAATATTTTATGTGACTAAAACATTACTTTAATTGATATATCTGTTTAATAAATCTGTTTCATTCAAATGCACCAAAATACATTTCCTTAATTCATAAAATATTCTTTTTCAAAATGGGGTGTACTCAATTATGCTGAGCACTGCATATATGTACTTAACATTGTGATTAAAAACTGGATAATAACTTAAATCTGTGCTATTCTAAATGGGCTTGACAAACCATCTGTAAGATACACTCTCTCTCCTCTCTGTATGCCATCTCTCATCTCTGTATGCACCAGACAGTTTCTTATCAACACCTCATGTTTCTGGAAAATATTGTGCAATTCTTGTTTTTAGTGTGCTTCATGCAGGTGAATGGGCTTGACAAACTAAAGTATGACGCATTATTTTCCTCTCCATATGCACCAGACACCTTATAAGCACCCCATGCTTCTTGGAAAGCATTGTGCAATTCTGAGTTTGCTCCACACCAGTGAATGCACTTGACAAACCACCTGTAGGACACAATCTCTTCTAAGAAATCTAAACTGACTTGTCGTAGCAGTTAGATTCTGCTGCTCTCTTTTGGGATTTGAAGTGCTTATTTTATCCTCTCTTTTAAGTTGCTTTGGTTAAAAGCATCTGATAAATGAATAAAGGTAAATGTACTATTCCAGAGGTTAGTACATCCTTTTTTACTCCGGGGCCCACTTCTTTCTCATTTTTTGAAGGCCCACCTTTCCTTTCACTAAAATGTTTGTATGAAATGCTCATTTAAACCTTTATTTATTAACAAATATATG
>CAIGQZ010001108.1:13651389-13667584 GCA_903798205.1 Danio tinwini
TGTGTTGTGTTGTGTTGTGTTGTGTTGTGTTGTGTTGTGTTGTGTTGTGTTGTACAACACAACATTGGTTTTAGTAAAAAAAAAAATACATCAATATAAATTAATCTTTGCTATAAATTAACACCATTATTAGACTAAAAAACGTCAACCCATTCCTCTTTTGACTGTCAGACTAGATAACACTCCGTTAGTGACACATTTAAATTAGCAGGATTCTTAGCAAAAAATAAACTCACTAAGTCACAGAAAACCAAATTTACATGTAGCTTTGCTGTGCATAAATGTGCATAATTCAGATCAGTGAACATAAGCTGCTACACTAAAGTTCTGTCTGTCAACCGTAATGGTGATGGTCAAATGGTCTGTATTTTACATTTGTTTCAGTTGGATGAGGCTCATAATCAGACCAGAAAGCTACAACGATCCCTGGATGAACAGGTGGAGCAATCCGAGAATCTACAAGTTCAGCTGGAGCACCTACAATCCAGGTAACCAGACCGATATATATGCACACTCGACAGTCTTTCTGTAGCAGGTAAACTGTTGTGAAGCGTTTTTCAGAATATTGTGTTCCGTTCGGCTCTCTTTTGATCGGTAATGAATGCAGGATAAGCTTCTCTGTTACACAACATCATGAATAAGATGGCAGGTTTATAGTGTAAACTGTCAGCGAGTCCCTCTCTCATTATTCTGCTTGCATTCAGGCTTGCACCTACCAGCAGCCAATCCCAGGCTGCCAGGCTGTGGGTTACCGTAGTAACAGGGAGACTGGAAGCAGTGTTGTGGGCGCAGCTGGAGAGAGCAGTGATGGGCATGTCGACACGCCACTGTTTATAGGAACTAGTCATGATACTGGATTTTCTAACTTGAATTAGGAAATAATCTTATAGCATTCATTCCAATCGCAATTTTTAATGAATGTCTTCATTTGTCAGAGGTTTGCTTGATATTTTAAGGAGTTTTACTGCAGGTCCAGTCAGATTTTTACTTGCCCTGCCAGGGTTAATTCATCTAAACCCCGGTCAGATCACACAATTTTTATTGTCGGTTATGAAAGTCACTACTGTATGTCAGATTATGCGATTTTTGTCTTGACAAAATCTTGACTTGTCGTGGGTCACAAATCTGCCAGACTACACATTCCTTCAAGATTAGTCATCTTGTGACGTCTACAATGAGCGTTTTTTTCCCCAAAGCTAGAACGATATTTCTAATCTTAATTTATATTTTTTTAAATCTTATTTCAATCTCAATAAACACTGATGCTTGCTGACAACTACAGAGAGTGCAGAATTAGGCAAGTTGTATTTTTGAGGATTAATTTTTTTATTGAACAACAACTATGTTCTCAATGAACCCAAAAAACTCATTATTATCAAAGCTGAATATTTTTGGAAGTAGTTTTTAGTTTGTTTTTAGTTTTAGCTATTTTAGGAGGATATCTGTGTGTGCAGGTGACTATTACCGTGCATAATTATTAGTAAACTTAACAAAAAACAAATATATACCCATTTCAATTATTTATTTTCACCAGTGAAACCAATCTAACATCTCAACATTCACAAATATACATTTCTGACATTCAAAAACAAAACAAAAACAAATCAGTGACTAATATAGCCACCTTTCTTTGCAAGGACACTCAAAAGCCTGCCATCTATGGATTCTGTCAGTGTTTTGATCTGTTCACCATCAACAATGCGTGCAGCAGCAACCAGTGTTCAGTGGTGGTCATTTTTCAGCCTTTCTTACCTTGGCTATGCCTCTGAGTATTGCACACCTTGTGCTTTTGGGCACTCCAGTGATGTTGCAGCTCTGAAATATGGCAAAACTGGTGGCAAGTGGCATCTTGGCAGCTGCACGCTTGACTTTTCTCAGTTCATGGGCAGTTATTTTGCACCTTGGTGTTTCCACATGCTTCTTGCGACCCTGTTGACTCTTTTGAATGAAAAGCTTGATTGTTCGATGATCACGCTTCAGAAGCTTGGCAATTTTAAAAGTGCTGCATCCCTCTGCAAGATATCTAACTATTTTTGACTTTTCTGAGCCTGTCAAGTCCTTCTCTTAACCCATTTTGCCAAAGGAAAGGAAGTTGCCTAATAATTATGCACACCTGATATAGGGTGTTGATGTCATTAGACCACACCCCTTCTCATTACAGAGATGCACATCACCTAATATGCTTAATTGGTAGTAGGCTTTCAAGCCTATACAGCTTGGAGTAAGACAACATGCATAAAGAGGATGATGTGGTCAAAATTCTCATTTGCCTAATAATTCTGCACTCCCTGCAATAACTACACTGTTTAAGGGCATTTATTAGGACATGGATAGGATCAAACTTATGTTTCCTTTTTAATATTAAGATATTTCCTTTAAAATCTCAATGTATCTTGCCAGGATTGCTTATTAAACACTCTTTCACCTGAACTTGCCATAGGTGAGATGGAGATAATGAAAGCACAAAAGCAGCAAAGAAAAATCCGATGCCCAAGACATACTCTTTAAAATAATGACATATTAAACATTTTTGCAAATATATGACAGAGGTTTGATGCAGCGACTATAGTGAAGCATTAATTAAATCCTTATTTTCCTCAGAGCAAAACAAATCATTCACCCGCACATTGAGTAGTGGACGTGCACAAAAAAAAAAATCTTTTTGAAACCAATTTCGTTTGGTATAATTTTTTTGTTTGGGTGCTTTTTCTCATTGTGAGAATGGAGATGTTTGCATACTTGGGCAAGTTTGTCAGATTAAATTCCTTAAAACACTTTAATATTTTAGAAAAGGTAGTTAAAGTTTGCATAACCAATGGTTGATAATACAGTATCCACCCATGACCCACCCATAAGTAAATATGCAGCTTATTTTTTTATTTATTTCTTGACCCAAGGGAAATGATTGAGTCTTGTGTTACGAAGCCCATTAGTAGTTTACGAATCCCCAGGACACCCTACGTCAAGGAAATTGTGCTGAAATTGTGACAAACTTGTGTGATCTGACCAGGGCTTTATGTGCACATAATAAATGCTTTAGGTCAATATATGCGCCATACGACAAGCATTTACCTATTATCACAATTTCAGTCATCATTTTAGGCACAAAGCTAAACAATGCTGTTAAAATCTAAAAAGAAAAAAGGTAACACCAATTCTCGCTATTAATCTTAACCAATTATTACAAAATGAAAATCAATTATTACAATATTGGCTGTTTATTTGGTCTTTTAAAATACATGTTCTGCATGCTCATTTTTTATATCCCTAATCCTAGCCAATACCTAAACCAAATCATCACCTTAATAACAATCAATAAACCGCAAACTAGGAGTTTTAGGCAAACATCATAGTAAATGATTGGTTTATAGCAAGAATGGCACCTTAAAAGTCTGACCAAATTTAGAATTTAATTTTGGTGCATTTCTACTTTTATTAATGTAATGTTTATGAGTTACAGTCCATTAATCATCTGAAAAACTAGTCAGTGGTATCTTAGTTTTCAAGAACTGTTCATTAAACAAAATGTGTGATGTATTTTTTTAATAGTAAAATAATCTTTGTTTCCAATCATATTCACATCATTAGCTCAAATACGTCAAGATCATTTGCATGCTTAAAATCTTAAAATTAAATCTTAAAGCTGCAGTATGTACGTTTGACTCTCAGTGGTTGAACCAGGTATTACATTCCTGGATCAAAACAAACGCAAGTGCAGGTTGCCAGATTGACGAACAACAGGAGCGGGTCGGACAATCGATATAGAATATTTTCCATATTAAAAGGAGTTTTTGTTCTAACGATACCTTGAACTGATATATTAGAAACGGCTTCTATTTTTTTTTTTTTTTGCATCACCTCAGGTGCACCTCATGGCTATATTCAGTGTTAAATAGTAACAATGGGAGTTCAAATGTCATTTTACATGACATTTATTGCCATATACTAAAAGCAGTAGCACATAGCTCACCTCAGATCTTGAAAATACAATAAACCGTTTGAAATTGAACTTTAGAACTGTGACCTAAAACCAACACATATGAGTGATTCAGCATCTATATTTATAATGTTAAAGAGGCTTAATATGTATTAATTAGGTTATAAACCTATATAAATCTGCATGTTCTGTGCTTCTGAATGGCTGTATTTAAATTTCTGTTGGGTTTCGTCTGGTGCAAACAAACAAATTGCTTATTTCTGCAAATCTCAACATGTGGCCTGTTGTTAGGACATGGGGTTACAATGTAACTTGCTCAACTAATGTTTATGTTCGTAATATTTATATTATTTGCTAATTAATAACCTCGTGTGGAACTCTGAATCTGCGTCTTATTTAGGAGGCTGCTATGGTCCACTGGAGGTCGCATTTCGGTCACGGATGCATACTTTGAGAGCCTTCATGAATGAAATATGTGGTTTTCCAACAAGGAAACCGGAGTGCTGAAAAACAAGATAAACAAGAATGTTCACTTGTAATGTTTCTTAAATATCTGCAAATATATTTTGGTATTTTTATGCTTTAGAAGAGTCAAAAACTTAAATACAGCACCTGTTAACTAGTTAATTTTCAGGATTTTGAGCACACCCCAACCCTAAATATGAGCAGCTACAGAAATTCCGTTTTCTCAAAAACTTGGAAGCTGTCTATTGGGTGTGGGGAAGTTGGTTCAATATACCGCTATGCATTACCATGAAAGGGAAGGAGTTGAAGAAAGGATGCAGGAACAATCAGCCGGCCCCTTTGAGAGGTGGGCCAGGGTTCAGCATGATTTCGGAAGAGCGGAGCAGGCCACGGGTGGAGAGGGTGACAGATGGAGCCCAGCGCTTGTCCAAGTTGTCATGGAGACAGAGGATGGTCTAGAGGCTGATTTGGAGTAAGGGTGACAGGAGAAGGCTGGAAATGACAGCATTTAGGAGCTGATAGTGCTTCGGTTGTTGAGTTGATGTGGAGTTCACTCCCATATCTGATGCCACAGGAAGTTCATAGTTGCATCTTTTTTTTTCCATGCTGGCTGTGACTCAGCCCAATTTCAGCCCTGCAGCAAGAGAACCATAAACAGCGCTATCTGCTGTGGACACGCAGAGGAGGATCAGATCTCCTGATTCCACAGGGTGAAGCGGCCCAGCGTCCTGCTCGCAGCGGCTCTGTCTGTCTGTTAGTCTCGCAGCGTGAAGCGGCAGCTCTGCTCAGCCCACCGGCAGCACCATTTGGCACCCCCACCGTGCCTATTTGCTTCTTCCTTCATCGTAAAGCTGTGAACTCAGTCTCTCGTCTCTGTTTCACACTTAGGCTTGTTGTTGTTCTCAGTCCTCGCTGTTGTCCTCTCGGCTGATGTCCCTGTTCATATTCTCTCTTTATTCATGTCTCTTTCTCCCCCTCTGCCTCTACAGAGACTAGATGGTAATTGACTGAATGTACTTCAGTCTATAATCATAAAGTTGGTGTGTAAATCAATATATGAGGGCAGGCAATGCTTCTAGCGGGGAGTGGAGAAGCCTGCCAGATCTGCGCCATATGCATTTAGCTGTACTGTAGTTCTCCATTCTGTACATGTTGACTGTAAATGGGTTGCATGCTAGATGAGGAATACAGTAACTCGACACATCAAGCTGACGTCAAAGGGCTTTGTGTTGTTGTTACCTCAAGTTGGCTGCATCTTGGCTGAAAAGCTGCACTTAAACACAATAAAAGCACTGCAGGCGTCTGGAAACTAGCATTGTGTAGCATATAAGGAAATAATTGTTTGTATCAGCAGTTCAATAGCAGTATTAATACGTTATATTCTTTATTTAAAGCATGTAACTGGAAGTATGAGTGCAGATATACCAACTGTAAACAAAGCCAGGCTTCCGTTCTGTTTTGAAAATCAGTTATCTCCAGCTGGCTCATGTTGTTATGAAAATATTTGCATATTGAAATGCTCAGATAAGATGACATTACATTAGAACAGCTTTCTGTGTCTGCTGTCTTGACTTTTTAACTAGAAATGAATCTATATACTCTTTAAAAAAAACCAGCAAGCGATCAACCCGAATATATATTAAAGACTTTTAAGACCAGGCATGAACAAATGTGCTAGATTCCGAATTGGTGAGTCTAAAGCCCAATCACAACCATCAGGACCACACTCGAAACCAAGGGGTAGGAAAATTTCCCAGAATACACCATCTACAACAGCAGCATCGCTGCACACGGAAGTCAGGAGATGCACAAATTAGTATTTTTTTATCATTATTAAGAATTTTTACCACAAACAAGCATATGTTTTAATGCATTCATAACGGTGTTCTTGTTTTACAGTCATGGTTAAAAAAAAAAGGCTAAAATAAAAACAGCTAAATTTCGCTATCCATAATCCATGATAATAACTCCTGTATAGTAGTCCCACAATGTACTTTCACGTATGACACTCAAATCCCCTGTCAAAAAAGTCTAGTGACCGGGAATGACCTTTTTACAGTGTCTGTATGTTAATGTTAATGTCGTTTTCATGTGTTTAGATAAATATGGCCAGGGTGTAAATGCACAGTACAGTTACGAGCTTATTGCCATATTATATTGTCATGATTACATAATATTGTTGCTTACTGAGACTTCCTGAAGATAAATACCATAAAATAACACAGCAGGAATAACTACAGCAGTCGCGATCATCAATCTTATATGAAGCAAGAGATCGCGATGATATATGATGATGTGTGCAGGTGTTGTAGTGCTGTCCCATTTCTTAGGGGTAAAATTGGAAGCCCTTCACACTCTGCCAATGGGAAGGGGTACAAAAATAGAATTGAGATTGGGCCCAAGTCTAGGTTGACTCATTCATATTTATTAAAGGATGATGTATCACCAAGATGTCACCACTGTCATGTCTCTTTTGCCATTTTATTACAATGTGAAATTTTAAACTGAAAGTAGACTCATTTACTAATGCATATTTCTCTATTTTTTTGTTGTGAGCTGTATGAGATCATGTGATCCGGAAGTGTATAAAAAGAGCAACATGCTGTGATGAATACTGCCTGATGAAGAACCGGTGTGTGCTCAAAATGTTACACACTGTGTGTCAGCCTTTTAAATATGATAAATTGGTAATTTTTGGAGCTTTGGTGTTGCCGCATTTTTTAATACATTTTTGCACTTTTTGCTGTTTGGCAGAGCACCCAAGAGTTAGATTGATGTGTGTGCATTTTTTTATATAGCGTTAAACCCAACATTTCGTTTTAGGGTTAGTTTTTAAATGAGACTTTTTAACACAATGGTTGGGTTTGTTTGACCCAGCATTTGGTTACAACAACCACACATTTTTAAGAGTGTACATACAGTAACAAACTGTACAGGGTTACACTTTTGGCACCATAATTTACATGACCAACCCACGCAGTTTACTTCTCGCCACTAGAAATTTCAGTATAATCTCAGTATAACCCGGCAGCTAGCTCTCTGCAACTCTCACATGGTCGCTCTCTGAAACTAAGCAGGGCTGCGCCTGGTCAGTACCTGGATGGGAGACTAGGTTGCTGCTGGAAGTGATGTTAGTGAGACCAGCAGGGGGTGCTTAAGTGGGTCCCGACGCCCCAGTATATTGACTCTATACTGGGGACTCTATGTTGCTGAATGGATGAGACATTAAACCGAGGTCGTCTCTCTGTCTCTGTGTGGTGGATAAAATCCCAAGATGTCCTTCGAAATGGAGTGGGGTTAACCCTGGCCCTCTGTCCATCAGGGCCACCTTATCGCAATTAGCTTCCTCCTCTCCACCTATTGTGTGTCTTGCGCAATATGGCTGCCGTCGCATCATCCAGGTGGATGCTGCACACTGGTGGTGGATGAGGAGATTCCTTTCAAAAATGTCTAAAGCGCCTTGAGTGTCCAGAAAAGCACTATATATGTAAGGTGTATATATATATACATGTAAGGAATTCATATTATAATCACTTTAAGCTTTTCTACATCAACATGTCCCATAATACAGTTCTACAGTGTAAACCCACAAAACCTACATACTATAGAAAAAATGTTAATTACAGATATTGGTTTACAGTTTAGGACTCAAGTCACTCTTTAAAATCCCAATTAAACATTATGTTGATTTCTCACCCTCATGTTAATGATCTTGTGTATATATACAGCATGTTTTCTCCCCTAAAGGTAAAGAATTTAAAGGCAGCCTTAACACAGGACATGAGGGTTTAGCAGCTTCTGTTCACAGCATGGAGGTCATAAGAGTGATACTGATAAAAGGGTGTTGTGTTGTGGTGTGGTTTACTTGTGTGTGTTTGTATAGTGTTAATTCTCTGTAAGGCACTTTGTAGGCCTGATAGCTTGAAAGCTCTGAGGAATGTGCCAGATACGGTTCTGCATGGGGGAGTGAACTATACAAAGACGGAGGCATGGTGAGGGGGCTTTGCGTGAGATAGATCTGATCTGGAAAGCTGATGGTATGGATCTGTGCCGCTTTAATGTCGCTCGCCAGTTGCGTTCTTATCGGAGTTTCCAGACATTAAAAGACAAGCACTTAAAGCACACCTCCACTGAGTGACAGGCAACTCATCAGCTTTGTGTGGCTGAGAGAACTAGAGAGAGAAAGAGTGGATTGCTGCGTTATTTTGTATGGGGGTGTGGACGAGGAGGATATATATTAATAAATATATCGGAACAAAGGATAATGAAAATGTCTTTGGTGTAGAATGGGATTATCATGCATGTGATGTTGGTGTTGTGATTTCACGGTTGCTGTGTCTGACTGACGTGTGCTTTATTGTACATGTCTCTGTGCCAGTAACGCTGGGGTGGAACAATTACATTGCTGCTTTCCCATTGGTCACATCAGTTTTTCCATTGGTCTGGCAGCGCAGATGTCTATTCCGCACCCTAAACAATGGTGTAATGTTTTACATCAAACAAAGCACAGATAATATCATGCCTGAGGGTCTGAGTTTATTCTTTGCATCCATGATCAAATTGAAGAATAAAAGGTTAGCAGAGTTGCTGATCAGAAATCAGTCTTGTAAATGGGTTGTTGACTTGAAATGTCAAGCTGAAATACTTCAGTGGTTTTGCTCAGATTGTATATATACATAAAGCTATGAAAAAAAAAAACAGGAGCCCACTTAAAAAATCTATTTCTTTGGATTTATCATACATACAGTAGTTATGTGGCTGAGAGTAAAACCTAATTTACATTTTATTCTATAAGCTAGTGATGATGCTGTTTACAGATTTTGATCACAAATGCCAGTTTTTACGATGGCCGAAAGAGATTAACGTGCTGCAATTTAAGAAAACACGTGCAGTTACACCAGCAAAAATTAAGAAAAAACAGCAGCAAATAAAGAAAAGATCCACACATGCTGCAAATCCTCGCAATGCATACACGTAAAAAAAAAAATGCGCTGCATTTTCACACAACGCAAACAAATGAATAAAACGTGCTACATTTTCTCACAATGCAAACAATTTACGAAAACATGCTGCATTTTCTCACAACACATTCAAATAGTTCGGGACACAATGGAAATGTTTCAAGGAGACACGTGACCGACCTGGCAATTTAGGTTATGGTTATTTAGGCTCAAAAATACAAAAGCCAAGGAAATCAGGATGTTAAAATAAACAAACCAAAAATTTACCTACACCTTTCAAAGATCACCTACAACTTCACTGGCAATAGTCACAGCACAGCGGCGTGCGTCATGTTTTTGGCTTCACTTAAACATTTCCGTTCTGTTCCGTTCTTTTTGCAAGAGTTGTGGGAAAATGCAGCACGATTTCGGAAATTGTGTTGTGAAAAAAAGCAGCAAGTTTTATTAATTTGTTTGTGTTGTGTGAAAATACAGTGCATTTCTTTAATGTGTATGCATTGTGAGGATTTGCAGCACGTGTGCTGTAAGTCCAATGTAAATCTTTCCTCAAATTGTTGGTGTTTTTTGTAATTGCACGTGCTTTCTTAAATTGCAGCACATTAAGCTCTCTTGGCCACCGTACTTGCCTTTATTTTAGGAAGAGAAATTAATCAATGAATATTTATGTGCGCAAATCCATGTGAGGGAACTTGAGCTACTTTAGCTGTGCGTTTCCTGGAAAAAAGTTCAAATGTTTATCATCCAATCAGAATAAAGCATTAAACAGTCTTCTAATAAAGCACTAGTAAATAAGTGATTATTTAAAAGCTGTCCCAAACTAATTCAATAATCATAAGTGACAGAAACGAAATGACATTTTTCTATGTGAATGTAGTTGAATGTTTAAAGGTGCCATAGAATGCATTTATACAATGTTAAATTGTTCTGGGATATCTAAATAGTGTAGCTACAGTAAGTGGCTTGGGTAAGTGCAAAGTTTCTTTAGAAACAGATACTGGTCCACTTAGATACAGGTCAATTTTCCATGAATTGGCACTAATATGATATGGTTTTGGAAGAGATTTTTATTTAATTAAGCTCTCTGCAAGGCTTGTAAAGGCTTTCTCTTTTACAAATATAAATCTGTCTGTTGCCTCATTACAAACATATGCGGGACATTTCACAATATATATGTTAAGCTAACAAAATATACATTTAAACAGACGTCATACCTCTTTGGGGTGGCACTGGATACCTTTGTAATCTTTATATCTCACATTCTGATGAGCTGTGAACACTGTGGCTTCCTGCTTCACTGCTCTTTTACTCTTGAAGCCTTTCCTGTTTTCAAAATAAGAGTCGCATACACATTTTCTAATAGTAATGATTAAAGTAAGTGATCTAAATGTATTTATATGCAGTTTTTATGTTCTAGGTAATACACAAGACAAAAAAGTCATTCAATTAAAATTTGTTGGGCTGATAATTTCCATAATTCTGATAAGTAGCCCAAACTGTCTAACAAATGTAGATTTGTACATCTTCGCATCTCTTTTCACACAGACAAATCCACTGTTTGCGCATGCACACACATATACGTGCACACAAGAGAGTGACTGCAGTGAAAACAAATGCTGGATCAAAACTTGTTAAAATCCTGAATCAATATTGAAAATACTTTTGCACACTGGAGGAAAGATGACACCCTGGCTAAAGTCAATTTCTTTTAGACAGGTAATGTTCTGTTTTAAAACTATTTTAGTCATGCAAAGCTGATGTAGATTGTGTTGTTATGAATGGGTTATATGCACAGAAGTGTTGCTCAACCATTGACATATTCCAGTGAAAGATTGATGTGACTATTTTCAGTTTCACAAGGGACATTTTACAGCATCGATAATGTAAATCTTTATTTAGTTTAACAACAAAATATAAGTAAATAGCGCTGTTCTGCCTAGCCTGCTTTACTGAGGTTAAGTTGGTTTTATATTTACATTAATTCATTCTTGAACAATCACAACCTGTGATTGTTCAAGAATGAACTGCTCACTATATTGTTTACCATGCTACTTTGAATATTCGGTCTGAACTAGCATGTAAGTATGGCTTAGTAATAAGTGTAATTCCTGCACCCGGCTGGCAAAGCATAGTCTAAGCATAGTCGCTTTAGGACAAAGCGTGTGAGACCAGTATTCTAACTGGCAAATGACATGATCTAGTGGGTTGTCTACTGTCATCTTTAAGGTGCGTGTTCGTGATTTCAGGAGGTGTGGCTTTGGAGGGCAGGGGAGGGAAAGCTATTATGCTAACGGAAAGCATTTTGGCAGATCTACTGCACCTTTTAAAATGAATGACAAAAATGATAATTCCCCCCATTTATACAATTTTAAGCAATTTTTTTAAGCAACTATCTCACTATTAAACTTTGTGGCCAATCAAATGCATCCTGGGGCATAAATATTAATGATGGCATTTCTACAGTCAGAGTCTCGTGTTCAAATTGGCCACAGAATTTACATGAGAATGAGGATGAACAGTTGTGTTTAAGGTTTACAATATGTGATTTCCATGTACTGAACTCTTATAATTCAGCTATGTGTAGGTGCATCCAGATTTTCATTCTATGGCACCCTTAAATTATGATGTCCATGTTGTTTGCCTGCCACTTTAATGCTAAAATGCTAAAATATTCATGGTCTGCCAGATAAAGCCTGAAGACCATGAGTCACTGTGTGGGCTCAGCGAGAATCCATTTGGTTTCAGTGTTTGTGTGTGTGCCTCTGTATTTATGATCTAGTGTAAATTGTAGTCCTGTTAAGCTTTGGACTCAAAAAGCTTTTAGCCTCTGTGAGTGAGCTGCTGTGGTCAAAACAGTGTAATGTGTAATTTAGCAGTGTTTAGTGTTCCCTGACAGCAGGTCCCTCTTCTGTGGAGGATCCTGGGCCCTCATGTGCACTTATTTGCCCCGAGAGGCAAGACTCTTTTCATCTGTTCAGTTATACAAACAGTAACACTATAGTGAGTCATCTGCCGTTCAAAGACAAGAGGATGATTTTTATTCTCTCCCTGCATTTCTAACATCGTCCTCTTGTTCGTTTTTTTTTTTTTTAGTTTGTGTTATTTGGATTGTTTTACCTTGCCTGTTTACCCCGCCAGCACTTCAATGGCCAGGAAATCTTTCCCGATGAGCCACAAGGCCATTATTTCCTTACCGTTACATCACAAACACAAATACAGAGCTTGAAAAGAATAAAAAACAAAACGGTCAGAGCGAAAAAGGATGGAATGTAAAGGAAGGAGGTAAAAAAAAAGAAAGAATAAAGAGTGCGTTTGGTGATGAGTTGTACTGTATGTGCCATTATAATGCTCAAAAATGTTCAGATATCATATGAATCATCATAAAACAAAGATTTGATATATTCACTTGCCCACTGGTTACATTTTCTGAGCTCTTTTTTTTTTTTTTTTACATATTTTACAGGCTCTTTTGCCATAAAACATTTATAAATGTTGCAGATGTTGATTTTTGTGATGATGTTTTGACTATCAAGTTGCTTTGACACAGTTTATTTACCTGTTAGCAAGTATTAATATTATTTATCTTTGATTATTCATTTATTCATTCGTTTTCTTTTCAGCTTATTCCTTTTATTAATCTGGGGTCGCCACAGCGAAATGAACCGCCAACTTATCATGCCAATAATTAAAAATGTACTGTTACTTTAAATCCCCTGATTGTTTGTAACACTTTTGCACATTTTTGTTTTCACATTGCATATACTTACAGTACATTAAGCTTGCAAATACTTTTATTGTGTATTCTTCCATGCCCAATTTACCTAATTAATAATAATAATAATAATAATTCCTTACATTTATATAGCGCTTTTCTGGAGCTTCACTCAGAGCGCTTTACACATTGGGGGGAATGTCTTCATCCACCACTAGTGTGCAGCATCCACCTGGATGACGTGACGGCGGCCATATTGTGCCAAACCGCTTACCACACACACCAGCTGATTGATGGAGAGGAGAGAGTGATGAAGCCAATTATAATATGGGGATGGTTAGGAGACCATGATGGACAGAGGCCAGTAGGCAAATTTGGCCAGGATGCCGGGGTTAATCTCCTACTCTTTCTTATTTTTTAAATAAGAAGAACATCCTGGGATTTTTAACGTTTCATCGACCACAGACAGTCGGGACCTCAGTTTAACGTCTCATCCGAAAGACAGCACTCACTGAGCAGTATAGAGTCCCCACTGGGGCATTTGGACCCACACAGACTTAACCACAGACAGGTTGAGCGCCCCATTACATTCATCAGCATAAACTAGACTTTTTATACTACTCATCACCTACTATGTATTGCCTTATCATTGACAAAGTTTTATGATGTCAGCAGAGACATGATTCTAGAGATTCTCTCTCTTTTTTTTGACCATCTATTTTACCAGATTAGATCATTCACATTGCTATGGTGGCATATTCTGGTTTAAAACCGCACTGTACTGTTCTTGGTCAAAATCATCATTATTTTTCTGTATAAAATCAACATTAAAAAATAAGTAAGTTTTTTTTTTTTTGTATTTTGACCAGATATTTTTTACATTCATTTTTTTAATCTAGTATTTTATTAGGATTACAGTATATGTTATAGTCTGTATTTGCCTGTTTACTTTGGCCCCCTCAGACCTGAATTATGTTTTAAGTTTAAGAAAAATTTACAAGTACATTTTCTCTGTTCTTAAGGCTTCCATAAATTAGATTAAATAAAATAATAAAAATGCCAACATTTTTCAATTTTATTTTGGTCCATTTCGATGGACATCTGATCAAAACACAGATGCACTTCAAGAACAATATAGCAACATGAAATAATACAATAATATAAATTGTTGACCTTTACTTGAAGTTTCTTCTGAGTGTTAAGAACTTGAAAATTATAACATTTAAGTTAAATAACATTTAACTTCATTAACTTTAATACATTTTACTTTGCTTTATAGACTATATTATTAGAACTCACTGTCCATTACATAAAAAGCACAGGCATATTCTTAAGAAATCCTGATTTGAAGCTTGCAATTCTGCAGTAGATTTTAAAAAAATTGAATAGTCAAATGCAATCCTTTTTTTCTATATGAAATATTGTCAAATATGTCAATAAATGTTTATAAAACCATTGTTCTGAACACAGAGTACGCAACATTTTCAAAGTGCTGCCATACTACTTTTCAGCATACTGAATATTTCTCAAATTACAACAAGCAGAGCCTTACTGCCATTTGATTTTAGACAACAATTTTTTAAATTAGGTGATAAACTCCAGAAGCAAACAAAAAAAGCATGATCTGTTATGTCAATCCTAATGGCTGCTTTATTTTTAAAATAATTGTATTATCTATTTTAAAATATATGATTATTTATAACAAAAATGACTTTATATTCTTTTTAGGCTAAGACGTCAGCAGAACCCTGGTCTCTTTGGCAAAATGAGGACATCAGCTTCATCACGTTTTGGCCCTGAAGATGCAGACGGCCCTCCTAGCGACCCTGATGAAGATGAGGAAGAAGACCTGCAGCTCCAAATCCCCTGAACCTTTCACTGCAGACCTGGGAATGACTGAAAGACTCTCCGATCTCACTCGAGCATTTCACCTTCCCCTTCATTTCATCTCTCAGCTAAATCCAGAAGAGGACTTCACGACCCTGAGCAGACAGATAAACACAACCCTTTTTCAGTAGCCTGAAATAAATGTGTGCCAGGGCCAAAGCGCTGTCTGAAGCCTAAAAAAACTTCCAACAAAACATTGCTGGTTATACTCCAAGATGGCACATAGGTTATTAATAGAAAGACCATTATTAGACTCATTTGTTTGAATTTTTAGGGTCCATTTGAAGCCTAGTGGTTACTTTAATGCACATAAGCAGACACATGCCCTGGAACACATTGTAAACACATTAGAACGTCCTCAAACTTTCAGACATCAACACCACTATATTTCATTTTCGTCTCATCTGACCTGGGATGACCTCTAAAAGCATCTGTTTATTCACACAGATCCTCTTCATCAACCGTTAACATGCTTGTTTCTCAATTTTATTCCTCATCACCTGGATTATAATTTAGTCATGTCACCCATTCATTTCCACCGTTCCCTTTTTACTCTTCCCATCCATTTTGATTTCCTATTTAATCTTTCGTCAGCCCTCCCACCCACCCCCCATCCCTTAACAGCAACCCTCGCATCAATATTCAAAACAGCCCATTCAGAACATGATGATTATGTCTGGGGAACATTTCATTTCTGCTGTGTTGTTACTGAAGAGGCAGGCTTTTTTTTTTTCTCGGCAGTAGTCCTGCGTTAATTGTCCCAAAGTTTTTTTTTGGTGACTATATTAATGTGTTTCTGTCTTTGCAGTCTTGTTTTATATAGGAAGGTAGGGAGGGGGTTGGGGGATCGTGGGTAGTTTGTAAACGAGTATGTTGGATTCTTCTTAAATACATACAAGCATAATTGCTTCGCCCTTTTGCATTCAACCTATGGAAAGGTGGACGGTGCATGAGGGAATGTTTTAACAAATGTTCTGTTGATCTTAAAGAGATTTTTAAGCAATATAATACTGTATACGTCTGCAACGGGGACCAATCTTGACTCTTCTTCAACTGGGACATTTGTAATGGTCATATTAAAATATTTATCAGATGTTTGTTTTTTTAACCTAAGTGGCCTGTATTACAGTGTTTTGTATTTGTTTGTGTTTGTATTTTATCTCTATAAATGTTAAGTGTATATACAGTAAATATTGGCTGCGTAACCATTATTTCCTGTTAGAGAGGTGCAATTGC
>CAIGQZ010001108.1:13684443-13701991 GCA_903798205.1 Danio tinwini
AGTCGTCTAATAGACATCCAAATATAAATGTTTGGCTAATCAAGGCTAAATTGATCATAATCAAGGCTAAATTGGTCAGTGAACATCTAGTAATAGCTGAAAAATATAACACACACACACACACACACACACACACACACACACACACACACAATTCCTCTGCTTCTCTGAATTGATTTATTCCGATTAACTGTTGAATTTATTTACAGTATTTAAGGCAAGTGTAAATGAACTAAAATTAAAAATAATCAAAGCTTACTTTACTTTTTTAGCTGGAAAAAAAGTAATTTAGTTACAATAAGCATTCATTTTCCTTTGGCTTAATCCCTTTATTTATCAGGGTTGACCATAGTGAAATGGACCACACTGCAAAAAATGCTTTTCTTAGATTTTTTTTTATCTCGTTTCTAGTCTAAATATCTAAAACTCTTAAATCAAGAAGCATTTTCTAGACAAGCAAAACATATTTTCTTGTTTTAAGAAATAATATGCTAAAATTAAATGAGTTTTTTCTTAAAACAAGCAAAATAATCTGCCAATGGGGTAAGCTAAATAATATTGTTTTTTCTTTCGACATAAGATTATTTTGCTTGTTTTAAGGAAAAACTTACTTAATTTTGGCATATTATTTCTTAAAACAAGACAATATGTTTTGCTTGTCTAGAAAGTGCTTCTTGAATTAAGAATTTTTAGATATTTGGACTATAAAAACAAAATAAAAAAATCTAAGTAAGAAAAGTAGTGCACTAACTATTCCAGCATATGTTTTACGCAGCAGATGCCCTTCTCGCTGTAACCCATTACTGGGAAACACACATACGCTCTCACACTCATACACTATGGCCAATTTAGTTTATTCAATTCACCAATAACGGATGTCTTTGGACTGTGGGGGAAACCGGAGCACCCAGAGGAGATCCACATAAACACAAGGAGAACATGCAAACTCCACACAGAAATGCCAACTGACCTAGCCGGAACTCAAACCAGCAACCATCTTGCTGTGAGGCAACAGTGCTAACCACTGAGCCACTGTGCTGCCACAATAATTATTTACTTTGTAATTAATTACACCCAATACTGACAAAAAAGTATAACAATTCTTTTAAAAGTAAAAACTTTTTTGTGTGCAACCTATAGATCAATGCAAGTTGAGAAGAAAATGAACAATCATTTAAGCTTCTAACAATGCAAGCCTTATGATAGTGAAAGTGCAGTACATTCGGATTTAAACGTTTGTCCTATATTTTGATGGCTTAATTTGCACCTAAAGCTGTAACAATCCTCAGATTCCCAATTACTTCTGGTGGCCTGGGCTCTCTTTATGTGGCACATACTGTATGTCCTTGCAAAATAGCTCTAGTGGGTATAACATATACAGTTTGATGAAAATATCCAGTAAAAAATCCTGCATTTAAAACAAAAACCCATAATTTAGTTTGTTTCTCTGCCACACAAGAAGAAGAATTAAGCACACACCCCACCCCCCCCCCCCCCCTCATGTACCTGAGCAAACTGCGAAAGTGACAAATTAGACTGTAAAATGTTATGCCTTTAAGATGCATGCAAATTGACCACCCGCAGAAAGTTTTTAAATGTCACCATTTGTCGTTTTGCTGACAGTTCTTCTACGAGCTGCGTGATCCCAGCTGAGGCAGCACACCTCCGCTCAAATCCAGATGTTGTCCTGAAGCTGCAGACTCGCTTACACCCATGACTCATTCACGGGATCATTTCAAGTAGGTGTGAGAGTGTTTACATAGTAAAGGTTACACATCAGAGCTGTGAATATATTAAAGCCATCTGTATTTAAGAGACAGTGAGCATGAGGCACATTTAAAGAGGCTGGAAAAGAAGTCTCTTTGGAGCACAAGCCAACAATTATTAACTTCAATTAAACTGTCAAATTAGAAAAGAAGAGATGATGTAAATGACCTTGCTGCTGTTATTAACATTGGTTTAGTGTTGACAGTAATGGAAAAGCAATGGTTATATTTATATATATTCACACAGAGATGGAGGCAAAATTTTGAGCCTTTCTTTAAAACTTGAATGAAGAAAAGATTTATTTTAACACATTTGTACATTACTATTTGTTTTCCAGACACACAATAATTTAATAACATGTTTCTGATAACTCAAGTTTATTTATGTCATGATGATAATAAAGAATCTAACTAAGGATCTGATTTTATTTAACTAATTAAGGATCTCTTTTATTTAATCATATAAAATATATGATATAAAAATATATGATCATTAGTCATTTATATAATTATCATTATATCATTTTATGGTGCCACTTTTATTTTGATGGTCCCTTTGTTGAATTTAATTTACATTGCATCTACATGCCAACTAATTCTCATTAGATTATAAGTAGACTGTTAGGTTGGGGTTAGGGTTAGTGTAAGTTGACATACTTGCAAAGTTTCTTATAGTCAGTTAAATGACTGTTGAAGGAGCAATATCAACAAATATTAAGCAGACAGTCTATTCATACTCATTTGGACCATCAAAATAAAGTATTACCCATTTTATTAATCATTATTTAATGATTTGATTATTATTATTGATTATAATTTGTCATTTGATTGTATTTATATTTTATTATTACTATTTTCATAAAATTTTATATAATGCTACATTATTATTTAATTTTTCCATATTCTAATGAGTGTGTGGATTCAAGCGACACTTGTTTTCATGAGTTAAAAAATAAGAGATTGTCTTCATTTCAAGGTCTGTATTGTCTCTGGACAATGTTATGAAGCAGTAATCTTCTATTGCTGTTGCTTGTGGTATAGTAACACTTGTTTGATTTATCGTAGGAGACTGTTATTTAGTTGAATACTGGTTAACAGGTTTGGGTATTGGGCGAATCCGCTGGACTGTTGTCTGGATACCCAGAGAAATAGACATTGTCTGACAGGATCTGGTGTCCAGGGTTAGATCTGGCACAAAGAATGTGATCTAGCAACAGTAAATAATATTTTACTGGTTATTTTAAAAGATACTAGTATTTAGCTTAAAGTGAAATGAAAACTAGGTTAATTAGAATAATTAAGCAAGTTTGGTTAATTAGGCAAGTCATTGTTTTTGTTTGTTATGCAGCAAAAAGAATAATTAAAAATTAAAAACTGCTTTTATTTCAGCCTAACTAAAAGAAAAAACGTTATCTTCAGAAGACAAAAAGTATTATAGAAATTGTTTTACTTAGGAAAATAAATTAACATCTCTTGCATAAATTGAAAACAATAAAAAATATCACAGAAGTGCTGATCGTTTTGTATATATACATTAATTGTATATTCAAACACATATAACCTTTTGTTTATATCAAGTATAAACACAATGTAAGTACTTTTACACTCCCTCTGTTCCCTTGGGTCACTTTGACCAGTGGTAGCCTACGTGTCACACTTGAACTTAAAATAAACAATCTTGTTTGTTCAACAGTGATGACAGACGTTTCATTAGTCCCACTTTATATTAAGTGTACTTAACTACTATCTACTTACATCAAAATATAAATACAATGTACTTAACGGGCACCTATGATGAAAATCATCTTTTGTAAGCTGTTTGGACAGAACTGTGTGTAGGTATAGCACATCCACAGTCATATCAGGTGGATATAAAGACAATAAGTCTCTTTATTTAAATTTCCTGATGTTAAAATAGGATCCAAATCCCTCCCATTTTGAGTCCCACCACAACGTGACATGAGTGCGGTTTCTCCGCCCACAAAGCAACTGGGATTAAAAGATCTGTCTTCTATCTCGCTGTGATCATCAATCATCATTAAATGTGATCAAGAATGAGTTTTACAAGTTTAAAACGTTTTTAAAACAGTGCATGTTTGTAATTAATTACAGCGATTTTACCGTATTTACTTTATCACCACAGCTGTATGTCAGTACAATTATAAAAGAAGACGCTTTAATCCTGGTTTGTGGACATTAAATTAGGTTTATTTTGTACATTAACATAACGGATATCCATACAGCAGTGGATATTAACGGTATCCTGTCACATTTGCCGTGCAAAAGCAGTGCAAGGTTCAACGTGCACACTGTGTTTATGTGTGTGTGTGTGTGTGTGTGTGTATGTGTGCATGTGCGTGAACTTTGTAATTACATTGTGTGTGATTCATCGTTGCAACTCTACAACAAATAAATCAACTAATCATTGGGAAAGTTCTTCCTGTAATATTTCTCACAAACATTACGTGAGATCTGCTTACTTCATGTCTGTCATTGTGCTATTTGTCTGATGCAGCTGAGGAAGAGATTGAGGCACACTCTGACAGGCACGTGTGCGGGGAGAACCAGCAATAAAGGCACAGGTAACAAAAACAGCTACATTGTGTTCAGAGCAGAAAATCCAGTATTATGAAAGGCATAATAAATAATCTGATGGGTGTTTTGAGCTGTAACTTTACAGACACATTCCAGAGACACAAAAGACTTATCTTACATCTTGAAAAAGGTGTAAAATAGGTGCCTAAAATAGGTACTTCTGATGCTCTTGAGGGATGGGGTAAGGTTAGGGAAAAGTTTTGTGATATTGCACTGCTATCAGCCAATCAGATTCGAGAACCAGACTGTATGTATATATATATATATATATATATATATATATATATATATATATATATAATAAACAAACTAAAGTTATAAATAAACAATGGAGCAATTATTAAAGTGAAATAAAGAGAGTTTTATGTTTTTTTGGGGAGTTTAACTGTAGTCTGGTGTAAAAATTGAATCTAATGTAAAGTAAAATTGCATAGTCTTAATCATCTAAATAATTCAGTAAAATGTAGCTGTATTAAATTTTGTTATGCACTATTACAATGTTTTAAGCTGTCTTCACAGTCACAGGCCTCATAAACACATGCAGATGATAAACTTTCATTCTGTTATTGTTCAATACTGCAGCGTCTTCAAAAATAGTCTGTGTTTTTACCTGTGGTTTCTGGTCAACTATAATCCCAACTCAACATTGCATATCTTGCGATGTGACTATTGCAGACACACACATTTTGATATGGATGCTCAAACGGTATACTGTACTATGCAGCCCCAGAATCAAGCTTAAGTGCTAACATGTATTTACACAATATGTACATTGTAACAAATTATTAGTTTTAGTGTAAGTACGTATTAGTTAAGGCCACTGAATATATAAATTTTGGGTAAACTATATCTTTAAAGGGACACTATTTTACCCCTTTTTTTTAGATTTAATACAATACTTTTGTGTCTCTAGAATGTGTCTGTAAAGTTTCAGCTCTAAACACCTATCAGATTATTTATTATACCTTTCAGAAGTTTTTAATTTTCAGCTCTGAGCATCTTGTAGCTATTTTTGTTGCCTGTGCTTTTAATGCTAGTTCTCTTCGTCCACTGTTCCCACGTTCCTGTCAGAGTGTGCCTCGGCTGTGTCAGATAAACAGCACAGTGCCAGACATGAAGCAAGTAGATCTCACATAAGGTTTTTGTGAAATACTACTGTAAGAACTTTCCCAATTATTATTTGATGTATTTGTTGTGGAGTTAATTCAAGCCTTTCTGCAACAATGAGTCACACACAATGTCGTTACAAAGTTCACACACAGACACACACAGTGCGCGCGTTTAACTTTGCACTGTTTTGCATGGCAAATAAATTTAAATAAATAGACTGTGTTTCTATCACCCCAATGTGACTGTGGACGTACTATACACACAGCTCTGTCCAAACAGCTTACAAAAGAGGATTTTCATCATAGGTGCCCTTTAAGTTAGCTTACCAACATTGGATGCATTTTTCCCCATTTGCTCTCGCATTCAAATGAATTTAAAGCTAGAATATTTCTAATCTATGTAAGCAACCTTGTTGCTTGTTGTTTTGGAAATAACAAGACCTTGTTCTCTTTTTAATCTAAGAACTAATTTAGCATGTGCAAAAGATCAACTAAATTAACCCATTGGACAAGAGCTCAGAAAAGCTTAAATTCCATCAGTTTGATTAAAAAGCAGATTAATTTGCCAATTACAAATAGCCGCACTTAATTACTGATTCTAGGTGAATACAAGCTCAGAGTGCCGCTATTGTTCTAGGATGCTAATGAGAAAAAGCTAATTCAAATAGCTGAACTGCTTACAAGCCAAGAAGATTAGAGTTAGTAATTAAACTCTTGTCCTCCATATTAGGCAGCTCAGTCCAAACAGCTTGTGGAGCATTTTTGTCCTTCCGAATTGCAATTTTCATTCCATCACTCATTTTTTTGGGGGGGGATAACGGTGGTATTTTTTTCAATGAGTGAAGAATATTTGTCATGTCTGTCCCTGTGCTGCGAGAGATGAGCAGAAACGAGTGAACATGGCAGGATGATCAGCTGGAATCTCCATCACCACTAAAACTGTGAGTGTGCAGAGCCTTCGCTGTGCTGTCAGCTTCAAATGACGCACCTGATGCCAACACTGTCAGACCGAAGGAACACAAAATAAACAGTTGTTTCGCAGACAACAGGACTTTTGTCCCCATCTCTTATTGAAATCCCCTTCTCTCCCTCAACTATCGCCAAGCTGTCTTTCCAAGCAGAGACATCTGACAACAGAGAGACACTTTTTTAAAGCTTCCACCGGTGCAGAGTCTATATTTCCTCCATATCTTCCCTCAACACACTGTGAGTTTAGAGATAGTACAGTGGTGCGTCTGTGGGAGAAACAGTGAATTAGATAACAGATGCTCAAATATCAGTTGCGTGTAAAGCGGAAAGTCTTTTGATATTCATCTCACGGTCAGCTGTCATTTCAGGAGGCATGTTTCTGGAGGCAGGACGCTGTGGGAAGAGTTTCAAATAATGGTTGTTGTTCTCAGGTGTCTGTGCTGTATCTGTCATTCTATTACAGCTACATGAGCAATCATGAGAGATAATGGTCTGGACGCTAATAATCCTTACTTTGTTTACTCATGTTATCTGGCTGTGTTTGTTCATTCCGGGTTTTCTTCACTGTGGCTTCACTGGTGGGATATGTGTGTGTGTCACTATTATTAATACATACTACACTGTAAAATCCTGTTCAATTTACAACATGAAACAAGTATTTTTTTGTTCAGTTATTACCTTAAGTTGTTGTACTTAATAGAAAAAGGTTCTGTCAACTTAATTTTTGAATATATTAGGCAGAAGTCAAATGGAAAGTAGATTTCTAGTTCAAAGCAGGACTTTGTTAGAAGTAAAAATAATCAACTAGTGTTATTTCTAAATGTATGCAGTGCTTCTTATAAACTATGCATCTGTGCACATTCTAAAAAAAATCATTTAGATTTTTTATCACATACCATAATTTTCCCTCCAACCTTGTAATTACTTCACTTCTGGTCACATGGCAGGCCTTTTGGACATCTCATTTCTACACTGTTTTCATTCATTCTTTAGTCTTCATCCATTTTGTTAGCAACGCCCATCTACCAATGAGCCAAAAAATTATGCATCACCATACCTTTATTTTTCTCGTTTGAGGAGCATTTGAATTGGATGTATGTCCTAATATGAGGGAAAAGGGAGTTTCGTGCTAACTTTAAAGGAGAATATTTCTTAACATGAAATGTCAACCCAGGCTCATTCTGAAAACGTACCTCTAAATACATATCTGGAGACCGTCAAATATGTCCCAGGAGCAATTTTTTTTTTGCAATTTTTGTTTTTGCGAATCCACTAGAGGCTGATGTGTACGCTTTTTGAAATCTCAAATTTCTCTTATGGGTGCCATTCGCTTCTGCTGTTCTCTTGTAAATCCACCAGAGGCCACTGTCGACTGACTGTTTGAATGACTCACTAGCCCGTTTCACACATACAGACCTTTTTGGAAAATTACCAGCAATTTTCCAGAAAGGTCTGTATGTGTGAACAGGCCCTTTTTGAAATTACCAGTAAATTTGTTCTGGCAATTTTCAAGAAAGAGAAGTTGTAGCATTACCTGTGATTCTGTGTGAACACAGAAGGAAGATTGCCAGAAAGAGTGTGTCACATCAAGAACGCGCTGACGTGAGACGTCTACTTTAGCCAATCAGAACACTCACATCCGCGCGGTTTATGAAGCCTTTGAATATTTTTTTAGACATATTTAGCTGCTAGATGTTAGTCAGATAACGTTTTTATGTTACCATATTGCCTACTGCGTACAAAAGTATCAATAAAATGCTTATGATAAACCACTGTTTGTTTACCATCAAGCTCTGCTTGATGCGTGTGCACGTAAAGGAGCTGGTGAGCACCAGCACACACGCATATTATGAATATCTTGACATGTGAAAGTGTTCCTCCATATGATTTTATCAAAGTTGTTCACAATACTTATCCATCCACAGAATTTGTAATGTAGTCAATTATGTAAACATTTAGCTGCGGTTCGCGGTTCTGCCTTTGGATGTCTCACAAAGCAGCTGCAGGAATGCTAAAGCTTTAAATAAAAGTGAAACTATCAAGAAAAGGCCGACCCCTTCTATGTTTAGAAATGCAAATGAAATAAGTCATTTCTGGTTAATGATGTCAGAGTTTACCGGTATTTTGAAATGGAATTGTGAAACGTTTTTTTCCGGAAAAATTACAGAACGTCCATGCCTGTATAAGCACATTTTTAATGAATTTACCCATAAAGTTGTTCTGGAAATGTTCAGGATATTTACCAGTATCACTGTGTGAAAGGGGGCTACTGACTGACTGATCCGACTGACCCACCCTTCCCTTTCCCTAAACCCAACCAATAGTATTTTAAAAAGCACAGATTGACCCAATTCAATACAGAACAGTTCGCTACGGGTCACCCCAATCTGGCTTGCATTTTCACTGCCAACTATATCCTCATTAGAAAAAATAAATCGTATAGATACTTCACATATTGCATCTTCTGTGCACTTAAGTTTTTTCAAATGTAGAAGTTCAGCAAATGAGTACAATTAGACCTCTTACGCTTTCCACACATTTAGCCGTGACATGAACCTCTCTGTAAACAACAATGGAGGACATAAAGTAGTTCTGGCTTTTGAATTTGAATTTACTACTCAACCGTTAAAAAAGTATGTTCTATATAATATGAATGTGAGAAGTATAAATGAAACTCAGACATACTACATCCGCCATTTGTCATTATCACGTGACCTACCCAAATCAGTTGCGTATCTTTACTTCCATTCAGGAATTCTCTTACATGTGACAGCGCAGCGTACATCGCATGCCCACTTCAGAATCTCGCCGGAAGTAGTAGATCATCTGGGTACTTCTTGCATAGTGTTTTTCGATGAATTGGGCCATACTACTTGGCATGTATACTGTTTTTAGTGTACTATATATAGTATGGAAGCATGTGATTTCGGACAAAGACCATGTAACACCCCCTTCTTCTTTTTCATTTATTGATAGTTAGCAAACCAGCATATGACGTTTACAACACCTAATGGTAAGGAATTAAATTAAAACCAATAAAAAAATTTTTTTACTTTTCTAATACTGTACCTTGCAAATATATGAAGAGTATACCATACACTTTTACCTGTTTCTGTGTGTGAAATATATAGCTTTGTTTATTTCTGTTTTTATGTAGGTGCAGTAAGGGCACACAGACAATTGGTTCAGTTCAACTCAATTAGTTCTGATTCATCTGTGTAATTCTCTCATGTGGGTCGACTAAAATTTCTGACATCTCAGAAAATCATCTAACCATCCAATTGCCAGTTAAGAGAGGCCTCTCTGTTCCCTCTGTATTCACAAAGCATGACAAACAATATGACAAAGCTAAAATTCAGCCTGATTCAAAAAAGAATTGCAAATAGGCTCAAAATCAGACCAAAATCACACAGTGCATTCCCGGCTACAGTGTCATGTCTCAGCTGTGTATTTAAAAATAGCACTTTCTGTGTTGTCGTTCTGCTGGCTTGTTGCTCACACTGGTGACAATTCTCTTTAAATTAATAGCGTTCAGCAGCAAGTCTAGCTCCACCTTTTGGCATCGTACTGTTGTGCTAGGGACTCGTATGAAAGGGTGTCAAAAAAAAAGGGTACACTTCATTATTTTGGTACCTTTGACAGTGGAAACGGATTTTGCATTTTGTTGAAAATTAGCTCAAGACTATTAAATTACATTTACATTTATTAAAATACAGTTTTTTTAGGGCAACAATCGTTTATGCACCTACATACAAGCATGCTATAGACCTGAAAGAAAGAAAAATATCAAAAGATGTCTTTTCAACTTGTAAAGTAATGTAAAACCTCTTGAAACTATTAAAAACAGTAGACATCAATGACTTATTTTAATTAATTAGCCTGACTTATTTTCTATTCCAAAATATAATATATATATATAACATTAATATATATAAAAATAAAAATAAATATTTTAAGGCAGATCACAATACTGTGAAACCGTGATATATTTATTAAAGGTTATCATGTCGTCAGAATCTTATACCGGCCCATGCCTAATACAGTATCTATTCATTTATTTATTTCTCTTTTTAGCTTAGTCCCTTTATTAATCTGGGGTCGCCACAGCGGGATGAACCACCAACTTATCCAACATATGTTTTACGCAGCGGATGCCTTTCTAGCTGCAACCCATCGATGGGAAACACCCATACACTACGGCTAATTTAGCTTACCCAATTCAGAAATGCCATCTGCCCCAGCTGGGGCTCGAACCAGCGACCTTCTTGCTTTGAGGCAATCGTGCTACCCACTGCGCCACTGTTAACACAGTATCCATACTACTTAATATACAAATCAACCTAAACTCAATTTATTGAGTTCCTTAGTTGTCCTAAATGAAGTTTTGCCAAAAGAATTGTCGGAGTAACATTATATTGACAGCAATCTTTACAGAGATATCTAACCTAATTGATTGGGTAAATGTTTGGTCACAAACTGAATATTTCCTAATACTAGGTTAATAAGTCGACACATTAGCATAAATGTTTTCCACCGTACAAACCAGATCTGACTGCACAGCAGTTGTGCTAGATATATACTGTAAGAACAGTAGCATCTGTGCCAAAAATTGTAACCAACCCACAAGGTAGCTACCTTTGGGTAAGAGGGGAAAAAAGTGCTTCTTTTTGATGTCAAATGCCATTTTTGTCAACAGCAGGAGTTTGTGTTGAAACACTGTTCTGGCTGAGAGGACCTGAAGCCTGGATCTTCTGTGTCTCTAAGCCCTTAAGCTCTGTACAAGTCCTCAGACGCTTGTATATACTGCAGCTTTCTTGATGTTTTGAGCCTGGAATAACCTGAGCGAGGATCTTTTAAATGATGGCTTCTGTCGCTTAGATGTCTGGAGTTTTAAGCTGGGCTGATCAGACATGTTTGTTTTCTACAGACAGTTCTTGTTTTCATGTACCATTTCCAGAAATGTCCCAATTTTTCAGCCTGCAAGTACTAGGGCTGTCGATTTAATGATTTGTTTTTATTAATTAGTTATGGAAATAATAATGTGTTAAAGTGAACTAAATGAATGCATCCGCCCTGCCCCCAGACCTGCAGTATGTAGGTCATTCTTGCAGTTGATTGGTGACGAACATTATGCATGGCAACAGCTCACTGCATGATGTAGAATGCAGTTGTATGTGCCTAATTTAGGATATTGGGTCATAAATGCCCCTTACGAGTTATCATCTCATATTTTTGTCCAATATAATTGCAAAATCAGACATCAAAGTGCAAAACCATATGAAGGCTGTCTTACTAAATTATTTGGTCCCGGGTATCCAAATGTGAAACTGATTTTGTACAACAACTAAGTACATAAGGAGTCAATATTCTGAATTGAATTTTTTTAGACACAATATTGTCTTTTTTTTTTTTGCTCAGGTTTGTCAATAAAAGTATTACCACAGCATATGTTGTGTGTGTCAGATCAACTTACAACTGTTTTGTTTTTCCAAATGAACTGCGTTTTGAATCAGATGAACATATAATTCATTGGGTCATTCATAAATAGTCAGTTGATTAACTCCTGAATGAATCAGATGCTTGAACAAATCAAATAAATAAAGAATAAAAATGCAAATTTATTTGATGACAGTTGCCTTCCTTGAACTCAAAACAACATCAAATTGACATCTAACATTGGCGTCAAAAAACACGTCAAAAATCAATTGTAGGACTATCATGCATTGTAGGCATATGAAATTCAGAGTAAATTTGCAATTAACGCTGTCAGATGAATAAATTTCTTATAATAATTCTTGTGTCATTATTTTGGTGGTTAAAAGGGCTTTGAAGCTTTTGACACAAATCAATTACCATTTTTTTACATCATGCTTGATGTCAATTTGATGTCGCTTAGACTTTAAGGTGCCTGTTGGGTAGAAAGTGTCCCCTGTTTCCATTTTAGAAATTTTCACATCTAGTTTTAAGCCCATAGCAGTATACTTCTCTTTATGTACGTTATACAGTCAAACATATACTTTAAAGACGGAGATATGACTCTTGCTCGCTCTTGGTGTCGCGTGCACTCGCTCTCTCTGCTTTACCTTGAATGCGTTCGAAATCGCCCACTACACAGTAGGTACTGCACTTGAATTTAAATGTACTGCTCTGTTAGAAAAGTACTTTTTTACAGTATGAATTTGAGCAGTATGAATAGAACTTGGATGTACTACATTCGCCTGTCATGATTACGTGACCTACCCTCGTGAGTTGCATCACTTCACTCCCATTCATGAATTCTCTCGCGGAGCATCATGGGATAGCGCAGCATGCATGGTATGCGCACTTCAGAATCTCAGCGAAAGTAGTAGGTCATACGGGTACTTCTTGCATACTGATTTTAGTGTACTATATAGTATGGAAGTATGCGGTTTCGGACGCAGCCCTTGACTTTTGTCAGTTGCGGTGCTGCACACATCAGTTTCCCACATTCATCAGAAGTTAAGCTCCAAATTGACACGTGATAAAAAATAAAAAATAAAAACTTCAGTCATGTTTATGTTGTGAAAAACTATCAAAATTTCCACTGTTGATTATATTAGACTTTTGTTTCTAATAGCGATTTTAAAACTTTTAATATAGGAAGCCCTCGGCTATGCAGAGGCTATTTATAATCAGAAATTGAGTGTACCGAGTTTTACGTTATGAAACACAGTCTTGAATTTACAAACAGTCAGCAGGTACCGGAGAACAGATGTAACACATTGATCAAATTTAGTTTTCAGTCACGCTCATAATTAGTAATATTCATCTCGTTTAGTTTTGCCTTCATTCGTTTTTCTTTTCAGTAGTGACATAAAGCATGAGTCTTCAAACGCATGATTTTTTACAACTTGTTTTTAAACATAATAGTTTAACTTAATTTCTAAGAACTATTTTTTGTCTTTCACATGGTGACAGTCGGTGCATAATATTTGACTAGTTATTTTGGAAGAAAGTTGTATTTAGATTAAAGTGTAATTTAAAGACTTCATTGGATTATGTTAAATAGGAGAGTTAGAATAATTAGACAAGTTATTGTATAACTTAATAATATAAATATTTCTTAAGGGAGTTAATAATACTGACCTTAATTTTTTTAAATGCTTTTATTCAAGGCAAACTATAAGAAATAAGACTTGTTATGACTCCAGACGAATTATTTTGGCTTTATAGGAAATACTGTGAAAGTTGTGCATGGTATGTTAAAGATTACTTGGAAAAATTTATTTTAAATTAACAGGAGGGCGAAAAAAGTTGAACTTCCTCTGTATCTGTTAAAGTTTACAGGTGCAAAAATGTGCCTTGATGTACTTAAATGTTAAAAATGTGTTATCCTACTACAATACAATAGTTACTTGTCAAACAAATTAACAGGGAAGAATATTTTGAGGTTAAGTGATGCATGAAAAAAATGACTTTGAGGAATGGAATTGGAAACCACTGCCCTAGAGTACACTTGAAATCCAAAACATGCCTTGTGCTTGAGCACCCACGTGGTGTTCTTAAATGTTTATGGCTGACATTTGCATCATACATGCAAGCTATATCCAATATGTTTCTGTCTCCATGATAACAGAAGCATTCACTTCCAGAAATGATCATGCATGCTTTCAGCCCCATATCATGTGGAGATACCAATCAGACCGTAGGGAACTGCAAACAGCCGTAAGACACACAGACACACAGTTCCCTTCAATGGACCTCATCCACTTACCAGGGCTGCTAATGAGTTAACCATGGTGATGACACTGTTGAGATTGTTTCACAATGACGATAAAATGAAAACAGCTATTAAATGTTTGTGAATTTTCCCTCTCTGCTAAACCAGTTGTCTAATCTCCATAGAGATAATTGCAGGCCGTGTCACCTGACACCTGGTCATTACAGCCTGTGTGAAGCGACAGAAGATGAGTGTTACCTCTCACGTTCCCCACCTCGCTGCATTAATGACAGCTTTATTGGTTCATTAGGAATTCTGTAACCTGTGCAAGGTAATGGAGTCTAATGGAATACAATCACAGCTCTCGGCAGCTGTAATGAAATCCAACCTCTCGGTGTGTGAAGATACATCGTGACCTTGATATTGTAATTGAAAACAGCTGATATGAATGGAAATACAGAGAGAATTTGAAATAAATTAAGACTGTTTACACTGTAAAAAATAAATCTAGAGATTTAAAAAAAATCTATGGAATTTGAGGTCTCAAGTTGCATAGTTGAATATTAAGAGTTCAATATGGAAATTGACATGACCGTGAGCCTCAAAGTTGTTTCCTCATTCTCATGTAAATCATGAGTGTAAAATCTTGGTTAAAAACAGACCAATCAGAACAAAACACAGACTCTAAATATCAACAAAGAACTATTAAAATGACTGCCCCAGGATTTCCCTTTAATTTTAAGTATATCTAAGCTTGCAATAAACCTGCTATGTATGTGGAACTCTTATTTTAAAAACGGAGAGGCAGGAAGACTAAAAAGAAGCAGTTTTGTAATGCAGGCCGCAACCACAGAGTATTCACAGCTTGTCAGAATGCAAAATGTGGGTTATATGGATTATAAAATTATACAGAGCCACCCAAAGAGAGAAGATCTGTTTAAATGTATCTTTTTTGTTTGTTTGTTTAACGTGTATATTATGAATTATTGTATATTATGAATAATATATTATTAGCCACATAAGCTTGTAATGAGGCTGAAAACACATGTAAACTGCTTTGTATATGTGTTTAATGCACATTTGTCTATTGTGTCATATCACTCAGATTTTGCTTATATGCTTTGATACTGAAAAGACGCAAATACACCTTTCTTCAGTAGAACATTGGAGAAAATATTTCTCACCGTGGTCTTTTATGTTTCACAAAATGCAAGTCAACAGCTTTCAGTAATTTGACAGTCAAAAAGATATATACAGATAAAACAAAAATAATTCCTGGTTCTCCCAGTGATATATTTTTGTCTTAATGAAGCGAATTGAAGGGTCAGTAAACTGAATATTAATTGCAATATGATTACTTTAATACATTTTATAAGTCTGTTGTCAACCTTCTTGCTGTTGTCTCACAGCAAGAAGGTTGCTGATTCGAGTCTGGACTGGGCCAGTTGGCATTTCTGTGTGGAGTTTCCATGTTCTCTGTGTTTGCGTGGGTTTCCTCTGGGTGCTCCTGGTTCCTGGGTTCCCCCACAGTTCAAAGACATGTGCTGTAGGTGAATTGGGTAAACACAATTGGCCATAGTGTATGAGTGTGTGTGAATGCTTGAATATGTGTTTCCCAGTACTGGGTTGCTGGAAGGGCATCCGCTGCGTAAAACATATGCCGGAATAGTTGGTGGTTCATTCCGCTGTGGCTACCCCTGATTATTAAGGGACTAAGCTGAAGGAAAATGAATGAAGTCTAGAGTTCAAGCTATTACATAATGGCAACCCAATGCAAACTCTGGTTTACAACAGAGAGAGAGGACATGTGTGAGTTGTATTGGTCATCAATATGGTACCTGTGTATATCCAGGATGATACAAACTTAAATCTCAGTTCGGAAGATTTTCACAGATACTCAATGTTTGATATGTGCCATTATGCAACAGTAAGCTTGCACTTTAGCTACTGTACAGTGGTCATGAACATCCTCAGGACGGTTTTAGTTTAAAATGTAATAAACAAAAAAATTCTTTCATTCATTTTCTTTTCAGCTTAGTCCCTTTATTAATCAGGGGTCGCCACAGCGGAATGAACCGCCAACTTATCCAGCACATGTTTTACGCACATGTTTTTTTGCCCTTCCAGCTGCAACCCATCTCTGTGAAACATCCATACGCACTCATTCACACATACACTACGGACAATTTAGCCTACCCAATTCACCTGTACCGCATGTCTTTGAACTTGTGGGGGAAACCGGAGCACCCGGAGGAAACCCACAAAAACGCAGGGAGAACAGGCAAACTCCACATAGAAACGCCAACTGACCCAGCTGAGGCAGCGACCTTCTTGCTGTGAGGCAACAGCACTAGCTACTGAGCCACTGCATCGCCACATAAACAAAACAGCAAATTTAATTTAAAAAACAATACAGCAAATAAAACAGGTGATAGTCCAGAGAAGACAAACTCTTGTACCTAAAAGCAACACCAGACAAAGAAATTGGGCCAATACATTATCAAGCTGAGGGTAATATTGAAATATACACTTTTTATGAATTATTGAAACTTTTTATTGATGCTGATCAAGACAGGGCCGGCCCAAGCCTTTAGAGGGCCCTAAGCAGGATTTTATTTGGGAACTCCTTGGTGCAAACAATATGACAAATTATCGTCATTCTTGATTATTCGCACACTATTAATCTGAAATTATTCTGCAGAAACAACAAATCCAGTTCCTGGAGGGCTGGAGCTGTGCGCAGTTTAGTTCCAAGCCTAAATAAACACACTTGATCAAAGCAATCGAGTCCTTCAGTTTTGTTTGAAACCTACAGGTAAGTGAGTTGAAGCAGGGTTGGAACTAAACTCTACAGGGCTCTGGCCCTCCATGAACTGGATTTGACACCTGTGGCACATTGTTTTCAGCACAAGTCTATTCTTGGTTTAATTTTGGAGACCGCTGTAATCAGAGATCATTCTCAATATTCAGTTGTGTCAGAAGGTGTCAGAAAATTTAACCTGGTGCTATAAAATCAAACTGCTGCAGCTGATGCGATTGTTGTGTTGTTAATCTAACGTAAACACATCAATCCTATAAAAAATAATAATTTAAAAGCTGATGGCTTTTAATTTACATGTTGTTGTTTTTTACAATTAAAAACTACTATTTTTATCTTCTGTGGGTTATGGATAAAATATTGTATTCTAATTGTTTAAAAAAAAAAACGTATTGACTTTTTTAAAATGACCAATTAAGCGACTCCACTGTTATTGTCCCTGACCCCCACTTTGGGAAGCACTGGACTAGATGATCCCACTTTTTATATGACTATTACTTTATATAGCATTAATGAACTAATTAATCTTGACAAAAACAAAATGGCTGGAAGAAGCCAATAACTTATTATTATTATTATTATTATTATTATTATTATTATTATTATTATT
>CAIGQZ010001108.1:13702001-13746204 GCA_903798205.1 Danio tinwini
TTATTATTATTATTATTATTATTATTATTATTATTATTATTATTATTATTATTATTATTTAGTCACAAGACGCTGCCAAACAGTCAAGACTTGCACAAATAAAGCTACTTTTTTTTAAATGTGTATAAATGTTAACACTAAGCAGCTGCTTAGTTTGCACATGAGAGGGAAAGCCTTGATAATGAAAACTAAACCAATATTTAGTTTTGACAGAATCTCAAATCTCCACCTACTTCTGAAAAGGGGGTGGGGTGCAGCAGCTCATTTGCATTTAAAAGGATACAAATAAAAACAGCTTGTTTTTGCTTCCACTTTGTCTGCTTTTAATCTGATTGTTTAACGGGTTTACATTGTAAAACTTGAAAAGCTTGATAGAACATTTCTCAAGTTTAAGCAACTTGCAAAAGGTATATGAAGAAATACGGGATTGCAGTGTTTCTCCTTGTGCCTAACTTTAAGCTTTAATCGTCTCACATTGTCATGCTTCCGTTCTCTCCACTGAGATCACAGACTCTGGAGGACAGGCTGAAAATGACAAGTGCAGCAAGTGGAGAGTGATTGGTTGTGGAGTGGCTCTGAGTGTACATTTAGAGACTGTGAAAATACAACGCAGCCCTTAAGAAACAGTTGAGCTTTTTTCTATTGCCGTGCATTACATTTCTTAACTTCCCAACACATTTAGAGGAAACCAAAAACGATCGAAGCTAAAATGTAGCTTTCAGTGAAACAGAAGCAATATATAAAAAAGTTTCAAAGAAAAGTTCTTGATAACAGAAGATATGATCCCTCAGTGGACATAAAAGACATTTTCCATTTTTGTATTGTTTCTGAGAGTGAATTTATAGTTGAAAAAATTCATTTCAGATTTACCATCTAAGATTCCTGTCATGTTCTGTTTAACAGACAATTAAACCAGACCAGAAGCTAATGGGAAAATGTATTATACACTAGGTTGTTGCCTCCTCACCATCTGTTATGTGAAAATGAACGAAATATTACATGAAATAAATGCAATTTAAATACTTTCCTGTTGCTGGCTCGGGCTTGTGTGGCCCAAAGAAAATGAAGGAAAAAAATGCATCTGTCGCTGTGTTTACATCTAATTTGCACATTAAATGGGCAAGCAAATAGGAGGCGATGCTAATGAAGTTGTAAGACTGTTTCAGGCTTTGACTAACACTGCCTGTTTGTTAAGGTGGGATCTTGTATTAATGTAACTGAGCGTTAATTGTGTTTGTATACAATATGATAATGTTCTCTATACCTCATTCACAGTGACGTGGCCAAATCAAATGATAAAATCAACAGCAATGTTTTTTTTTTTGTTTTGAAGACATGGCAGCAGTCTTATGATTGCTGTCATGTTAACGATTAAATTCACTAAACAGAACAAGCTTATGTTGCTTACATTAAATAGCATGAAGGTAAGTAACAGTATACACTGAAAAAAATCATTCAAAGGTGATTCCTTTTTTTAAGGTAAGTGGTTGTAAACTATTTATTTGGGCTGATTTTAAACGAAAACATTACTCAATTTAATTTGTTTGTTTAAATTCTGCCCAAATAAATTATTTGCAACAATTTTGCAGAAACCATTTGTTCAGTTAGCTATTTAAGAATATGATTAAAAAAAAACACAAATGGCTTTAAGGTGATGTGGCATGAAACGCATGTTTAAATGTCTCACTTCCCAATCTTTCTTCAGCTTGCTGTTTCCTTTCACCACTCTCTAGTTTTTTTTTACTTAAAAGTGCCCTTAAAGTGAAAAAGTAAATACATTGTGCAATGGACTATCTAATAGCTGCTTGCATAGACACACACACACACACACACACACACACACACACACACACACACTAATTAAACCTTGAATTCTGTTGTTCATTACTGTGGTCAAGAAGAGCTATAGATGTATAACTGTACTGGCAAACAATGAGAATATAGAGTCTGATTTTTTCCATAAATAGACAGCATGGGGTTTTGTTGCACTAAACCTCATATCTTTAGACTAACTCTGCAGTAGGCTGTAGAAAGGCCTGCATGCTCCCAGTGTTGTAATGTCTTATGACAGGTCTGCAGTGGATTAGAGGCCATTCTTTGTTTTCTAGGAATAGGAATCATCCCTGTTGTGCTTTGAAAGCAAAGGACAAATCTTCATTATACTTAAATAGATTTTTGCTGCATGTTGAAAGGAAAATGACCAAACGCAACATTGTCCTTAAATACTGTATGAGCATTTACTGTTTAATTAGGACAACTATTAAGTCAACTATGTTGAAAAACTATAAGTTTATTTTTTTTAGTATCATCAGGACTAAATTAGCCATCTTATATTATATACTATAGTGTTTATTCTTACAGGCCACTTTATTAGGTACACCTGACTAGTACTATGTTGGGCCCCCTTTTTGCCTTTAGAACTGCTTTAATCCTTTGTGGCATAGATTCAACAAGGTACTGGAAATATTCCTCAAAGATTTTGGTCCAAATTGACATAATAGCATCACCCAGTTGCTGCAGATTTGTTGGCTGCTTATCCATGGTGTGAATCTCCCATTTCACCACATCCTAAAGCTGCTCTATTGGATTGAGATATGGTGACTGTGGAGGTCATTTAAGTACAGTGAACTCGTTGTCATGTTCAAGAAACCAGTCTGAGATGATTTGCGCTTTGTGACATGGTGTGTTATCCTGCTGGAAGTAACCATCAGAAGATGGGTCCACTGTGACAATAAAGAGATGGACATGGTCAGCAACAATACTTAGGTAGGCTGTAGCGTTGACACAATGCTCAATTGGTACTAATGGGCCCAAAGTGTGCCAAGAAAATATGCCTCACACTATTACACCATCACCACAGCCTGATCCGTTGATACAAGGCAGGATGGATTCATGCGTTCATGTTGTTGATGCCAAATTCAAGCTTCACCATCCGAATGTCGCAGCAGAAATTGAGACTCATCAGACCAGGCAACATTTGTCCAATCTTTTAATGTACAATTTTGGTGAGCCTATGTGAATTGTAGCCTCCGTTTCCTGTTCTTAGCTGACAGGAGTGGCACCCAGTGTGGTCTTCTGCTGCTGTAGCCTATCCGCCTCAAGGTACAATGTGTTGTGCATTCAGTGATGCTCTTCTGCATACCTCGGTTGTAATGGATGGTTGTTTGAGTTACTGTTGCCTTTCAATCAGCTCAAACCAGTCTGGCCATTCTCCTCTGACCTTTGGCATTAACAGGCATTTGCGCCCGCAGGACTGCTGCTCACTGAATATATTCTCTGTTTCGAACCATTCCCTGTAAACCTTAGAGATGGTTGTGCGTGAAAATTCCAGTAGATCAGCAGTTTCTGAAATACTTAGACCAGCCCATCCAGCCATAAACCATAACACGTTTAAAGTCACTTGAATCACCTTTCTTCCCCATTCTGATGCTCGGTTTGAACTGCAGCAGATCGTCTTGACCATGTCTACATGCCTAAATGCATTGAGTTGCTGCCATGTGATTGGCTGATTAGAAATTTGCATTAACGAGCAGTTGGACAGGTGTACCTAAAAACGTGGCCGTTGAGTATACTCTACACCTTACTAAAACACTTTGTTTTGGAAATCTATGATAATTGAATAGTTGAATATCATAATTAAATGTTATAGTAGAAAATATGTCATTTATTTGCATGGACTACCTTTCTCATAATTAAGTTAATTAAATGTGCTTTAAAAGGGGGCCTATTTTGAATTAGAAAGAAAACTATACAATGAGTCTGCAACACATGCAAATAAATGTTTTCTTTAGAACTAATTGTGATGTTTAAAGGCATTTCAGTCTTTAAAAAGTGTAGTAAGCAATCAAGTGGATCACGCAACCGCACAGAAAAGAAAAGTCATTAAAGCAGAGCGATGAGACAGAAGCAAGTTTTTTAACTGGCAGGGTTTCAGGGGAGTTGCTCGTGTCATGAATCAGAGCTGTCAGAACAGGTCCCTCTAAACCAGCAGTTCTGGAGTAAGTTGAAATCAATGCATAATTAAATATACCACTCACGTCTTTTGTGAAGCCAAAAAAAAGTCCTGCATACAAACTGAGGAATTACAGCAGGGAAAATGGCTCTTATTCCCTCTGCTTTGTGTGAGTGAAAACATCAAACTGGATATTAAATGGAAAGGCGATGGATGGAAATGCACAGAAGGACAAAGTAAGATGAAAAGATGGATGCACGGATAGAAACGGAGAACTTTGCTTTGCGTCAGGTGTTTGAAAGGATGAAATGATGAAATTATGCAGTCTATTCTCCTGCACGCTGACCATGCTGACAGATGGCAGAAGGCCACGTCGAGAGAACCATTTGCCACGCAAATAAAAATGGAAGTGCAGCTCTGCATCTCAGATAAAAGCACATTTAAACTGTGCTTAGAGGGCCCTTAAACGTCTGGCACTATCATGAATGCCAGAGAGGAGGGTTGAGAGAAATCCTCCAAATGAACATTGAATTGAAAAGTAAATAAAAAGCGCACATGGCAAACCTACAAAGCTAAACTAGACTTTCATACTAATGTCTTCATCTGCATTGTGCGTCAATTGTTCTGCTTTTAATTTACTGATATTATTTCCTGCCTGTCTTTTTAAAATAAGAATTTCTTCAACACAGGAAAGCCATCTTAAGGAGGATTCAATTTATGCTCGGTGAGGTCAGCGATATTATTGATATTTGGTTTCATCTTGTGACAACAGTCATGAAAATTGACGCTTAAATGTAAGTCTGAATATCGCTCCAGAGCTGCGGCTTTTAAACACTGCCCTCAGTACATGCTTTTGATTTGCCTGAAAGGGAAAAAAAGATGAGAGGGAAAGGAAGACAATGGCCTCAAACAATCTGAGAATGATATTTATTATGATTTTGCACACGCTCACGCATAGCGCACACATCTGTTGGCCATTTGATCATAATTGTATTAGAGAGCACTTTTTCCCCAATGTGGTTGCCAAATGCCAAAATATATACAATGAAGGATGAAGACAGGATGATGGGAGAGAGGCAGCGGGGCTGAAGAATAAAATCACTAAGCCAGAGTTTAGACTGGCCCCAGTCTGCTTTCTAAATTGCTTTTTCATTCCAGTTATTGTGGCTTTATTAATGTGGCTCCCTTGTATTTGTATTGCACACGTGTGTATTTGTGTTTGTGAGGCTTTGACAACTTTTTGATTTTCTGCTAAATGCTCTCCTGCCTCATTACTGTCTTTTATTGTTCCCTGTAAAATTCAGCAGAAGAGCATTTTCTTTAATTAACATCAACATTTTAATTTTAAGTCTCGCAGGTTTTCCTGTCATTGCTTCTGTTGGAATGAAGGTGGCGTTTTGGGTGTCCAACTCACAATAGTAGTGACATTTTTAGCTGTTTTTAGAATTTAGTAGCTTTTAACAAGCTGTTTTTCAGATGAGTGGTGGTGATGCATGACCAAACCTTTTAATGTCTAAGCTGAGGGTCACAGGCTCACCAGATCCTGCAAAAGACCAGCTAATTCAGTGAATCAGAACAATCCTTTGTCTTATGTACGTAGCTTTATGCTATGTCTAGAAATATGAGCCTTTCCTTAGGAAAGATGAGATTTCCTTAATGCACAGAATAAATTAGTTCTAGTGAGCTGGTCAGATTCATTTTTGCAAAATTTCTCTATTGGTAACAATTGTAGGTTACCAACTTTTACAGTGTGACCATGAAAAAATACTGTAATAATTTATAGTAAATACTACAGTGTGTTTTGATCCATACTATTGACCTTATTCTTCAATGCGGAAGTGCGCTCATTTTTGTGATTGTTTTAGAACTTCCGATTCAGTTGCCTATGGGAGAAATGACTAGGAATAATAAACGGCTGAAAACGGTCAAACTACTCGCTCTACAAACAAGTGTTTGCATGATTATACAGATAAAGTAGAATAATATAAGAAGAAAATATCAGTCTGCAACAGAACAAGCAGTTTTTATCGTCTAAAAATGAATGGAAGTGAATGAGACCAGAAGTCTTGAGCAATATGATTCAAATGGCTGCGCCTGCTCATACGCAGAGATAATAAGGTGAATAGTGAAGTACTTTAATTAATCTGATGTGGTAATTCTATAATTGCTATGGTAATACAACAACTATGTTTATATAAACAAATTACCCAATTTGTCTACAACTATACTGTTAACTATTTCCTGTAGAATCTACAGTAACTTACAGGCAGCAGTTTGCAGAAACCTACTGTAAATCGATTACAGCAAAAATGCTGTATTTACATTTACAGAACCATTTATTTTGCTGCATCTGCATTTACATAATTGTATGGATATATTTACTATAAAATATACAGTAATTTTCACCTTTACATAATTGTATGTATATCTTTGTTGTAAAATATACAGTAATTTTTACCTTTACATAATTGTACGTATATCTTTACTGTAAAATATACAGTAGTTTTTACAATGTGACTTTAAAATACAGTAACACTGCATAAATGTCCTACTGTAAAATGCAGTTCATATTACAGTTAAATACTAGTTTAATTTAGAAAAATCATTAACAATGTAGATATTATACCTCATTACAACATGGTTTAGTGTTGTAAAAACCATGCTATTAGATCATAACCATTTACTGCTATAGTATTTATTACAATTTATCAGTTCAGTGTAGTTATTACTACACTACTGTATATACTGTACTGTGGTATTCTATAAAGTCTTAGCATACTGTATATAGCATAATACATTTTACAATAATATGGTTAAAAAATACTGTAAATGACTAGTTTTTTTTTTTTATTGCCATCTCTAATTTGATCTAATAAATTTTTTACCTTGAGGCTGTGAATGTTAGACATATAGTCTTTACAATCCAGCAAACACCTTGATGTTAAAACAACATCAAAAATGCAAATTGATTTGATGTCAATTGACTACCATGATGTCAAAATTACATTAAATTGACATTGGCCTAAAAAAAACACATCAAAAATCGATTCCTGTAATCAATTTTTGATGTGTTTTTTGACACCAGTGTCAATTTGATGTCGTTTTGACACCAAGGTAGTTTACATGCATTTAAGGGACACAAAATTTGTAAATTTGGAATTGAAGCTTTTAGATGAATAAAACTTTTTTATATTATAATACTTTGTGTCTGTATTTTGGTGGTCAAAAGGGCATCAGTGTGTAGATGTCAACTGGACGTCAAGGTATTGACATCAAATCAATGACCATTTTTGACATGTTTTTTTGACTTATTGCTTGATGTCAATTTGATGTAGTTTTGACATTAAGGTGGCTGCTACTGTAGGTACAGTAGTACATAATTCTGTACATCATGTAAATTTAACTCCACAGCATGCACTGTGCTCATTTTCATTCCTGTCAAACATTAAATGTGGTATATACACAACCTGAATAAGAGCTAGACCTTGGCGAGCTACAATTTCATTGTACTGTAGCTTCCTTAACAATGCTTGAATAATAAAGCCTTAACTAACTTTTAAATAACTGCTTTTAGCCTAGACTTTCTATTAATGTTATATAATCTTATATTATACATGTTCTGGAACTCTATGCTGTCTATCATTGTAATGATGTCTAATTTCTAATACTTAGTTTCATCCACATTCATTCTGCTCTTAAACAGACAATGCAGGATTTGTTGATTCAGCTTGTCAGGTTTAATACATTGTATTGTGTCTTTGGAAAGGATGCTGTCTTCTCGTTCTGAGATGATTTAGGCTTCAGACCTCAAGGTAAATATTTATTTTTCCCTCGTGCCTTTGTACCTGTTGAAAGATGAAATTACACTATAAGACTCTGTCTTTAGAGATAGAATCATGACCATGTATCATTATTTCAAGACAAGGAAATGTTCCTACTGGCAATGGAGTTATCACAGAAATCAATTGTTTATTTAGATTTTTTTTTTTGACTTTACACTTTTGTTCTAATGGAACATAATTTTTAAGCTTCCGAGTCTAACGCAAGTTATTTAAAGTCGACATGAAAGAGAAGATTCTCCTTTTTCCCATATAATGACAGAAATACAATTCAAATTATCCTAAATCGAGAAACAAATTAAGATCAATTCCAACAATCAATTCCATTTTGATTGTTGGAAGATGACCATTGCTAACAAAATAGAGGAAGATTGACAAATGGACAAAAATATTGTATATGATAGCCCCACCCTAAAGACATTCCATGTGACCAGAAGTGAAGAAAGGTTGTTTTCGGGTGGCAGGGAAGGGTATGGTATATGATAAAAGATTGTGAGGGCAAATTAATTATTACAAAATTATTGTGCACAGATATATCATTTCTAAAAAGCACTATAAATACAAAAAAAAGATAAGCACATTTTGATTTCATGCTGACTTTAAGCTTTTTTTATAATGTAAATTACCATCCTAAATAAATATTTAAAAGCACCAACAACCAGAGTTACAGTAGAGGTATAGCAGTAGAACCGTACAGTCATTCAGACATCATCACAAAAATAGGGTCATCGGTAGGGCCAGACAGACATTTTTTGCTACTTCTGTGGAGAATTTTGTAAAAAAAAAAATCTGTGGATTTATGCGGAATCATTTTAGGAGTATCATAAACAAAAACTTAATATATGAAATAAAAAATAATACATTTTAAACTTTTATTTAATGTTTACAATGCAAATCAAATTAGATCCACTTAATTGGTAAACAAAGCAAGTCTCTCATATAATATATCTACTAAAATACAGAACATATTACTTTACAAACTGTATTTTAATTTAATCATAAGGACATTTTCATATTACTATTATTACATCACAGTATCATTAGTGATATGAATTTAAAAACTGCATAAATATAAATTTATACACATTTACACAAGTAAATATATAAACTCAATGATGGCCTAAAATATTTTTAAATTTCTGCATGCAGTTTCCATGTGGGCCTAGTCATCAGGAGCCTGACATGAAAGAACACATAAAATTTTTGGGTGAACTATCCCTTTAAACATTGTTAAACATTTAAAGAGACATCATTTTCAGAAATTTCTGTCATCATTTACTTATCTTTCACTTGTGATGAACCTGTTTGAGTTTCTTTCTTCTGTTGAACACAAAAGATGATATTTGGAAAAAAAATTGGAAACTGGTAACTATTGACTTCCATAATGTTTTGTTTTGCTTTGTTTTTTGTACAATGGATGTTAATGTTTCCAGAATTCTTCAAAAAATCTTATTATGTGTTCAACAGAAAATAAGAAACATAAATATACATACATTACATAATAATTGGAACCTTTTGTTGATGAGTAAATTATACAGTACAAAAATAAACATTGACTATAAATTCCAGTCAAAATACTACAAAACATGTAATAATTGTAAAGATTTGTAGGTCCTAGATCTTATTTTTGCTATAAGCCAGATGCCAAGAGAACGAAGATGCATAAAGTTGAGCGTTCCTCAACCTTTCTATTCTCTCGTCCACCATCTCCTGCGAAACTGACACCCGTGATGAATGTAAAACACCCACTCACTCCATCCAACTGAACAAGCGCCATCGCACCGATTTCTGACCAATCAAAATCAAGTATTCCAAAAAAACGCCATTACCTGAAGCCGAACTCAAAGTTTTCCCTTTGCAGTTCTCTTTCAGTTGCTGCTGCTCATCTTGTTTTTTTGTGCCAGTGCAGCTTTGACTGATACCCCTGTTAGTGCGCTGACCTTCCTCATGACAGCTATTCTCTGTCTTCTCTCTCAGTCTTACTCTCTCTCTCTCCTTCTGTATCACCGGGGACCTGTTAACCAGGCCCGAACTGCGTAAAGGCTGATGTGCGGGAGCCACAGCACACTGGCTTTGTTTCATATTAATCACCTCCAGTGCCTGGGGTGCAGTTATTCCATCCACACAACAGCATCCAGCGCTGTGCTGCAGCCAGCCTGACACAACCCCACAGCAAGCTGCCAATCACCGACAGAGATTGAGAGAAAGAGAGAGCGAAGGAGCGGGAATGAGTAGATGACAGGCTGATGTACTCCCTCGGCTTATGTAGCAGAGATATGAGAGCTGTCTGTTTCCAATAATAATAGAAATCAACAGAAAAAGCTGGAGTGTTGGCACGCTGATAGGAGGGTATACAGGGAGAGGAATGAGGGTTGCGATCAGTGAAGGATATTAATCAGCAGTGGTTTAGTTGTTTTGGGTGTTAAGGGCAAGTTTGGTTTTACTTTTTTAAAGGGTAGTTCAGCTCTTGTGTTAATATTTTGTAATAATGCACTCACTAACAAGATATTTTAATCAATTCTGAAAAATATCAATCCCTCCATTGAAAGTTTATTCACTCGTAACCAGTGGTGTAAAGTAGCAAGTGAAGTTTATTTATAAACTAATTTCGAGAGGATCACGTGCTTATGATTGCCTGCAGTTGGACCTGCATTATCCAATTTACAATGCACCAATCAGACGATTCCTAAGGTACTATAAATACTCTTGGTTACGTATCACAGCTATCTTCGTTTTGAAGAATCCCCCCTTCCCCCCTACTCCTCCTCCTTCCTACACTCTCAGAAATAAATGTACGAGAGCTGTCACTGGGGTGGTACCTTTTCAAAAAGTACACATTTGTACTTGAAGGGTCCATATTGGTACCTCAAAAGTATATATTAGTACCTACAAATTTTAAGAGGAACACTTTTGTACTTTTTAGGTACCAATATGTACACTTGAGATATTAATATGGACCTTTTAGGTACAAATTTGTATCCTTTGAAAAGGTAACACCCCAGTGACAACGCTCATACATTTATTTCTGAGAGTGTAGATGGGTGGCACGGTGGCCCAGTGCTTAGCACTGTTGCCTCACAGCAAGAACGTCTCTGGTTCTAGTCTTTACCAAGCCAGCCGACGTTTCTGTGCGGAGTTTACAAGTTCTCCCAGTGTTCACGTGGTTTTCCCCCGGGTCCCCTAGTTTCCTCCCACCGTCCAAAAACATGCAACTTTTATTGACTAATCTAAATCAACACCATATATGCTCCTACCAAGTAATTATCTCTTTAAAAGAGCAATTACTATCTGCTCTTCAGCCACTATGACAGGGGAGTTCCCAAGATCTACCTGAGCTCAAACTCCCCTCTCGCTTTGCAATGGGAGGGAGCCCCGGGCTCGAGAATCTTATGAGCACAGGGCTCTCTCCCGGCACAGCATGCCAAACTAGCTTTATAACCAATCATCAGCTCCTGTGAACTCCTGAAATTACAAATACTGTAATTGAATAGTTTTTTTCAGGAATTGTTATTTACTAAGTAGTTAAAAAAATGTCTACTTTTACTTTCTTTGGAGTACATTTTTAGTGCAGTATTGGTACTTTATTTTCTCTTGTCTATGGGGATTAGAAAAATCAGTCTTGTGATTCTTACCTAATCAAATTGCACAAAGAAAGTAAATCACATCATAATGAACAACCTCAAGACACGGGCGATTTATAATTGCAGCAAACTGTTTGGAAACATTAAAAGTGTCTAGGAAGATGTCCAAAATCCTTACACACATTGACCCAGAGACATGCATGTTTAGATACATGTCACTGATGAGAAGGTGACAGATGTTTACTGTATGATGACTGTAATGGCCCCAACATGACACCCAACACCCAACATGACGTTAACATGACTTCAGATTGATGTTGTACCCCAACGTCGCGAGGATGTTGCATTTTGTTTGGAGATGAAAATCAGGTTGACGTCAGAACTCAATGTCAGGTCGATATCAATGTCCAACGTCCAACCTAAAATCAACCAAATATCAATGTCTAATGATGTTACAGCTTGACGTTGTGTGGACATTACCACTATGACATCCAGCAGATGTTGGATTTTGGTTGCCATACCTGACGAATAAATGTCCGTTTTTGACGTCAATATGATGTTGGTTTAAGATGTTGGATCGACGTTGGATTTTGGTCATTTTTCAACACATCTGAAAATCAACCAAATATCAACGACATTTGACTTTGTTATTTGTCATCAAAATAACGTTGTCCTCAGACACTGACTAGACACACAATTTTGGTCACCTGACATCACAACCTAAATCTAACCTAATATTTACGTCTTATGATGTCTTGTGCCTGCTGGACAATAACTAAATGCACTACATAATGTTTCGTTTAATCACATCCACAAATTACATGTTAGTGCATCAGCTTTTTTACTATTGTAATGTCTACTTGTCATACTTTGAGTAATAATTACAACAGATACTTTTACTCTACTTGCACTACATTTTTAAGCAAGTAATAGTACTTTTACTTAAATATGACTTTTCAGTACTCTTTCCACCACTGCACAGTCTTTGGTGTCTCCATAATATGTTTGTAAAGTTTCAGCTCAAAATACCTACCAGATCATTTATTATAGCCTCCCGAATATGCCCATTTTAGACTCTGAGCACAGTGTAGCTGTTTTTGTCAATAGTATCTCAATGCAGACTTAGATTTGCAAACTGAGACTGCATATCTCAGATTTGCAATGTCTGACACAATGCGCTCAATTGAGCTAGTGATAGTTAGAGTTAGGGGTGGGGTTAGGTGTGCCCATTAAAAAGCATTGCATGCAGCTGGTTCTCCCCACACACGGTTCCCATGTGCGTGTGGGCTACTACTTCATCAAGTCAGATAAATAGCACAGTAAGAGACAGACAAAAATAAAGCAGATTCAGGATTCATTTTATGGATTACAGATTCAGTTTATGAGTCAAATATAGCAAGTTAATTTTATATATATATTTGTGATTGTGTTTATTCAAGCAAACAATGCAACAATGCATCATTTTCTGCAACAATGAGTCACACACAAATGCCATTACAAAGTTGCACTACACAAATACAGATGAGTTAATATGTGGCTGTCAATAAATTTAGTGGGCAGTAAAAAAAACAAAAAACACTTCTACGTCATATTGAAATGGGCCTCAAAATCACTGGGATTTGAATCATATTTTAACCTCAGGAATTAAAAAAGAGAGACTTGTTGTGTTTATATCACTCTAGTATGACTGTGGACCTACACACAGTTCTGTTCAAACAGCTTCTAAAAGTTTATTTTAAACTTAGGTGCTCTTTAAGACATTAAACTGACTCAATAATTAAAAAGTTGTAAGAAACTAAATTGAAGCTGATGATGCATACAATAACCTGCATATTTTTCATTCACAAGACGGTGCCAAACAGTCAAAAACAGCAGCTTGACAGACATGCAGATACATATAAATGTGGATGTAAATATATGTATTTGACCATATTCACTAACAGTCAAGGTGATTTAAAGTAACTTCCTTTTAAAGTTATTTAGCAGTTGTTATTTTGGAATAACAGATGTTGGAATGCCACAACTGACCAATCAGAATCAAGTATTCTAGAGAGCCATGTAACAAGCCCAACTTTGGCTTTTAATAATGTTGTAGAAAACGTTGAACTACTGTATGATTAATAAATGTTGTTCAAGTATTGTTCATTATTAGTTCATGTTAGTAAATACATTAACAACTAATGTAACCTTATTGTAAACATAGTGTCCCTAATGTGAAATAAATGAACAAAAACATAATAGGTTGGTAAAAATGCTCATTTTAGAAGGAAAATTCTGATGGCATTTACACGTTTTTGCATCTGAAATCTTCATATTAACATATTAACGTAATGTTGTTACCACGTTGTTACCAAGATGTTTACTAAACCGCTGCTTATGTATATATAACATATCATGATGCAAGGATTTGAAAAATAACTTTTCTATAACTGTCACAAAATGAATTTCCTTTTCTTCTGCACTCAAAAATATATATATATTTTTTGCTCGTTCAAACTACTTATTTAAAATGAGCTAAAACAACACAATTCTTGAGATTTCATTGGGACAACTTAATTTTTTATGTTTAATCTACATAAATTTGTTAAAAGTGTTAGGTTAACTTAATCAATTTGTGTTGGGACAACATGAATGGATTGTGTGGAACACTGCATTTTTTACAGTGTGTGCTGTTAACTTTTATGTTTGCTGCGCATTTATGTATGAGGTACAAAAATTTAATAAACCAATATTTGAACTCCGTAACCTTTTTCCTTTTTACACCTATTCTCAAACCAACACATTACAAAGGGCATCCTGGGTTGAGTGAGCAGAAAAGCACTCTCTGCTCTGGGGGAAATATCACCACACCGCTTACATACTCTGTTCTGAAGAGGCATGGCCACTCTACATGATGAACGCATTTAATTTGGCCTTTTATTCACAGCTTGACGTGCGAGAACAAAGCTCAACAAACAATTTTCAAGAGAAGTTGCTATAAAGGGGCGTCACAGTGGCGCAGTGGGTAGCACATTGCCTCACAACAAGAAGGTTGCTGGTTCAAGCCCCGGCTGAGTCAGTTGGCATTTCTGTGTGGAGTTTGCATGTTCTCCTGGTCCGAGTGTTCCGGTTTCCCCCACAGTCCAAAGACATGCGCTATAGGTGAATTGAATAAACTAAATTGGCCATAGTGTATGTGTGTGAATGAGAATGTATAGTTGTTTCACAGTGATGGGTTGCGGCATCACAGTGATGGGAAGGGCATCCACTAAAACATAACATGGATAAGTTGTCGGTTCATTTTGCTGTGGCAAACCCTAATTAATAAAGGGACTAAGCCAAAAAGAAAATGAATAAAGAATGAACCGCCAACTTAACCAGCATATGTTTTATGCAGATGCCCTTCCAGTTGCAACCCAGCACTGGGAAACAACCATACACTCTCATTCACATGCAAACACTACGGACAATTTAGCCTATACCCAATTTACCTATAGCGCATGTCTTTGGACTGTGGGGGAAACCAGAGCACCCAGAGGAAACCCACACAAACACGGGGAGAACATGCAAACTCCACACAGAAATGCCAACTGACCCAGCCGAGACTCAAAACAGCGACCTTCTTGCTGTGAGGCGACATTGCTACCCACTGTGCCACTGTGCTGTCCTTTGGACAATTCATTTTCGTCAAATTTTTATTAATTAATAAATCTACACATTCTATAGACTGATTTCATGCGGCTACCATTTTAAAAGCGAAATTTAGGCTGCGGTGGGAAGAAACTCTGAAGTATTACCTGGAGTCACACAGGAACATTTTGCACCTGGCTGTATATCTTATCAGAGAAGAGAAAGTGAAACAAATGTATAATTTCAGTTCTGTTTTGAATGGATAATGAAAAAAAAGGGATCAGACCTCATTTTCAGCTAACTTAAGGGAAATGACACCAGTTTGTTCTCAAAAACACATTTTAGGTGCCATTTATCAAACTCAAGTTAATGAACAGATTATTTTACTATATTAGACTTGTCACGAAACTGAGTATCAGTACTGTGAAAAAAAACCTGTCAATTTCCCACTAACATTTAAGCGCTGTTGAGCACGTTCTTAAACAGAGCTGATTTGCCATAGTATTCACCAGTGCTCAACAGAAATGACTGTGATGGCCGTGAAGGTCATCAGTTCACTGCACACTTCACTGATGTGCAAACACAGATGAGCGATCCGCTGATGACTCAACAGATCTTCGCGGATTTAAAACACTCCAGTGTTCCCGTATTTGCACTCGGTGAAGAGCTGTTTTAGTACCGGGATGACACTATTACAGACAACACGAGGTTGTGCTACAGAGGACTGAATTGTTTTGGCGCTCACTGGGTTACAGGCTGAAGCAGGGAAGCATCCCCACGGTGTTTACCTGCTGCCATGAACTGAAGCCTAGGAAGACACATAAGCATATTGCTCTTAAAGAGATTGTGATTTAGTTTGATGCCTAATATGCTTTTAATTGTTTCAATTAAACTTAATGATATTAAAGTGATGTTTACACCATATCTGCACTTTGAAATTGCAGCAGCAGCTGGAGGTTTGTAGTCCACAGCATGTTGTTGCAATGTTTACAGTGCTAATCCTATACTTCTGGGTTTCTTCCCACCGCAGCCTCCCCCTTTCGTCTTATAAACTGGTGGCCGTGTGAAATAAGCGTATTATAGCTTATACTACTGTATAACGCTAATTTCCAAGTACAGACTGCACTGTATTATGTTTTAGAGTTGCAGGAAATGTCCATAAACTTAATCTCTTGGCAGAGAATCTCTCAGGGGTAACATCTTGGCAGAAAACTACCAGCAAGCCCATTTTCTCAGCATTTTTAAAAAACGGTAATGAGAACTAGCTCTTCCTGAAGGGGGTTTCACCATCGTGGTCTTTAAAGTGTTTTATGGTAAATAAAAGATGGCTCAAGATTAACATGACAAGTCGTCTTCTATCAAATGTTGGCGAGGGGACAGCTCTGGACGGGGCGGGTGATTGGTGGATGCGATGTTGGACTGTGTCCATGCAATGGGGACAGAGACAGCTGGGGGCTAGCAATAATGATCTGCTGTGGAATCATTATGTTGGACAGTGGAGATGCAGCAAAGGGAACAGCACAGCAGCCACAGAACACATGTAGAGAGGCAATTACGTGATTTCCCAAACTTCAGTGCAGAAAACAGATTCTCTCATATCCTCAGGATTAATGAAGTATTAAAGGAACTGTATGAAAATGATTCGCCATTATCATATTTAATGCCAAATATTACAAAAGGATGGCTGGAAATTCTACTTTATGCAGAAAGGTAACTGGTTTTAAATTGGGTTAGAGCAGTTTTGAAAATCTGATTGAATCCTGTGAATGTGCCTTTTTACACAGTTTTTAGCAGTGGTGAAATGTACTGAAAAAGCATACTTAAGCAAAAGTACCATTACTTGCCTAAAAAAGTGTAGTGCAAGTAGAGTAAAAATATCTGAAGTAAATATTACTCAAAGTATGAGTAAAAAGTAGACATTTCAAAAGTACTCAAGAGTAGTGAGTATTACGCAGTAAAAAGCTGATTACATGTAATTTGTGTATGTGTGTAAATGTAACATTCTGTAGTGCAATTTAATTTACTGTAGTTATTTCCCAGCAGGCACACAACGTTAATTTTATTATATTATATTAATATTACAGATGTTAATATTAGGCTGCATTTAGGTTGTGATGTCAGGTGACCAAAATGTCTTGTCAGTGTCTAAGGACAACGTGATTTTGATGACCAATAACAAAGTCAAATGATGTTGATATTTGGTTAATTTTAGGTTGTGTTGAAAAGTGACCAAAATCCAACGTCGCCCCAACATCTTAAACCAATGTCATATTGTAGTCAAATACTTTTATTTATTCGTCAGGTATGGCAGTTAAAATCCAACATCTGATAGACGTCACAGTGGTAACATCCACACAAGGTCAATCTGTAACATCATTAGATGTTGATATTTGGTTGATTTTAGGTTGGATGTTGGACATTGACGTTGACCTGACAATGCGTTCTGAGGTCACCTCGATTTTCATTTCCAAACAAAATGCAATGTTTCCATGACGTTGGGGTACAACGTCAATCTGACGTCATGTTGGGGTGCATGGGGTGCCTCAAGGATCAGTTTTACGCCCTTTGCTGTTTACAATATACATGCTACCCCTGGGAGATATTATTAGAAGACATGGGATCAGCTTTTATTGCTATGCAGATGATACTCAATTATATATTTCAACTAAACCGGATGAGACGTTTGAACTGTCTAGCCTAACTAAGTGTATTAAAGATGTTAAAGACTGAATGACCATCAATTTTCTTTTCTTAAACTCAGATAAAACAGAATTATTACTTATTGGGCCTAAATCCTGTACACAGCAGTTCTCACAACTTGACCTGCAATTGGAGGGATACAAAGTTAGAGTTAGCTCTACTATAAAAGATCTGGGTGTTATATTAGACAGCAATTTAACTTTAGAAAATCATATATCCCATGCCACAAAAAAACTGCCTTCTTTCATCTGAGAAAAATTGCTAAGTTACAAAGTATGCTATCCATTTCAGATGCAGAAAAGCTAGTCCATGCTTTCATGCTGGACTACTGTAATGCTCTGTTTGCTGGTTGCCCAGCATCCTCTATTAACAAACTTCAGCTAGTACAAAATGCAGCTGCCAGAGTTCTTACCATGTCAAGAAAATAGGATCATATCACCCCAATTTGATCCTCCTTACACTGGCTGCCTGTTAAGTTTCATTTTGATTTTAAAGTGTTACTTTTTACCTATAAAGCTTTAAATAATCAAGCTCCTGTTTATCTAACCAACCTTCTGTCTCGCTAAAATCCAACCGGCTCTTTAAGATCTCAAAACTCAAGGCTTCTGGTAGTACCTAGAATAGCTAAGTCGAGTAAAGGAGGTCGAGCCTTCTCATTTATGGCTCCTAAACTCTGGAATAGCCTTGCTGATAATGTCAGAGGCTCAGACACACTCTTGCTATTCACGCTATCTTATTCACGCTTCGCTATCTTTTTAGCGAAGCATATACTCAGTGCATCACTTAACGGTATGATACATGAGTGTGCCCCATGCAGGTTTTTGCATCTCTGTTATATACAATGAAAAGCAGCTACACTAATTATTCTCTTTATTCTCTATTTCCAACTGGGGATACTCATCCCGAGGCCCTCAGACTATGCAGCACCACTGATTCGATCCACGACCAGCGACAAGATGATCCCAAGGTTCTCATAATCCTAGACCAAGCAGTATCCTGAGCAGCTGCTGTGGTGGTCATGGAGGAGTGGAGAGCATGAGACTGATTCCTGTGACTTCCAGGGACAGACAAGTCTTCGCTGAGGTCCAGCAATCTCCAGCCTCCGGCGCCTAGACTGCAGCTCTGCACAAGACATTTGGCCATAGGAGAAATGGTCGTGCCCAACTGAGCCTGGTTCTTCTTGAGGTTTTTATTCTTCACTTATGCCAATTGGTGAAGTTTTTTCCTCGCCGCGGTCGCCACTGGCTTGCATGGCTCAGGATCTGTAGAGCTGTGCATCGATGGATTTGTTCTTCAGTGTTTGGACTCTCAGTAGTGATTATTAAACCACACTGAACTGAGCTAAACTGAACTGAACTTAAACACTGAAAACTGGACTGACACTGTTTCAATTTACTACAATCCTCTATGTGAAGCTGCTTTGACACAATCTACATTGTAAAAGTGCTATATAAATAAAGGTAAATTGAATTGAATTTAATTGAATGTTGACGTCCTGTGCCTGCTGGTGTTTAAGACCAATTCGGTCATCACACAGTAAACATCTGTCATCTTTACATCAGTGACATGCATCTAAACAGTCTCTATGTCAATGCGTGTAAAGATTTTAAACATTTTCTTGGACACTATTAATGCTTCCAAACAGTGTCTTGATGTAGTTCATTATGATGTTATTTACGTTCTGTGTGCGATTTGATTACACAGGAATCACAGGGCAGATTTTTCTAATATACCATAGACAGGAAATAATAAAGTAGTGACTGGAGGTTGAAGGAAAATAGTGAAGTAAAAGTACAGATACTGCACTAAAAATGTACTCAAGAGAAAGTTAAAGTACACATTATTAAAACTAAGTAGTAAATTACAACCCAGGTAGCAAAGAATTTTGGCCCAGATTTGGCATGAAGCTGGCACAGCAGGCATTCATCCGGCTCTGGCATACAGTATGTGGATCAAACATGGCTCAGGTTTGGCAGAGGTGGCACCATCTTTAAGGCGGCATGCAAGACATGGGCCAGATTTCAAATGTAGTATTAAAATTTAATACTTGATATGTGGGCCATGTATGTTTGGCCTATCATGACCCACATTTAAAATACATTTAAATTATTTTGAGTAAAGAAATATTTTGATCCACAAAATCATTTTCATTTTTCTGTTAGCATCTTCTAATGCCTTCATTTTAATCCAGGAAACAATCAAGATTTATTGATCTATTGTTTCCTGTATGTTACAAAATAACTGAATTTAACCTACATTACATATATTTTATTAGCCATGTTATTATTATTTTATAACTTATATTGTTATTAACCATTACTAACCATTACCATTATTATCGCACCTAAACGCAATGGATTTATCAATTTCATTGCAGTAGTGACACACCAAATGTTGCTTCCAGACATAGCTAGCCCAGTTCAGGCCGAGTTATGGATTATTAACCTGTCTGAGACTAGGCCCAGACATGGTCCGTGTTTGGCCCTTATATAGAAGCCAGACTTGGTCCAGTCATGTACCGTAATTCACCGCGGCATGTGGGCCAAGCAAAAGCTGATTGTGTGGGCCAGAGCTGGGCCAAGGAAATTTTGCTATGTGAGAATTCCTGAGAAAAACTACTCAATTACATTAATTTGAGTATTTGTAATGTGTTACTTTACACCACTGGTTTTTAGTTATAGAAAAAAGTTACAGCGAAGTAAAGAGAAGAGGCGCTGAATATAGAAAGCCGCACACCTCTTACCATATGTAATTTTCTCCAGACAGGGCAGCCTGTGGTGAGAGGTGTTAAGAAAACAAACCATGGCCAGAACCTAATTTTCGGCTTGTAAAATAATAGCACACAGCTCTCTGCATGCATGTGAAAGTGTGAATCTGAATCTGCATGTGAACGTTAGTCTCTTTGTGGAGAACAGCAGTTTGTTTTTAATGAGAGCGAAGGAAGGAAGAGGAAGATTCAGAGCCAGGATCTTGCATGGCAGCCAAAAGGGCTTTACGCTAATTCATTCAGCTACAGGATTTGCTTTCTTTTTTACTACTTCCATCCATCATGCACTCAGATAATAGATGCTCTTATTATCGCTGTGAAATGTGCTATCTCACTACAAGATTACCTCACCGAGACAATGCCAAGATACAATAAATAAATCATAAATATCCAGTTTGAGCTTCGTTCTCAAGACAGTTTGCATATCGTTTGGCTGGCTTCTAGGTGCGTCTCGTCCCGTCATTTTTTGAACAGCACGCCAACTGATATGGCAACATTAACCATCTGGCGATAAATGAGGAAAGAATTCTCACCTAATTTATCAAGCAGCGGGGATGTTTTTCTCCCCATTGATCCACTTCTATTCTTCCTTCATTTGCATGGGAGCCATTTGCAATGTTTTTCCCTCAACTATAAATGGTAATTTAGGAGGATTATTTTAGCAATTAATGTGTGCTAGAAACATCCTTCACTCTTTTGAATTCTCATTAGTATATATCCAAAACCATCCTATCTTTATGCATGAATGCTCAAATTTTGCCAATTGACACCTGCTCTTTTGAATACAAGTATATTGATTTTTCTATTTAAACAAATTATGGATAATGAATCATGTATGTTGGTGTTTTGCTTTTGGGTGTGGTGGCTTTTGATTATGCAATTTTGTTGTATGTTTATCTGTTTCCTCTTTATAATTCACAAATTGATTTGCCTTTGATGTTATAAGCTATTAATTGCACAGCACAACATCAGTAATATATATATATATACATAGATACATACATACAACACATTTGCATCACATGCAGCTTGCAGCTTATTGTTTATCACTTCTGCTTATTTATATGTGGTTTCCACTCAAACGACATTGGCTCCAAACAGTGCTGCTAACATCTCTGAGGAAGCTTTATCTGGGATGCAGTGACATCAGGGGAAATATTGAAGCACAGACTGCTCTGTGAAGAATCTGGGGAAAGATACTGAGGAGGAAGCTTATGGCAGCTTGGTGAAGACTTATGGTGTAATGCAGAGTTTGTGAAGCTCGACGGAAGAGAAAAACATGTCAAAGTTTTTCAGGTTAAACGAAAGAGACAAAGGATCTCTATTTCGAATGTTGTTGTTTAGTTATTGAATAAAGAATTGCTTTTAAATTCTAATTCAGCACTTGAATGTGAACTGAGGTTGAAAACAGGATGCAGGATCGCATTGAACATTTATAAAGCTGAAGTAATATCAAATGATATTCAGATGTTATTTTAACAAAAAAAATCAATTTTGTTGGCTTGACAAAGCCTTTGAAACTTATTAAAGACAGATATCATTAATGGACAGACAGAGAAAAATATCTATTTAGGCGCTATTCATTTATTGCAAATCATTAATTGGTGAAATTTTCTGTACAGCATTATGAGAAAGGTAGTTTTCTGCTCCAAATTATACTAATTAGCCTTGACTAATGAGCCTTTTAAAAAACACAGTTGAATTAATGCAAATGCATATACTATACAACAATTAGCAACCTCAGAGTTCAGGTCTATCTTCAATGGTTTATGGAGTTATGTTAATACATTTCTTTAAGAAAAACAAATGAGTTTTTACTTTACACTCTACTTTTTTACTTTACACTCTAGTTTTTACTACTCACTCTGTTCTGCAGCCAATTAACATTAAGAATTCAGATTCAGTTAAATAGCGATTTGGATTTTTAGACAACAAACAGCATCTGATAGTAAGGTTTTCATACATTTTAGATCATTCATTCATTCATTCATTTTCTTTTCGGCTTAGTCCCTTTATTAATATGGAGTCGCCACAGCGGAATGAACCGCCAACTTATCCAGCATATTTGTATGCAGCGGATGCCCTACCAGCTGCAACCCATCACTGTGAAACACCCATACACTCTCATTCACACACATACACTATGGACAATTTGGCTTACCCAATTCACCTATACCACATGTCTTTGGACTTGTGGGGGAAACCGGAGCACCCGGAGGAAAATCTGGTCCAAAATGGTTGACTACAAGTCACTTTTTAACTACACGCCATCTAGCAGAATTTGTAGATTGTTTGTTTAAAGAGCACCTATGATGAAAATCAAGCTGTTAAGACAGAACTGTGTGTATGTATAGTGTATCCACAGTCATATTGGGGTGATAGAAACACAATGAGTCTCTTTTTTCAAATTTAATGACATTAAATTAGGATCCAAATCCCTGCAATTCGGAGGCCCACCGCAATGTGATGTAGGACTGTGCTTTTTTACACACCCACCAAACTAATAGACAGCTGCGTATTGACATGTCTCCATAGTAGCATGGATAATCATATCTACAAGACAGGACTTGGGCAAAGCAACTGGGATTAAAAGATCTGTTGAGCTCTCTGTGATCATCTGCACCTCAAGAATGAGTTTTACAAGTTTAAAAAGTTTTTAAAACAGTGCAAATAAAGAAAAGACAGTAAAATCCTGAAGTAATTTATCATTACAGCCGCGTGTCAGTACAATTATAAAAGAAGACCCTTCAATCCTGGTTTGTGGACTTAAATCAGGTTTATTTTGTACATTAACATAACAGATATCCACACAGCAGTGGATATTAACGTGTATCCTGTCACATCTGCTGTGCAAACAGTGCAAAGTTAAATGTGTGGTTGTGTGCAAACTTTGTAACAACATTGTGTGCAACTCATCGTTGCAGAAAGGTTTGAATTAACTTCACAACAAATACATCAAATAACCTTTTGGAAAGTTCTTACTGTAGTAAGAGATCTGCTTCGTTCTTGTCTGTCACTGTACTGTTTATCTACATGAGACGCAGCTCAAATTTCACAGATTTAGAAAGGTATAATAAATAATCTGATGGGTTTTTTGAGCTGAAACTTTACAGACACTTTCTGGAGACACAAAAGACTTATGTTAAATCTTGAAATGGAGGTCAAACAAGTTTAATATTTGCTACTACTATATTTTGATGCTATAATAGACTACTGTCCTTTTGCAAGTACATGTCAGCTTATTCTACTTATTCAAACCCAAACCATCAGCCAATAATTATTGGCTTATATAAAGTATTATATACTGTATGTTATTTTTAGTCAACAGAGGAGGATATTAAATAAAAATACATGTGTGTGCTTTTATCCTTTTTAAAACCACTATTGTCTCTGTTCTTTTTCCATACAACTGCGTGAAGGTCGCACAAAAAATAGCATTGCACTTAAATTAAAATATCCTGCTGTTGTTGCAGCTCTCCGAGCTAAACAGCTTCCCTTGTTCACAACTATGGATTAAATAAAATTCTTTATATAAAAATCACTCCCCTGATGTGTCTCTGTTTTTTTAATGAGCTCATAAATTGCAAGCCGCTCTGCTTTATGGTGATTATTATTTCAATTTTGTATGCCTGCGCTCAGGTTTTATTTTCTACTTGATAATGTCGAGTACTGAAATAGAAGGCTGTAAGTTGTGAGGCTTGCGAAAACATTGGGCTTGGACCAGTAAACAGTACATTAGGACTGCTGTGACTGATGGCATAATTAGCAGTGACATGAAAATTTATGACTGACTGCATCTATAGCACTCCTATAAAAGGTTGTAAAAATGACAACATGCTAAAGGCAATGGTGGGGGAAAAACTGTGTTAAAAATCTTTTTTTGTGGAGAACACAAGCAGAAGAAAGGCTGTGATAAAGATTATGTGGAATTGGTGAGGCTTCTAGACATGATATGAACAAGATATGATTATAGGAAGGTCTCTACAGTATTGATTTTCTTTCCTAAACCTGCCTAGCTTTTGGTCAGCCATATCAAAGCAGTGTGGTGCTTCAATCAAAATCTATTTCTTTAATATTTATAGAAAATGTAGGTGGATTTTTACAGTGCGTTTTTTTCAGCACTCACGATCTGATCTGAAAATACTTCTGTAAGCTGTAAAGATCTAGTCGTGCATTTCTCCACATGATTGTATTTAATAAGTAAGCTTATTTATACATAAATACAAGTGCACATTATCAGTATTAAACTACTTTCCTTTATGGTTGTGAGGTCAAAAAAGACTTAAGCGTAAACTAATCACACCTAGATTTTTGCACCATTATGCCAGAATTGCTCATGGTTAAGTAACGATGTTACATGGTTTATCCTTATTGGACAAAAAGCATAAACCAGTCACCACAGCTAGGCCTATTGTGATAAATATATATTTTTGTGATATATTTTCACAGAAATTATTGTAATAAGTAATAGTATTGTCATTTTAAGATCAATTTATGCCACTAATTATATAATGATTATACAGCATAATGGAAATAATAAATAGGCATACATGTTTTCATGAGACAAAAAGTTTTTGTTTTGTTTTTTGGTTATTTAGATTTAATAATTTGATGTTAAAGTAAATGTACTAATATAAATTTTGACACCAGTGATGCCAAATATGTGTGACCTTGTAAAATGCCATTATTTATGAATGTATTTGTAAACACTGATGGTTTATTGAATTGTGCATGTGTGATAGTGTGAATTTAAAGGTGCAATATGTAGAATTGACACCAAGTGGTTGAACTAGGTATTGCAGTCCAAATTCAAAACAACAGAGGTTGGCAGATTGACGACACTAACAGGAGCGAGAGTGCCTACTTTTGAGCTTATACAGTACTCTGTCCTTATACTGTCACACTGCATGGACTTTTAATAATAATAAACTTTGACTAATTGACTATGCAAACCACCAGTCCTACTGCACCCAACCTGGTCTGAGCTGGGATCAAACTGGCGATTCTTTGTATAGGAGTTAGCTGCTCTAACAAGGAGGCTATATACCATGGCCTCTAGTGTCTGTTGCTAGAGCACCTTTTGAGGTCAGAGGAGTGAGATTTACTTGCACATTACTATGCTAGCTGGCCTCCATTACTCTTATCCCCCTTAACATCACTCCCATCCTGGACGAGCCCCCACGTGTAACCCACAAGTCCTACTGCACCCAACCCGGTGTGAGCTGGGATCAAACCGGCAATTCTTAGTATGGAGTCAGTTGCTCTAACAAGGAGGCTAAAGACCATGACCTCTAGCATCTGTCACTAGACCACTTTTAGAGGTCAGAGGAGTGAGGTTTACCTGCATAGCACTTCGCTAGCTGGCCTCCGTTACACTTATAAACCTTATAATTTTGTTGGAGTGCACTACACAACACTGCACTTCTAAATGACTCTGGTATTTAAAAAGACTTTATCGTTGTTTTTCAGATAAACAAGAGTGTTCACTTAGCATGTTTCTTAAATATCTGCAAACATATTATGCTACTTTTATGCTTTAGACGAGTCAACTTTTAGGACTACTTTTCAATTAACTAAAGTAATACATCCACTTAAAATGGTCCTGAAATGACAAAAAAATATAGGGAGGTGCATGATTTTATTCTTTGTATAACGATTGGATTGTTGGAAGAGATGGGTGTTGCTAACTAAAAAAGATTGATGAATGGATGAAGGTAGAACAGAAACAAGACATGAACTGATAGGCTCTACCGAAAGACATTTCATGTAACCAGAAATGAGAAAGTCGTTTAGAGGTGGGAGGGAGGATTATGCTATATAACTAAAGGTTACAGATACATCCTTTTTAACAAGCACTACTAAATTCCTACCAAAATAAGAAGAGTAAAGGTTGCAACATAGGCTCATTCTGAAAACATAGCCCTATATACATATCTTGAGATCACAAATTAGCCAGAAGTACGTATGCTTGCATTTCGTCTTTAAAACGAACTCTATGGGGCGGTATGACGCTGTTCCTTTTTGCGCTAGCAGCTGACCGCTTACCTCCGTGTGGACAGTTTTCTTGCTGTTACTGTCACAAATACAGTGAAGACCCAAATGCAAGTGAACGCAAGATGATTTTTTAACAGAGATAACAGGAATAACAACTGTATAGATCATAACGCGCAGCACCTGTGGTTAATAGATAACAGCTGAGTGAGACTGAGTAGCAGCAAGACACGTGATCGCTCAGCTGACAAATGTAAACACACACAGCCACGCGGTGAAGATACACCCAAACAAACACACCCACATCCACACACACACATACAAGAGAACCAGACAGATCCACAACCGTGACAGTTACCAGTTTGGATAGTGGCTTGCAGCATACATCGGCAGACTTGAGACACAGAGAGGAGTTGACTGCGACAACAGGGTTTGAGTCCGGCAAAGAGTGGTTCAAGAAAGCAGGTAAAACAAAAACAAAAGCCAAAAAATGAAATAAACAAGTAAATAACAGGGTGAGAATGTGGTAAAATCTGAAAATGTGGTCAAAATTAGAGGGCTTTTCTTTTTCTGGATTGCTTTTCAAAACACTGTCGATTAACTTTAGGGAAGTGGGTGAGCGCTGGTCAATTGGTGCTTTTTAAAACACTATCTGTTTGGTTTAGGGAAGGGGGTGGGGGGATCGGTTAGTTGGTCAGTCAGTCAGTCAGTCAACAGCGGCCTCTGGTGGATTTACGTGAGAAGAGCAGGCGCGAATGGCACTCGCAAGAGAAATTTGAGGTCTGAAAAAGCATGAACAGCATCCTCTGGTGGATTCATGAAAACAAAAACAGTGAAAAAACGTACCTCCTTGTACATATTTGGTGCTCTCCAGAAATGTATATGGGGTACGTTTTCAGAATGAGCATCTTGGATTTCATTTCAATTTTAAGAGGCTTCAGACAGAGCAACTGTTTAAATTACAGGGAACAAGAAATCTACCACAAATTAAAGATGCTTTCTAGACTCAAAGAATTATAAAAAATATGTTATGTGACTGTGTTGCAGAAATAAAAGTTCTACAGCCAAATGCTGCATATAGTCATTCAGTTTTAAATAATCTATTTCATTTGACAACTGAAATTCGTAAATTAAAAAAATAACATACTTAAATTAGTCACAAAGTTTTACATTTTGATGTAACCACTAGGAAAGCTGATTTATTAAAGACATCAGCTAAACATGATTTACTTGCATCAACTGCAGGATAATTGCATGTGAACATGGGACAATGGATTATTTAAATAAGATGATTTTTGTGTGTTCTCAACATCTTGGTCTATATGTAACTGTACACAAATGTTAATACATTTTGAAATAATGTAAACTAAACTTAATTAGTCTTATATTTACTGTATATATCAGATATATATCAGTCATACTGTGATCTGCAGATAAACAGGTAGACCTACTGAATGCATTCAAGAGAGCTGGGCTGGCAGAGCTGTGTGAAATGAGGAGTCAGTGATATTTTTTTCCAGACATGTGGTTCAGGCTCTCAGAAGCTGCCATATGGCCACGATTACACTCATTTATGAAACGTCTCACACTGGATGCTTTTAGACTGCTGCTGTGTCTCCTAAGTGTTTGTCCTCTGCACTCAATTAAACTAGAGAGGGCTGTGTATTTGAGATTGTGCATAGCAGAGAGAGAGAGAGAGAGAGAGGCAGGCGTGGGGGGTTATGTAAAAATGTATCAGTATGTTAAAAGTTTGTATATTTACAGCCAATCTCTGCACTTAGTCTGACAAAAACAAATTAATCATTATCTGATAATGAGATTTTGCTGTACTCACTTTTAGGACATTACTTCAGTTAGTGAATTACTAAAAAAAATGTTTTTTTGCATAAAGCAACTACCTTAGAAAATTTAGCTTATTTAATTCACATATAGCGCATGTCTTTGGAACACATGGAGAACATTAAAACCCCACACAAAAACACCAACTGACCCAGCTGGGGCTCAAATCAGCGACCTTATTGCTGTGAGGCAACAGTGCTAACCACTGAGCCACCGTGCCGCCACCTCAATGCTGATGTTTCCAATGCAATTGCTTTCAGTCTTAGTGATCAATCCAATCCAAGAGCACTAATGCTGTAAAGCAGGCCCTGATTGGTCTATACTTATTGTAGAACATAGCCACCTTCCACCTGAGATCCTGATTCTGTTGGTTGAATTTCCGATCACTTTCAAATGATGTTGGAAAACTGTCATCAACATCATGACTCGATTTGATCCCACATGTAATGTAAAAAATACACAATCCATTGGTTAATAGTTTCCCATAGTTACATTTATAGGTGTTTTCTGTTTTTTTTTTTTTTTACTTTTATTTTCATTATGGGACCTTGATTTCTCTGACAAATCATGAGAAAAAATACTTTTAGTTGGTCATATAAAAACCAGCTACTGTATGACCTGGCAGTACATTGAAAAAAACGATTCCTTGGATTTACTAATTTTTTTAAGTTAAGTCCTTGTAAACTATTTGTTTGCACTGAGTTTAAACAAACAAATTAAGTTGAACATTACTAAATTTATTTTCATTCATTCACGTTTTACACAACAGATGCCCTTCCAGCTGCAACCCATCTAAATTTAATTTGTTTGTTTAAATTCATTACATTGATAACAACTTAATGTGCAAACTACAAAATGTCTGTTAATGTCATTTTGTTAAATGTCAAAAATGAAAACTTTGTTATTAATTATTCATCCTTGTTTCGTTCCAAACCCTGAGACCTTCGTTTATCTTCTGAACAAAAATCTAATTTTTTATGCAAAATCCAAGAGTTTTATCATACTTCAAAGACAGTAAAAAGGACCAAAAACATTGTCAAAACACTCCATGTGACTTTAGTGGTTCAGTTGTAATCACATGAAGCTCCAAAAACACTTTTTTGGATGTGACCAAAAAGTATGTGAGTTTACAGTACTTTGTAGAGATTCTGTGAATTAAACTGCACAACCCAAAAGAAACAATGCCAATCAAAAGGATAAGAGTTGGCTCACTATAGAACAAAAATGACAGATTTATTTTTTTTTTGTTACATTTTTGCCTTCATGAGGAAACATTTTTGCTAAGGATGTGACAGATATGGTAAATCATACAGTATATAATTGCTTGAAAACATTGACAGAGATATTTTTGAGTAGTTTTACAGTACTGTAAGATACAAGCCTACACATTTTTTTTCGCTATTTTGGTGAGCTGACAATTGCAGGGAATTACTCAAATGTGACTGATCACCTACAGGATGTATTCTCTCCTGAGTCAAGTCATTAGGGTGCACAACTGTTGAGAATTGCCATTAGTAAATATTGCCCAAAGTATTGCACACACTGATCTTGTGAACAAACAGTTCTTGTGTTTTAACAGTTCTTTAAATAATCTTTTGTATAGTTACAGTTGAACTATTGAAGTCACATGCACAGAGTGTTTCTGTTTTTTTTTTTCTGGATTTTGAACGTCTCAAGTCCATTGCCATAGAGAAAGAGGGAACTCTCGGATTTAGTCTAAAACATGTTAATTTGTGTTCGTAAGATGAACAAAGGTCTTAGGGGATTGAAGCAACATGAGGGTAATTAATAATATAACTTTAATTTTTGGGTGAACTAAAACTTTAAATTGTAGAATTCAATCTTCAATGTCAACAAAAAAGCAAAAGTAATAAAAAAGAGTATTCAATGAGTTAATTCAGCATGCAATTTTATTGTAAAAATGTACTGATGTTCGATTCTTGATGTTGAACCTACAAGAGTGTTGTTTGCTAAAGATACATGTTGTATATATGCTGGTTAGATGGTAAAATGTCCATTCCTTTTTATCTTATATAAAAGGAACTCTGATTTGTTATACAGATGGATAGGCATTGAGATCCACCCTATTTCCAACAAGCAAATAAACAAGCAAATAAATGAGTTATACATTTATAATAAACATAAACAAACAAAAATAATTTAGAGTGTATTGTCACATTTTATGCTTATTATTCTTTATCTCATCTTCGTCAGCTTGTAAAATTCAGTTTAGACAATTTTCAAACTTTAGGACATATACTGTCAGCATCATTTGTTGATTCATGGCTTACTGAACTGAAGAAAATAACCTTCATGTCTTCAGACTTAAAGTATATTTGCTATCTGCACTTTGTCACATTGTTTGAATGTGAATAAATTCAAGCACATGTGCATGAGCCTCTGCTTGTCATTACTTGCCCTCATGTCTGCCTCTTGTCCCCTGCTGTCTCCTTCTGTCAACATTATCACACACTCTTATCAGTGTGGCGGCACCGCTTCTCTGAGCAAATTCCGGCTCTGATGCTCGTCCCCCATTCATGGACCTGCATTTTCAATCAGCTCTCATTTACTTGTTTGTCCTCTGACATAGAATGACTGACGAATGAGTTTCCATTAATACAAGCTGGCAACAAAGCAGACATTCACCACCCAAACACATCTATTGCAACTTGTGGTAATATACACTGGAAATGCATTCACATTTCAAATGTGCCCCCATGTAATATTTCCTTTTGCGCTGATTTTTCCATGCTGTTAATGCTTTATTGGGCATAGAACCAAATATGATAGCTTCATTTATATTAACTACAGTATATTTTTTTGTTTATTTTTTTAAGTCATAATAGTTTTTAAAGTTTTGTAATAACCATCAGCAACACACCAGGGATTTCAGATAAATTACTGAACTTTAAAATAAGTTAATAATTATTTTGATGAGGCGGCACGATGGCTCAATGGTTAGCCCAGTCACCTCACAGCAAGAATGTCACTGGTTCAAGTCCCGGCTGGGCCAGTTGGTATTTCTGAATGGAGTTTGGCTGTTCTCCCCGTGTTTAAGAGAGTTTCCCCCAGGTGCTCCAATTTCCTCCACAGTCCAAAGACATGCACTATAGGTGAATTGGATGAACTAAATTGCCCGTAGTATATGAGTGTATGTGTAATGAGAGAGTATATGGGTGTTTCTCAGTACTGGGTTGTGGCTGGAAGGGCATCTGAGTAAAACATATGCTGGAAATAGTTGGAGGTTTATTACATTGTGGTGACCACTGATAAATAAGGGACTAAGTCGAATGAAAATGAATAAATGAAGGAAATTATTTTTGAGAATGTTAATATTTGCAGAATTATGTAATACATTACAAATAAAACACAACACACATAATAATAATAATAATAATATTAATAATAGATAATATTAATATTATAGTAATTAGATTTTTTCAATAATAATTAGAAATAGTCAAAGGTGACCCTGGACCACAAAGCCAGTCTTAAATTGCACAGGTATATTTTGGACAATAGCCGAAAAAACATTGTATGTGTCAAAATGGTCCATTTTTGTTTTGTGTCAATAATTGGATCATGTTAAGATCATGCTCCATGAAGATATATTGTGTCAATTTCATTCTGTAAATGTATCGAAATGTAATTTATGATTAGAACTATGTATCCCTAAACACTTCATATAGACAAAAATGTGATTTTCTCAGTATTTAGATTTAGATTTTTAATACTAGAGTTTGTATCTTGACCTAATATTGTCATATCCTAATAAAGTATACATTAATAGTAAGCTTATTTATTCAGCTTTCAAGTAATGTATAAACCCAATTTATCAAAAATTGACACTTGTGAGTGTGGGTTTTATATGTCATTTTTGAAGGTTATAAGTGTTTGAAATTCTTGTGATTCATAACATTCCAGACGTACAATTAAGAGTGAATGTGTGTATAAGTTAAAATATTACTTCAAGGACCAAGAACTTTATGTTTCCTTAACCCTTCTATTTATAATTCATCATACTTTATTCTCTTGTTTCTATGCTTCTTTATAAGAGTAAGTTCCATTAAGCTGTTAACAATGACTGAAATACTTTGTTTAGTTTTTTTGGTTGAACATTTCAATCATCAAATATTGAAAGAAAAGTTATTACAATTGACAAACTTTCAGCAAACCAGAATTAAACCCTAAAACGCACAACGGTGGGTGAGTCTGTACGAAATACAAAGAGGAAATAATCTGAAAGAATAGAACTCAATGAACTCAAAATACCTTTTGTCATAATCCATGTGATGTTAATGTCACTTTAAAATGCAATAAAAAGCACAACAGTATTTTCATGGCGGATAAAAGTAAAGCACGAAGGAAAACAAACATCTTATTCGGATTTCAGTATGGATATGGATTATTTCTAGTGCAACTTTGTTATTTAAAATTATTGGTTGCAGTTCTTTTGAATCGTGAACATGCATGAAACTTGCTACTCATAATTAAAAATGCACTATCGCTCACTGTCCACTTTATTAGGTACGCCTGTCCAACTGCTCGTTAACGCAAATTTCTAATCAGCCAATCACATGGCAGCAACTCAATGCTTTTAGGCATGTAGACATGGTCAAGACAATCTTCTGCAGTTCAAACTGAGCATCAGAATGAGAAAAAAAGGTGATGGTCTGAGTATTTCAGAAACTTCTGATTTACTGGGATTTTCACGCACAACCATCTCTAAAGTTTACAGGGGATAATCAGAAAAAGTGAAAATATCCAGTGAGTGGCAGTTCTATGGGCGCAAATGGCTTGTTGATGCCAGAGGTCAGAGGAGAATGGCCAGACTGGTTCAAGCTGATAAAAAGGCAACAGTAACTCAAATAACCACTCGTTACAACCAAGGTATGCAGAAGAGCATCTCTGAACGCACAACGTGTCCAACCTTGAGACAGATGGGCTACAGCAGCAGAAGACCACAACGGGTGCCACTCCTGTCAGCAAGAACAGGAAACTGAGACTACAATTCACACAGGCTCACTAAAAATTGGACAATAGAAGATTGGAAAAATGTTGCCTGGTCTGATGAGTCTCAATTTCTGCTGCGACATTTGGATGGCAGAGTTCTTTAGCATGAACAACAAGAAAAGCTTGGATCCATCCTACCTTGTATCAATGGTTCAGGCTGGTGGTTGTGTAATGGTGCGAGGGATATTTTCTTGGCAAACTTTGGGCCCATTAGTACCAACTGAGCATTGTGTCAATGCCACAACCTACCTGAGTATTGTTGCTGACCATGTCCATCCCTTTATGACCACAGTGTACCCATCTTCTGATGGCTACGGTTTCTTGAACATGACAATGATTTCACTGTACTCATATGGCCTTCACAGTCACCAGATCTCAATCCAATAGAGCACCATTGGGATGTGATGGAATGGGATATTTGCATCATGGATGTGCAGCCGACAAATCTGCTGCAACTATGTGATGCTGTCATGTCAATATGGACCAAAATCTCAGAAAAATATTTCCAGCACCTTGTTGAATCAATGCCACAAAGGATTTAGGCAGTTCTGAAAGCAAAAAAGGGTCTACCTAATAAAGTGGCCAGTAAGTGTATCGGGATATTCAGGAAATGTGATTAAAACATTTGAATACTCTCGTCCCAAAACTTTTGTGCAAAAAAAAACTTAAAAATGCAGAAAAAAGTCAATCACAAAACTTACATGACTTGGTAATTTCAAATTTTTCACAGCATGCCTCTTTTTTATGGCAAAAATAATATTTAAACTGACTGTTAGCAAATCTGACTAACGTTTTAAAAGTGCTTTACAGTTTTTTTCTCGACAATCCAAGAAATGTAACATGACAGCCTGACTCTTTTGCTAGTTGCTGTAAAGATGTTTTAATGCCTCATACTGGTGCGTAATCCTCTGCTGTCATTCTTCTCTGCTGCTTTGCTGAACATCACTTTTCCTGCCTCTGTTACCATGAGAACGGATGACAAGGACAGAGCTGATTTTTTCTTTTTTGCTGTCATCATTCTGCGATAACCCCAAGTGGTCCATATGTGTGCCCCACTTCAAACCAGCTGGCAGCAATCAATTCTCACATCAAACCTTAATTTGATATGAGATTACAGACTAAATATTTCATGCATCTTCTTTCCAAGAACTGTGAGTTTCAACATCACCAAAATCTTTGGTGTTCAGACACATTTTGCTCATAACTTATTTCCAAAAATCTGATCAACATTCATTGTGAGTGATAATGATGACGCATCTAGCCTAGAAACTCCAGCATCAGCAACAGCAGACACCCTTGAATGCTCCCACCAAAGATCCATCATTTACCCTGCAAGCGAGTGGCTCTCTTGGGCGTAATGCACCAGCTGAACACCTCTATTGCGAAAACACATCCATATCTTGGGTTTGCATGATGTTTTGTTACCTAACAATCATTTGCATGCAAATAACAGCAGTAAAATGTGGTTGATTTATATTAATTGCTTTTATTAGCAAATTGATTACTTTATTTGAGATTTTTGTAGACTTGTAGACAATTTATAGCATCCCCTTAAGCAACCTGGGTTTATGTGCCTTGCTCAAGGGCAAATCGGTGGTAATCTTAGCCTTGGTCTGACTGCTCACTGACCGTCTGATGAATATTGCACATAAAACCAGAAAGCACTTTTAAAGCCTAGTAAACTCTAAACTGATTGGTTGACTTTTAGGCTATTTCCATGGGTAAAAGCACACATACTCCCAGAAATAAAAGTGCTCATTAAAAAGCACTTATTTTACCCCTTTTTTAAGATTTAATATAAGTCTTTTCTGTCTCCAGAATGTGTCAATGTTTACAAAACACCCATCAGATTATTTATTATAGCTTTCATAATATTGACATTTTCTGCTCTGAACACATTGTAGCTATTTTTGTTGCCTGTGCCTTTAATGCTAGTTCTCCCCACCCACCGTTCCCACATTCGTGTCAGTGTGCCTCAGCTGCATCAGATAAACAGCACAGTGACAGACATGAAGGAAGCAGATCTCACATAACATTTGTGAGATTATACAACAGTAAGAACTTTCCCATACACTGAAAAAAATGATGTCTGCAAAATTGTTGCAAACTATTTAAATGTGTTGAATTTAAACAAACTAATTAAATTGAGTAATGTTCAACTTAATTTGTTTGTTTAAATTCAGCCCAAATAAATTGTTTACAACTACTGAACTTAAAAAAATTAAGTAAATCCAAAGAATTATCTTTGAATATTTTTTTTCAGTGTAGATTATTATTTGATGTATTTGTTGTGGAGTTAATTCAAGCCTTTCTGCAAAGACGAGTCACACAATGTCGTTACAAAGTTCACGCACACACACAGACACATCCACACACAGTACGCATGTTTAACTTTGCACTGTTTTTGCACGGCAAATGTTACAGGATATAATGTACAAAATAAACCTGATTTAACGTCCACAAACCAGGATTGAAGCATCTTCCTTTATAATTGTACTGACATGTGGCTGTGGTGATAAAGTAAAGACGGTAAAATCGCTGTAATTCATTACAAACATGCCCTGTTTTAAAAATGTTTTAAACTTGTAAAACTCATTCTTGATCACATTTGATGATTGATGATCACAGTGAGCTGAACAGATCTTTTAATCCCAGTTGCTTTGCGCACGTCCTGTCTTGATATGATTATACGCATTACTACAGAGACATGTTAATACATGGCTGTCAATCAATTCGGTGGGCGGGGAAACCCCACTCCTATGTCACGTTGCGGTGGGAGAGATTCGGGTCTATTTTCCTAGTCAGGAAATTTAAATAAAGAGACTTATTGTTTTTCTATTGCCCCATTATGACTGTGGACACACTATACCTGCACACAGTTCTGTCTAAACAGCTTACGAAAGATGATTTTCATCATAGGTACCCATTAAAGGTACAACATGTTACCCTAAAGGTACAAAATTGTACCTTTAAGGTAGTAATATGCACCTGTTAGGTAGAAAAGTTGTACCTTTTGAAAAGGCCCCAGTGACAGGTTTTGTACCTTTATTTTTAAAGTTTTCTTATCAGTGTTCCTGGAAAGAAAGGTACTTGTCTATGTTATTTTGTTGAGATAATAATGACTGAATTTATAAGTAAAATAATATATTTTAAAGTTAAGTCTTTATTTTTTTTGGCCTTACAAAAGTTAGTTCTCAGTTACAGATTTTGTGGGAAACTCTTGACAAGTAATATGTCAAAAAGACAAAAAAACAAACTTTAAAATTTGTTCTAAAGGTTCATATATTATTAAATGTATAAATATATATATATATTTTTTTTTTCTATACATATATATTTCTATACATATATATTTCTATAACACATTTCTAAACATAATAGTTTTAATAATGCATTTCTAGAAACTGATTTCCTTTATCTTTGCCATGATGACAGTAAATAATATTTTGCTAGATATTTTTCAAGACACTTCTATACAGCTTAAAGAGCAATGTAAAGGCTTAACTTGGTTAATTAGGTTAGGGTAATTAGGCAAGTTATTGTATAAAGAGGGTTTGTTCTGCAGACAATCGAAAACAAAAGTAGCTTAAAGTGGCTAATATATTTGACCTTAAAATTGTTTAAATAAAAATGTAAAACTGCTTTCATTCTTGCCGAAATGAAACAAATACGACTTTCTCCAGAAGAAAAAGTCACAATTTTAACTTTTTTTTTGCAGTTGTGTGTTCCCACAGTAACGACTTTTTAACTTTGCAAACGTTCATGTTTGTTGCAAGTTTACAGTATATTTCAAAACTTTAAATAGGATCTGACTACACCAATCCAGCAATCTGATCACAAGACAACACTAGATACAGGTGTAAATGTGTCTGCTTCTAAACACCTCCAAATAAAGTTGAAATGCGTTAGACTTGATTTCTTTTGTAGTGTAAACACTCACAGTGCCACATCCATCAAACACAAGACTTGAAAACACAAGTCACAAAAGATCCATCTGAATATTCATATTAAATAATCAGTTCATGTTCAGACTGCAGAATGAAAATTTCCTAATAATTAACTCACACCTTCATCATCAAAGAAGTTAATTTCTTTTTTAAGTCAAAACAAAAATTAAGGTTTTAGAAGAAAATGTAGATTTTTCCTCTATGGCGCTCTGTGGTTTGAACTTTCAGACTGCAGTTTCAATGCAGCTTCAAAGGACTCTAAATTAACCCAGATGGGGAATAAGATTCTTTTAATCATTTTCTTAAAAAAAAAAAATCAATACGAATACTTGCATTCAAGAGCAAGTGCAAGATAAGATTTTGTGGTAAAAAGTATACAATTTTATTTTATTTGTTTCATTTTTTTAATGACCAATTTTTTGCTAGGTAAGACCTTTGTTCCTTGTTTGAGATCATTTAGAGCCCTTTGAATCTGCATTTAAACTGTAGTTTGGAAGTTCAAACCACTATATTGAGAAAAATCCTGCATGTTTTCGTCAAAAACTTTGATTTCTTTTTGACTGAAGAAATAAATCAATTAAAGAGAGAGTTGGAAGGTGTAGGAAAGTAGGAAAAACAAATACTATGAAAGTCAATGGTTACAGGTTTCCAGCTTTCTTCAAAATATCTTCTTTTTTTGTTTTGCAGAAGAAAGAAACTCAAACGGATTTGGAACAAGTTAAGGGTGAGAAAATTATGAGAGAATTTTCAATTTTGGATGAACTATCTCTTTAATATCTGGAAATGGTCATGCTGACCTGATGCATTGAAGTGTTATAAGAATCATCCTAACCTGGAAACAGGACCATAAACTTGCAATTCTTTCAGAAAACGAATCATAATTAAAACATATAAACCCTTGCAAGATGGCTAAAACTAATGCCTATAGTTCTGAAAATTCAGAGTTTATTTTCTTACAGTTGTGACTGATGAAAAAATGTGAGAATTTGTGAAATATTAAATGAGAATTGCAAAAATAAAGTTTAGCAGTTTTTTTTCTTTATCTCTCTTTTATTTTGTATACAGTACATTGGCATCAATGCCCAACTGAAAGAGTACTGTAGAAATGTATAGTAAAGGCATTTTTAACCAGCCTATAAAGTGTATACTATACATTATAGTATTACCACTTTATTAATGAATGAAAGGCCTACAATATAGGCTACTGTAGTAGTAGTAACTATAGTGAAGTCATAAACTAATAAATACTGTATACTGTATTTATTGTTGTTGTGTAATACTGTAGCTGTACAAAACTACAATTCTGGGTATTTTTTATCTTACCATAGCTATAATTGTTTACCACATCAACTTAAAATTACTACAACAGATTAGTTCAAGCACTTTACTCTTTACTATGGTATGCTTCTGAAACCCTATAGTATTACAACAAAAGTATTTTCCATTAAACAATTACCCCTGAAGAGCTAATTTAATGCGCTTTTTCCCGTCGCTTTACGGTAATGGGTGGACTTTTGTTGTCTGCTGGAGCTGGAGACAGACAGCTGAGAGTGAACAGCCGTGTGTGTGTGTGTGTATATGTATGTGTGTGTGTTTGCTGTTTCACATTCAGACGCGCTGCACAAGCGTCTCGTCCAGAAACCCAAGACGACAACCAAGGACTCACTTGGATTACTGACAGCAGGTCCCGACACAATTTTCTTCTGAGAAAACTTGCCGGCGTTTTTCCTCTGTTAGGGTAAAAGCAAAAACATCGCATTTTCACCTTTATAGAAGCAGCAGTCTTCTCGGAAGGGGCCGCACCTTCAGCTGATCAGCATCCAGGTAGGTTTACGAAAGTTCATGTGTTTTATCGAGGCCAAGACCGTTGGTCTAAAACGCGAAATATTAGTGAACGAAATGGGTTTTTAAACAAGCGCTGATTAGAATTGCGATAGTTTTTAGACGTGAATTGTAATTGAATTATGTTCATCACAACACCATTTACTCCTTTGATGAACTTTTTGTGCAACAGCATCCCAGGTGTTGATGTTTTTTAACATCTGTCAGATGTGAGAGTGTTCGTATTAAAAGATAGACTATAGTTTAGTTAAGAAATGCATCTATGCCTAATAAAGCTTTTGTGCGCTCTGTCGGACCATTCAGCTTCTCATATGACAAGCTCTTGATGTTTATTACGCTCAGGTATTTCAATAAAATAATCTGTCATGCGTCAATTTTAATAGCATTGCTTTACAACACTTGTTTCCAATTGGTTAGTCGTGACATTGAGCATTAGAAATGTTTTTGGCGTAATAGGCTAGCTATTGCCCGGCCCGCCATCAGGGAAGCGTTATAATCTCGATGTGGAAAAGTACAAAAGTCTTTCATTCCCCTATTAGTTAATAATTTAAATGATTAGATTTATGATAATCACTTTTATTATCGCTTAAACTTGTTTTAATGTGTTGTTATGTTGTACTGCACACCTATGTTGTCAGTTGTTGTGCCACTTCAGAGAAAAGGAGACGGATAAACTAAACAATTCCTTGAAAAACTCTCACAGACGTTTTACTATAAAAATGATGTCACATTGTCACTCCACAGTCTCTAATTCATAGGAAAAACAAGCGCAACAAAATAGTTATTACTATATTACTATGTGATATTAGTACACTACAGTACTTAAAAAATTTACAAACAATGTAAAACAAATAAGGCATTTTCTTAAATGGGAGAAAGACTTAGAAATACTTAAATATTTTATTTAATATTCCCTAATTAGTTACTTAATTTGAAGGTAAATAATATATAACCTATGATAATAATACATGAATCGTCTTTTTGCTCGGTCAGTTTCTGTCTACATTGTCAGGCATTCATTCATTATTTTCTTGGGTCATGATCAGGTAATCTGACTCGATTTATCCTGGATCAGCAGGCAACGTCAGCAACATTTGAGTTCACTCTTTTCTTTTTGTTTTCCTCTTGCTGATGTAGTGCACTCAACCAGCATACACTATATCGGAATTCGTGAATGAGAGAGTGAGTGGGCGAATTTGAACACAGCTTAAGTCAATAAATCTCTAGAGTTGCATTTTGGGTTTATAAGCATATTCCAGATTGGCTCATCTGATGGCTAGAAAGCTCTCTAGGTAGACCGATCAGAGATGCAAGAGGCTAAAGAGGCTCTGTTCCTGGATCTGTTCCCATTTATGGTCCTTCTTGTCCATATTTTCGCAGCAATGTCTAAGTATGGAAAATAATTGCCTTGCACCTTGTCTTCTAGGCAATTAATTAAATTGAAACAGTGTCTTTTGAATGTGCTGCATGCTGATAAAGGACTGTGTTTAATCTGAGCCTTATCTGTCTGAGCATAAACAGCTTCGCTAAAGCTCATAATAAATTAGTCTGCAAATCCTCCTTGGCTGTAGAGAACATAGAAAGTAAAAAAAAAGGCATCTTATCGGTCAACGTGTTAGCTTATTAGCATGATGGTGTTATCATAAGTAAACTGCTTTTGAGCACAATAAAAATTATGGTGGATAAACACTTATTAACCTATAACCCCTTTAAACTGAACCCAACTCTGCTGATTAAATACTTGACAGTCACTAAATGAAGCCTGTTAGATAAATGCCAACCAGTCTTGTCACTTGAGTCCAGTTACTCATCTTTTTGACTGTTGTTTGCAGTATTTTTTGGTGTAACGTTCTTTGGAGCAGAAGCATTTCTTAGGCTATAATCCTCTTCAGAAATAACATTAGTAAGTAAGCAAAGCACCATGCTTGCTTGAGACAGCAAGTACTGGAATTAGCACTTCATCTCAGTCTATGAGGCCTTCAGAACCTCATAACTAATTTGACATGATGAGATAGACTTTCAGCCTGCCAAGGGCTCCATTTTAGCGAAAAGGGTTTGTCTTTCAGTTTTCCCTACTTTGTTCGTGAAAGCTGTAACATCGAATTTCAACACTGGAGGGTTTGATGTTTCCCTAAGTGAGTCTGGGCTCTTGTCCTGCTGACCTAGGCTTTCTCCTGTATAATCCAACTCATGTAATTAAACACAATTTGATTAGTGGGCTGAAAAGACACTGTTGCTGTGGTGTGGGAGTTGCATAGTGCAAACATACTGTATATGTGGTGGAATTTAATACTTTTGTGTGGGTTTTTTGGTAATGTGAGTGTGTGCTGTGCATAATTGGGAAACAAGGTGTATTTTCTATTATTAGAAGGGATGCAGTCTATTGATGTCTTTCAAAAGGGCAGTTCCTAGAACTAAAGGTGAAAATAAGGGATTTTGGCTGCATTCGAAACCACATACTTCCATACTATACAGTACGATAAAATCAGTATGCGAGCCGAGTAGTATGTCCGAATTCATAGAATTCGAAAATCAGTATGCGAGAAGTACCCAGATGACCTACTACTTCCGGCGAGATTCTGAAGTGTGCATCCCATGCACTCTGCGATATCCCATGATGCCCCGCTAAAGAAATTCAGGAATGGGAGTGAAGCGACGCAACTGATGCAGGTAGGTCACATGACCATGACAAAATGGCGGTTGTAGTATGTCAGAATTCCATTCGTACTGCTCACATTCATACTGTATAGAACGTACTTTTCTAATAGCCGAGTAGTACGTTTAAAATCAAATGTAGTACCCACTATGTAGAAGGCGGTTTCGGGCGCAGCCTTTGTCATGTTTTAGTTGCCATTTGTGAGAGTTGACGTGGCGCGTTATACACTCACTGGCTGCTTTATTAGGTACACCTAATCCAACTGCTCATTAACGCAAATTTCTAATCAGCCAATTACATGGCTGCAACTCTATGCATTTAGGCATGTAGACATGGTCAAGACGATCTGCTGCAGTTCAAACCGAGCATCAGAATGGGGAAGAAAGGTGATTTAAGTGACTTTGAACGTGGCATGGTTGTTGGTGCCAAACGGGCTGGTCTGAGTATTTCAGAAACTGCTGATCTACTAGGGTTTTCATGTACAACTGTCTCTAGGGTTTACAGGGGATGGTCTGAAAAAAAAACACAAAACCACACCGGTCATCTAAGAACAGGAAACTGAGGCTACAGTTCACACAGGCTCAACAAAATTGGACAATAGAAGCTTGGAAAATGTTGCCTGGTCTGATATTAGTATTAGTTTCTGCTGAGACATTCGGATGGTTGGGTCAAAACTTGGTGTCAACAACATGAAAGCATGGATCCATCCTGCCTTGTATCAACAGTTCAGGCTGGTGGTGGTGTAATGGTGTGATGGATATTTTCTTGGCACACTTTGGGCCCATTAGTACCAATTGAGCATTGTGTTGACGCCACAGCCTACCTGAGTATTGTTGCAGACCATGTCTGAGCCTTTATGACCACAGTGTACCCATCTTCTGATGGCTACTTCCAGTAGGGTAACGCAACATTGAACATGACAATGAGTTCACTGTACTCAAATGGCCTCTACATTCACCAGAACTCAACCCAATAGAGCACCTTTGGAATGTGGTGGAATGGGAGATTCACGTCATGGATGTGCAGCCGACGAATCGGCAGCAACTGCGTGATGCTATCATGAAAATATGGACCAACATATCTGAGGAATATTTCCAGAATCTTGTTGAATCTATGCCACGAAAGATTAAGGCAGTTCTGAAGGCAAAAGTAAGATGTACCTATTAAAGTGAGTGGTGACTGTAATCTAGCCCAATAGGAACTACAGTGATATAAGCGTATAGGAAGCACCGGCACAGTATTTTAAAGTGTTACAAGACACACATTCAGAAAGCTATTTTTAGCACCGTTTATGTGTTGACTTTGTCTGTGGCATTGTGTTCTTTTCTAAGCCTCTCTGATTTGTAGCACTACAAGTAGGTAATTTAGTCTTCCTTTGTGCTGTTTCAATCAAATAACATATACACCTATATTCCATCTTCATTACCACGAAACACACAATGAAAACAGCTTTTATCAAAGTGTCCTCTACTCCAGTTGTTGAATACAGTGCTTGATGTCACTGTCGGCAGGCTGAAGTCACTAAAGAATTTATAGTGGTTGTTTGAATGCAACCACAAAATTGTCTAGGGTAGAGTTTGTTTTCGGGGAAGTGGGTCTGGTGGTTAGTTCTTATACCCAAGTTCCTGTAACCAAATGGCGCAAACCCCTTATATAATTTGCTCACTATTAGGGCTTCACAATATGTTGTTTCAGCATCGATATTGTAATGTGTGTATCTGCAACAGTCACATAGTAGGATCTGCAATGTTGTGTTTGGATTGTAAGTAACCAGGAACCACAATTGTGAAAGATTTTCATTTAGATGTGTTTTAAGGACTGCGACTGTGTAAGATTTCAAGCGAAATTAAAGCATTTGGGCACAAGAAGTTATAAAGTTTGTAGATTTAACAAAGATTAATTGTATTATTTATGATTATTTAATTTCCTTGTCTGAATACTGTTAGACTTTCCAGAAAACCATAACAACTTAATTTGTTGGCTTTATTGTATTCATCTAGGCTTGTAATTAGTTTATGTTTTATGCAGATGCACTCCCCTACAAAACCATCCCAAATAACGTAAAATTATTTTTTTTTCAAAATAGAGTTTTTTAAGGGGATAGTTAACCCAAAAATTACTATTTATTATTTACTCTCCCTCAATGATTATAAACCTTTATGAGTTTCTATCTTCTGTTGAACTGAACACAAAAGAAGATATTTTGAAAAGAGCTGAAAACCTGCAATCATTGACTTCCATAGTAGGAAAAACAAATACCATGAAAGTCAATGGTTACAGGTTTTCAGCTTTTTTCAAAATGTCTTCTTTTGTGTTCAACAGAAGAAAGAAACTCAAACAGGTTTAGAACAAATTAAAGCAGAGTAAATGACAGAATTTTACTTTTTAGATGAACTGTCCCTTTAAGTTAAATTTATTATATTATATTATATTATATTATATTATATTATATTATATTATATTATAT
>CAIGQZ010001108.1:13753033-13794207 GCA_903798205.1 Danio tinwini
TGATTTGATTTGATTTGATTTCTGAGAGGATCGGATGTCAGAAACACTTCAATAATCATGCGCATGTTATTATCATCAGCTCAAGAAGTTTGTTATTTCAAATATAGACGCACGGTGAGTGTCGACCATGGCTCGTTATTTTATGTATATAGTATTACAATATAATGTCTCACCTGTGTATTTAAAAATGGTGGTTCCTTTTTTTGCATTCTGGCTTGTTGCACGAGCGAGTGGCGTATCTCTGTAAACCAATAGTGTTCAATTGCGCATCTTGCTCCGCCTTTTGGTATCATTTTGTTGTGCTAGGTACCCTTTTGAAAGGGTATCCAAAAAGAGGTATGGTACGGTTCGCTTTAAGGTACCATTTGACAGTGGAAACCATAAAAGTGCATCGAACCGAACCGTACCATACCACTCAGTGGAAACGGGCCATTAAAGCGTTTTTGCTGTTTCTCAGTTTTCTATAAAACCAAACCCAGAATTGAGGGATGTCAACACACAGCACACACTCAACACACAGCACACAAAAAATCGTACATATTGTGCCTTTTTAAGCTAGTTCTGAGTTCATATTTACTTACAAATTGTGAGTTCTGAGGGGAAAAAAAGAATATGTATGTATTATTTTGAAAGGTCAGGCTCTAATGCTGCTTGCGTCATTGCCTGCTAACCCAAGGAAAATCGCTAATGTGTTACTTGGGTCTGACACTTGACATTTTGAAGTTTCTGAATCTGTTAAAGTGAATGGTGCGACTCAAGGTTTGTGCACTACAGGCTTGTGGTTTATTTCTCTGGTATAATTTTGTATGACCTCCAACCATAGACCCAGGTGTCAGGCAGTGGGTTTTATGGCGCAATTATAATTTCTACTCAGCACATTGTGGGATTTACATAAGATGGCACTCACAGCCTGGATGTTTATTTCCCCTGTCTATAATGGAGCGTTTTGGCAGGGTTGTTAGGGCTGCATAATTGGCGTGCTGAAATACAGGGTGGATCAGTATAGGCAATACCTGCTTGGTTCAGATAACGGTCAAGTGCACTTGTGTTTGCTAAAAGCCAGAATTGGTTCTGATCCACGACTCTTTCCACAGAGAGACGACAGGCAGCTGCCACACACCAAACCAGAGATGAAGAACTAGAACTACTTTCCAAATTATACAAACAAAAGATGACCTTGACCTTGTACACACAATTCAGCAAAACTAACACAGTTGTTTCAATACTGTTGGCTTAACATATTATACTTAGTATTTTAATTAAAATAAATACATAAAATGAGACCTATTTATTGACACTGTCACCTCACAGCAATAAGGTTGTGGTTAGAGTCCTGGCTGGGTCAGTTGGCATTTCTGTGTGGAGTTTGCATGTTCTCCCTGTGTTGGCGTGGGTTTCCTCCAGGTTCTTCGGTTTCCACCACAGTCCAAAGACATGCGCTATAGTTGAATTGAATAAACTAAATTGACTATAGTGAATGTGTGTATTAATGTTTCCCAGTACTGGGTTGCAGCTGGAATGGCATCTGCTGTGTAAAGCATATGCTGGATAAGTTTGTGGTTCATTGTGTTGTGGCGACCCCTGATGAGTAAAGGAACTAAGCCGAAGGAAATTGAAATGAATTAATGAAATAAGACCTGTTTATTATTATTACTACTATTATTATTATTAATATTGTTTAGTAGTAGTAGTATTATTAGCATTAACACTAACAGTACTGTATGCAGCTATGTGGGGAAAAAATTAAGGGACCACTTAAAAATTGTATTTTATGATTTACAAAAATGTTAGAGTAAAAATATATTTTTGTTTTATTCTCTAAACTACTAATGACATTTTTTCATTATTTTGCATAACATTTCTAAAAATATTTTTATTCATATTTGTTTATATTCTCTAAAGTTAAGCCCTAAATTAGACTTTTATTTTATTTGGAAAATGCAAGACGTTATTCGTCATTTATAGAATATAATAAGCAGATTTATTAACAATGAGTGCATTACATTCATTGTTAATAAATTCAATTGTTATGATCACCAGCGATCTAGCAGTTGCAGATTGCTGGAGAACTACAATTCTGTCACTGAAAAGAACTACAGATCCCATCATGCACCTCACACACACCAGTTCCAGTTTTTTCTCTGATTGCATATACACAGCTAGAAGTTCATCATAGACTGCTTACCTGGACTGTTTAAACCTCTCAGTTTCACACACACTTTGCTGAGTATTGTTTCGTGTTGCATTCATTACATCATGAGTGACCAACCCTGATTTCAGCTCCAACCCTGATTAAACACACCTGAACAGCCTGATCTCACGAGGAAACGTAAGTATTTTACGTTTTGTCAGTTTAGTGGCTAATTCGTACAAGTTCAGTCATACGAAAATGTACGATTTTAAAAAGGAGGCGTGGCACCTAACCCCACCCCTAACCCCAACCGTCATTGGGTGATGAGCAAATCGTACCTATTTGTACGAATTAGATTGTACGAATTCATACGAATTAGCCACTAAATCAAAAAGTTACGAATTGCCGTGAGATTGCGTTGCACCTGAACCAAATAATTAGAACCTGAGGAGCACTTGATAATTACAGGCAGTTGTGTTTGATATGGGCTGCAACTGAAAACTGCAGTAAGGTTGATCTCCAGGAATAGGGTTGAGCACCCCTGCATTACATAAGTGTTAATCCTTGTTTGCAGTGTTTGACCTTTGGACTGTTTTTTCATGTTTTTGTTTTTTTTTTTGCCACCTGTTCTGACCGCTTACCTGTTTTTGGGTTATTCTTCTGGATTGTCTTTTACACCGCATATGCTGGTTTTCAATAGTGATGGGCAAAGCGAGGCTTCATGAAACACTGAAACAGTCGAAGCGAATGTGTCAAAGCTTTGAAATGTTTAGAAAGCAGTCTCTACAGTGACAACTAGAGGTCATTTTTATGTATTGCTCTGGAACAGCTTCAGCAAATAAACATTTACGCAAACTGAGGATTTATACTCCACTTTGTAGAATTGAGGTTACAAGTGATTTAGTGGAGTGATGACAATTCCTGGCTAGCATGCTGAGATAGTGGGTTTGAATCTAGGGGGATGCAGTTTTAGACATTAGTTTTTAAATGCTCTGTTCTTGTGACATGTTTTATTTTAACATGGGTCTGACATCCAAATGAACACTTTGTGAATAAATATCTTGTTTTGGTCATAAAAAAATACTTTAATAAAATGAATATAAATTAAATGAGTCAGAATTTAGGAGTGTTTGTACAGGGATTTGTCTAGATTCGAACTCAAGACATTTGTCCTGGCTGTTTCGAATCACCTTAGTCACGTGACCTGGGTGTTTTGGATCATGCTTCGGTTCAGTGTTTCGAAACACTTGCGATGTATTGTTTAAATTGCACTCTGAAATATACAACACTATTACTTTAAATGAATTATATTTGAAGTCAGATTGCTGAGTAACAAAATATTACTGTATATTATGCCAATGCCTCGCCTTTAAGACGCGGCTCATGTTTATAATAATATCCTTCAGGTGAAGACTCGTTTAGGGGCATGTAATCATCTGGTTTTAGCCAGGTTTCTTTTAGACAAAGTGCATCTAGCTTTAAATCAGTTATCAAATCATTAACAGAAAGAGTTTTAGAGGAGAGTGATCTAATGTTCAATGATGCGAGTTTTATCTTTTGATTAGCTTTATTTTTTTATTTGATGAACATCAAGAAGATTGTTACCTTTGAATGGATTTGGGAGTTTTTTTATATTTAGAGGTTCAAGGAACAGACACAGTCTCTATGTTCTTATATCTAGGTGGCTCTATGTGCTGCAGATTATTTGAGTTAGGTGAACTGTGGAGACTAGCAGATGGTTGGTTAAACCAATCTGTCTGCTTCCTGACCTTTGCCCCTGTTAGTCAAATGCCAACACTAAGACTATTTGCCAGATTACTAGAGAGGAGAGCTGCTCCAGCCCAAGTGGGATGAAGACTATCTCTCTTCAACAGGTCAGGTCTTTCCCAAAAACCTGGCCAATTGTCTACAAAACCTATGTTATTCAGTGGGCACCTCTTTGACATCCAGCCATTGAGTGATGAGAGTCGGCTGTGAAACTCGTCACCACGGTAAACGTCTTTGCAAGATCACACACCTCTTTAACAATTGTTTTAGTGATCTCCGTCTGACGTAGCGGAACATCATTAGCACCGACGTGGATAACAATCTTACTGAACTTACATTTAAATTTAGCTACATATGCTACATATGCTGGTTTTCGACCCTTGCCTGTCTGACCATTCTCAAATAAAGCTGCATTTGGAATAATTCCTGTTTGCATGTTCAACTTTACATAACATCAAATACACATGGAAAAACTAGGTGGTCTCTTACTGTAATTATTACTATTTTGTTAATATTATTATATTTGTATGTGTTATTTTTATGTTTTTTTTTGTTAAATTTTTATTTAAACATTTAAAAAATATCTTGTGTACATAGTTATAGAGAAAAATACCCACCCAATCCCTTTTTTATTATTACCCCCCCCCCCCCCTCCCTGCCTCTGGCGAAAATCATAAATAATTAACAAAAAGGAAATAAGAGTGTAAAGCATATATATACATATATACATATACACATATACATACATACACACATACATACACATACACATACACACATGCATACATATATAAATAATAATATATAAAATATATAAATAAATTTAAAATAAATTAAAATAAAAAGGGGGTAGAATATATAAATAAATGATATGTAAACAAACCTCTGCATTTAACTTCTTACAAAAACACTTTTAACAAAGGTTGATACATTAGACTTTTACACATAGGTTAAATAAAATGCAAGAAAGAAAAAAAATATCACAAAAGCATATCTTTTATCTTAGTTATTGCACATATCCATGAAGTAATAGTTTTTGTAGAAGCTCCATGCATCCTTGTCACAGACAGTTCCATATTTGCGATGTCCAAGAATATTTACATCCAGTGTTTCCGGTCCAGGGAGTGTGGCGGCTGCCAACGTAAAGCTAACATTGTTTTAGCTGTTGTTAGAGCAGAAAATAATATTTTTTTCTGAAATAGAGAAAAGTCAAAGGAGGAATCATTTAAAAAGAAAAGCTTAGGACAACATGGTATGTCTGATTCCAGTATGTCCTTCAAGGTCAGCGACACATTATCCCAGAGGTTATTTACTTCAGGACATTCCCAAAACATATGTTTGTATGTACCTTTGACATCCTCTGAGCAGAAATTACAATTGGGAGATGATGTTAGTTTCATTAAGTGACGTTTCCTAGGAGTGAGGTAAATTCTCTGAATCCTTTTGTAATGAATTAGCTGATGATTAGGGTTCTTTGAGGTAAGTTTAAAGTTAGTCCATATAGAGTCCCAACATAAATCATCAACATTTGTAGAAGAATTCGTGTCACACAATTCCTATTTGCTAGATGTTCATAATTGGTAGTTTTTTATATGATGCCTCTAAAAATAATAAATATAAAGCAGATACTAGACCTTTCGTATTTACCTGTAATGTCAAAGTACTGTAAATTCTAACTGATGGAATGTTTACTCCCCACGGGACACCATAAGCTTTGGAACTACATTTTTTTAACTCTTAAAGTGGTGCATATAATGTACAGTATGTAGCTCTTCTGTGATGGTTGTCTACTTTATATGGTCAAAGAAATATATAATGTTTCATTGCCGTATGCCTATATTTCATCAATCAATATTATGCTTATGTAAGGGACTGTATATGTCAGGCTGTATATCCAGGCTGAGCACTGTGCTTGTCTGTCTATGTATGTATACCCAGACTCAAAGTAGCTTCTATAAAGCTTTCATAATGTTATTTCTCTATGGTCTCAACTGCTGAACTGCAGCTTCCTGTTTATGTCAGTACTTCCTGTGTTACAAACTAAATCTTGCTATTAATGTAAAGGACCAGCTGATGATAAACACTGATGCTTGAAGATGCCATCAATATTATTTAGTCTATCTAATTTAAAAATACAACATCATTTAAAATTGCTACCATGATGGATGATGTTGCTTTGCAATAAGTTGTTCAAGAAGTTCTTGCGGTAATCATTTTGTAGAACAGTATTTTTGTTACACAATAGCTTTTTTATTAGATTTTTTTCATACTTGTAAAATGTGTAAGCTGTGTGATGTGGAAAACACAGTTGTAATTACAGAATTCAGTCATGAAAATGTAATTAGTTGTATAATGTGTGATGTCTCCGAATTTGGCAAGTTTGTAGATTAATAAATCAAAATTACATCTAATTAGACTGCGACGAGGACAAGAGTTGGTGAATATTAAACAGCAGGAAGGCTATCCTAATATGAAGTCTGCATGTTCTGCATAACAATATCGATTTTTTTTGTTTTACTACACATATACTCAAGCACACATGATGCTCCTGTTTTTCCTTTTAGCACCTGCTATCTCATTATATGAGCACAGGAATACATGAACTTCATCTCCAGAGATACTTTTACCATCATTTTGCATGCATGCATACCATCATCCATCATTTCATGTAGAAGCTGGAGCTTATAGTGTCTTTACAATATCCTGCCACAATAAATGTTTAATTTAACTTGAATTCATTCATAAATAGTTTTTTTTATTTTATGGTATTGTGTATGGTATTGTTTACAAAGTAAATAAATAAGTACTTAATTTTAAATTCAAAAGTACACAATCATTTTCCAGGTTTTTGGACTGGAAATAAGCATGATAAAAACTGTATTTATGTGGGGAAAATTTTTACTTATTTCATATTGTTTGTGAAGGGTATCCTGATTTTTATTTTCTCAAAAAAGTTTCAATGGAGTTTGAAATAAATTGAATACAAATTTAAAACAACAATAAAAATGCAATCAAAAAACTGAATCAGAAATATGAATATGTGGGAAATGCAATTCCTTAATTATTCAATTTTACAAATGCATTTATTGTGTACAAAGTCTACGGACATTTCAACATCTCAAATTAGCTAGTAAAGCACTTAGCTTTACATGGGCATCTACTAGTAGTTTTTTTTCAGGTCACATTTACCTCGTTGTATCGAAGAACATAAATAGTTGTAACTATTTTAAAGAAAAGTCTTATAGAATTTCTGGAGGTCTTTTGAGATTTGAATTGCTATATGGCTTTATTCATTCATTTTCCATTGGCTTAGTCTCTGATTTATCAGAAGTCGCCACAGCAGAATGAACCACCAACTACTCCAGCATATGTTTTAGGTTGTGGATGCCCTTCCAGCCACAACCCAGTACTGGGAAACACCAATATACACTCATACACTTCGGCCAATTTAGTTTATTCAATTCACCTATAATGCATGTCTTTGGACTGTGGGGGAAACTGGAGCACCCGGACAAAACCCACACAAACAAGGGGAGAACATGCAAACTCCAAACAGAGATGTCAACTGGCCCAACCGGGGTTCGAACCAGCGACCTTCTTGTTGTGAGGTGACAGAGCTAACCACTAAACAACTGTGCCACCCCTATATACCTTTATTGACAATTAAACTGTAATTCCACCTTTAGGTAGCTTAAGGGAGTTTATTACTTTAAAGGGACAGTTCACCCTAACAAAATCTGTCATCGTTTACTAGTAATCTAGTAATCTTTACTAGTTTCAAACCTGTTTCTCTGACTTTATTCTGTTGAACAAAACAGATATTCTGATGAAAACTGTAAACATTGAGTTCTACATTATTTGTTTTTATTACATCAAGTTTTCAGCTTTCTTCATAATATATTTTTTGTGTATCATAAAGGTTTGTAACCATTTGACGGTGTGTAATTTGATTACAGTTACTAAAGTCAATGTAATTTGACTTTAGTAACTTTAGTAAATACTTACAGTACAAATATAGTTTGTAGAAGAAAAAAATGCTTGTTTTAAATCATGTTTTCCAGTACAATGTCGGTTAATAAGCATCTGCTTGTAAATTGCTGGAGAATGTGAGCTGAAATGGCTGCTGACGAGAGTAGTTGCTTCTTCAATAAGTGGAAAACAAAAAAACAAAAATATTGCTGTGAAATGCAGTCTATATCCAGCATCTAAAGAACTTTTGACTGCTTTTAACTCGACCTGCAACTTGTTCAAGCACTTGAATAGAAAGTATTCTACGACAATAAGGAGGTACTTCCTGTTCACCAAGGAGGACACAGGCACCCAAAAACACGGCAGTCCAACTCAACCTAAACAGGCTAAATTAAATAATTGTGCAGGATCAGCCGTGAAGGTAGCCGTTCACACATCACGTCTTTTGCACATGCAAGTTCGTTATTTCCAATGGAGGTGCACGGCTTGTGCGCGCATATTGGGAGCTTATATTGCGTGCACTCGCATTTTCCAGGAGTCACATGACAAAAACTGTCTGATCAGCTTCTTGCTTTGCTTAGAATATACACATTTCAGTAGACTAATTACTTCAGACAAACACAGAACACCCAAAAACTGCAGTGCTTTAAAAGTGTGTTTAAAAAAAAACAAAAAAGACAAACAGGTTTACAAAAAGTGAATGATGAAAGATTTTAAAGTTTTGGGCGAACTATCTCTTTAAGTCGTTTGTAATTATATCAAGCTGCTGTGATCAAGCCATTATTAATGTTTTTCAGTGAACATTACTGAAAGAGCTGCAGTTTATTTTGTTTTTTTTTAGGTATATTTTATACATGTTTAAAAAGTAACTTCAAAGTAAAGTCATTAGTAATCTGATTACTTTTTACATGAAGTAATTAGTAATGTAATCATATTACAGTAGTAGTCAGTAATTTGTAATTTATTACTTTTTTAAAGCAACTTACCTAACACTGCTTGACGGTGAGTAAACAGTGATCATTTGTTTATTTTTCACAGAACTATCCCTTTAAGTATTCAAATTTCAAGTAAAAAAAAAGTTTGCCCTAGCAAGGACTGCTAATTATAATTTAAAGCATACAAAAAGCGTACAGTGACTGAAGTGATCTTCCAGTAATGTGTTTTAGCAGCAGAGCTCAGGTCCGTGACCCGAGCTTTTGAAAAGCTCTCCCCGCACCGCATCTGACATTGAGAGGGGAAGGCTCTACATTATAAGTTCAGCTCTTCTGCCAGGCCTGGGCCCTCCGAGAGCCCCACAGCAGTTAGGAGACATCAGACAACATCCATAATTTATGACAGAGATAGAGATGCGGCTTGCGGCTTGTTTTTGTGCCTAAGTTGTGCCCTGGTGCACTCCATCTGTAACAAATGAATAGTGAACGCATTTCCTCCTGCTGTCTTTCCCTCCGTATCTCTCTTTTCCCTCGTGCACCGCTGTTATGTGCGACCTATAAATCAGCTGGGAGGTTATGAGATTACAATTTGACATTAGGCCCTCTTTTCCTCACAGAGTTTATAACTTTATTTAATTGAAGTAATTATGAGTAACGACAGAACTACGGCAACACGTTTTGCCCTGTTCATTGAGATTTCCTCCATGTTACTTGAGAGTAGTTTTAAAAGTAACAAATTTGGGACTAATTTGTAAGGCCTTGAATTACTGCAGTGGTACAAGCTGTAAAATCTGTGTAAAATTTATTCTGCGGTCTTACACCAATTATGCAAATAAGCGCAGTTATGATAGAAAAATATGTGGGAGAGTGTCACTATTTGTGAATTACTTTTGATTTGACATTAAGATTTAACTGCTCCTTTGTGCAATACAACACTGTGACACAATAGCAATGCTTTCCCACATATTTTGCTATTCTGACTGTGCTTATTTACGCAGTTAGGATTGAAGAAGATGCTTGGGCTAGAAATGTGGAGCTTTTACTCCATCTTGCTGATAAAATTTATTTGGTCATTTAGCAATGCTATAGCTGCAGTAAATCGATCGATATGATAAAAAATGGCCATTTCCCACCAACATTTCAGCATTGTTGAGTGTGTTCAACATGACTGTGATTGACTCTGAAGGTCATCAGTAGGGCCAGATGGAATCTGCAGACGTTTTTTGCCATTTCTGCTGAAAATTTTGGTAAAAATCTGCGGATTTCTGCTAAATTATTTTGGGAGTATCATAACTAAAACCTTAATAAATAAAAAATAATACATTTTTATCTTTTAATTAATGTTTAAAATGCAAATCCAATTAGATTCACTTTAGTTGGTAAACAAAGCAAGTCTCTCATCTAATAAATCTACTAAAAGACAGAAAATATTACTTTACAAACTATATTGTACATAAATCAGATGAACATTTTCATATTAGTCAATAATATTACTGTAATTAATTTAAAAACTGAATAAATTTAGATTTACACACATTTACACAAGTAAATAAACAGAATTATTGATGGGATAAAAATCTGCGCAATTCTGTGGAAAATCTGCGGAATTCTGAGCGCGCAGATTCCGTGTGGGCCTAGTCATCAGTGATGTTTAAGAACGTGCTTGACAATACATTGTCGGAGTGCACTGATCTTTAAGTCTGGATTACTGTTAAGCACAATATAAAAAAATGTACTGAAATAAGTTTTTATTTAGCAAAAGTTTCATTTCACCTATTTGTTTTATCTATGTGTGATATATATGGCTGGATTTTTGTGTTTACATAAAATTAAATTACATACTGTGCCTGTAAAGTAATATTATATAAACATTCAAATATACAAGTCACAAGGCAAGATTTTTGGGAAACTTTATTTACAAATACGTTCTTTCTGTATATATTTGCAATATATAAATATATTGGCTGGCCCTGTGTGTATGTGATGGCTGCAAGTTCAGATAAGGTTACCACTAAGGTTTTCTTATCATACATACTCCAAGCTCTTGTGAGGAAATAACTGCACAGATTTGAAGTCTGCTCATATAGCTTTATAGTGAGCATGTAAATGTCTTCTCCTCGTGCTCTCTCGTTCTCCTCGTCTACCCCCCATTTTTCCGACACATTGATTTTTAGCAGAGAGTGCCGCATTGTTGTGGCTTGAGCGTTTTCCTGCGTGATGCGCGTCTGTCACTTCAGCCCACCATAAGAGACAATCTTCAAAGCCAGAAGCTCCAGAATGCTGACACGAACAATCTCCCAAGTTCTGACATTTTCCCTCAGCCCCCTGTTCCTGTATCTCGCAATCTGTCTGTGTCTCATTTCTGCTTCCTTCATCTTCCCCATCTCCTTCTCTTTCACCCTCAGTCATGCGAGGCTGTCAGGGCACATCTGTGTAAGACAGAGAGCGAACATGAATGGGAGACAGAAACACTGTTTGAGGAAGATAGACGTTTTTTCGAGAAATAGGACTAATTTGTTGCCTGAGCTACCTGAAAAAGAGGAACAGATTGTTTCTTTAAGAGAACACACTGCAATCATTCCGTTCAGCCATTAATAAACTCTGAAAGTAATTCCAAATTTTTGGATGTTTTGTTTGGAGTAACATGAGAATATAATAAGAGTACTTCTGAATATTCAGAAAAATGAGTCTCATTGACTAATAATTTTATCGAATGCTATGTATTTGTATATAAAAAACCCTTTACTTGATAAATTTCTGCCTAATTTACAACATGTGCATAAAAACATTGAATTTAATTAATCTTTATTTATATAGCACTTTTACAGTGTAGATTGTGGCAAAGCAGCTTAGGATATAAATTCTAGTACATTGCCAAATAAATAGATGCGTTAACATTTTGAGTTTACTCGCTTCATTCGCGCGTCAAATTCACTTCCCAATAGATGCAGATTCAGGTCATGGAGAGGCTTCTGTCTGCCCAGTGACTCTAGCTGTGGTCCTAAATGGCTAACATGGATTTTATTGAGAGAATAGCTGTGTTTATGTGCTTAAGGAAGGCTGAAAAAACAGCATAGATTTGTTCAGTGCCGTGTCTGAGTCCACTAGATCCTTTCAGAGGTCCACCCATGCTCTGTGAGTTCATCAACTCCTCCAGAAACTATTCCTGGAAGATGGAGCTGTGCTTCCGATTGAGCCAAGCCCAGTTTGATGAACTGTTGTCTGTTGTCGGCAAGAGGATTTTCCCTCGGGACACCAACAAGAGGCACTACGTCATAATCACTCCCCTACAAGAGCAAACTCATGATTGGTTAATGCGGCGTGAATTGTCCTCTGAAGTTCAGACTTTCCAACTTGAGAGATTTGTGTGATACATGCGTCAAATGCACAAAATGCTTAACTCACGTTGCTTTATTCGCATGAATCGCATCATTTGCGTTGTCTCATTCGCATGAAACGCGTGTCAGGATGTCTATTCGCGTCTTTGCATTGACTTAACATGTAAATCACTCGCTCTTGATGCTTCATCCGAGTCTGGTGTGAATGCATCATCAGAGTTGAAGTTCAGTATATCACCAGTGGGGTTTCATTTTCACTGCTGATAGTCCAAACATTGAAGAGCAAATCCATCAATGCGCAGCTCCCAAACCAAGCAAGCCATTGGCTAAGATCAAAACTTCACCAATTGATGAAAGTGAAGGAAAAAACCTAAAGAGAAACCAGGCTCAGTTGGGTATGACCATTTATCTTCTGGCCAAACTTCTTGTGCAAAACTGCAGTCTAGGCGTCGGAGTTTGAAGGACGCTGGACATCCATCATGGAGAAGCTGCAAGTGTGAATAGGTCACTGGCGGGTGTTCAGGCTGGCCAACGGGATCAATGCGGAGACTCGTCTGTCACTGGGGTCTCATGCTCTCCATGAATCTGTTCTGAAACTTTCTTCTAATGTTGGTAAATTAGAAGTAGTCTAAATCAGTGGGTGTGTCCAGACGTTTATTTATTTGCCTTATACGCCAAACAATCATCATGCATGGGCTTTCTGCACAACTCTAATTTACAGCTCTTTGTTGATCATGTGTAAAATATGTCACTTAATACAGATGCTTTTTCATCACATCCTCACACAATGCCAAGTGTGTCTTTCTCAAAACCAACTCAACACAATGAACAACTTTTATACAGAGCCAGATTGCAGACCTCTCTGTTGTGTACTATACATGTGTATCTGAATTGGTATTCAGCTAAATCTCACAGTGCACGTATGAAAAATTTTATGAAAAACTAGATCTCTAGAACATTTTTTTGTTTCTCTGAACTTTATTTCATTTATTTTTGTATGAGTAAAATGTAATTGTATTTTGTTTGTAAACTACTGATTTCTTCCCAATTTTATATAAATTGTTGTCATTCAGAGAATAGATTTTGTTGTTGTTGTTGTTGTTGTTGTTACATGGTTGGCCTGGGGTGCGTTTCTCAAAAAACAACATAACTTGCGGCTGAACTATCATAGTACGATGCATCGTTTGGGAAGAGAACAATGTACTGATGAGTGTTTACCAAAACTGTAGTTTCTCTGTTGCAGATCCATTGTTTGAACCAAGTTAGTTATAACATAAAACCTCCATAAGAATAATGCTCTAAACGGGGTAAAGTAACCTTTGTGCAACCTTTGTGTAATTGTGCAAATTATGTTGTTTTACACGCACACATATTTTTTTTGTAAAAACATGCACTCGTATTCCATATTAATTTAAATATATGTAAATGACACATATAGGGCCTATGTTTCCTTTACAAATATTATTAAGACCATTACATATTCTAAAACATAAAATCACTTAAAAAAGCTAACACATATTCTAATATCATATATAAATGATATAAATAAATAAATAATGAGGCTATTTATTAAGAAATTACATTTAATATTTATTATTTATTAGGAAAAAAAAAATCCTACTTTGATAATAATATTAATAATATTGATGATGATGATGATGATGATGATGATGATGATGATTAATTATTATTATTATTATTATTAAGTAAGGCAAGGCAAGGCAAGGCAAGTTTATTTATATAGCACATTTCATACACAGTGGCAATTCAAAGTACTTTACATAAACAAGAATAAAAAGACAAGTGTAAGAAAATAAAAAAGCAAATAATAAGAATGATTAAAAACAGATAAAAATGTGTTAAAATGGGTTATAAAAGAATAAAAAGAGAAGAACAATAGTGCGATCTGTCGGACGTAGCACAGTGCTCATTCAGTAAAGGCACAGCTAAACAAATGTGTTTTCAGTCTGGATTTGAATGTGTCTAATGTTGCAGCACATCTGATCATTTCTGGAAGCTGATTCCAGCAGCGAGGGGCATAGTAGCTGAAAGCCGATTCACCCTGCTTTGACTGAACTCTTGGAATTTCTAATTTATATGATCCTAGAGATCTGAGTGTTCTACTAGGTTTGTATTCAGTCAGCATATCTGTAATGTATTGAGGTCCTAGGCCATTTAGTGATTTATAGACAAGTAATAATACTTTAAAATCTATTCTGAATGTAACTGGGAGCCAGTGTAGGGACCTGAGGACAGGTGTGATGTGCTCTGATTTCCTGGTTTTAGTCAGAATCCTGGCCGCAGCATTCTGGATGAGCTGCAACTGTCTGACTGTCTTTTTGGGAAGGCCCATGAGGAGGCCGTTACAGTAATCCACCCTGCTGCTGATAAAAGCATGAACAAGTTTCTCTAAGTCTACACTGGAAACAAAGCATCTGATTTTTGCAATGTTTTTAAGATGATAGTATGCTGATTTACTAACTGCTTTGACATGACTATTGAAACTCAGATCTGACTTCAGAGTCACACCAAGATTCTTGACCTTATTTTTTGTTGTTTGACCCTTAGTGTCAAGGTACGCATTCACCTTGAGAACCTCATCTCTGTTCCCAAATGCAATGACTTCAGTTTTCTCTTTGTTTAACTGAAGAAGGTTTTGGCACATCCAGCTGTTCATTTTATCAATGCATTGGCAGAGGGTGTCAACCGGGCTGTAGTCATTAGGCAGTAAGGCTAAGTAGATCTGAGTGTCATCAGCATAGCTGTGGTAGGAGATTTGGTTCTTTTTCATTATTTGGCTCAGAGGGAGCATATAAAGGTTGAACAGGAGAGGTGCCAGAATTGAGCCTTGTGGGACTCCACATGTCATGGGTGTCCACCTCGACCTATGGTCACCTATACTGACATAGTAACCTCTCCCTTCAAGATAAGATCTGAACCATTTGAGGACCATCCCAGACAGCCCAACCCAGTTTTCCAGCCTATCCAGAAGTATGCTGTGATCAACAGTGTCAAATGCCGCACTAGGATGATGTTTTTTTATTAAATTGTTTTTGAAAAGTCTACTTTTACAATTTGATACATGCAAACCACTGCAGAAATATTCTAACCAACAGGCCCATGTCATATACAGTACAAATGCTTAATAAATAGCCAACTATAAATTAAAAGCATTAAAGTATGCTATGTTTTTTTGTTTTCACAAGCTTTGGAGACGTAACATAAATTCTGCCACAGCTGTATTCAAAATGACATCAATGTTTTCAAGGTGCTCTACGAAGGTAATGCAATTAACATGAAGATCGCTAAAACTGAACAGTAAAATACTTTAAAAGCAAATTACACCTAAGAGTGATGACTTTAATGTTTTTTTTGTTTGTTTGTTTGTTTTTAAATCATTCCAAGTTTAAATGTTAGAATGTTCTAAATGAATAAGGCATAGGAGGGATAACTGGGAATAGAACACAGTCAGGAACTATGTTTCTAACTACAACTCCAGAGGTGTAGTTGCAAGCATACAAGTTTGCGAAGCAGTTTGTGAATGTTCTTTGCGGCATGGAGACCTCTTGACTGACAGAGTGGCAGTTAGGCTTGCGCCGCCACTGAACATATGTAAAGAATTTGTTTTTTAGACAATAAAGTGGTACCATAATATAACCATCTTATTCCATTAATGTTTTACTATCCCCACAAAATTGTTTTCTTTTATAATTATATTTTGGAGGTTCCTTCCATTGTGGCAACCCCTGATAAATCAGGGACTAAGCCGAAGGAAAATGAATGAATGAGTTCAGATGCAAAAACCTCTGAGTGCCATCTGTAATTTTCTTTTAAATGAGCATTTTTCTCAGGCTTTTGTGTGTAAGATTAGTAATTTTACATTTAAGGCAATTAATAAAGTGAAATAACTGAACATAAACATAGGAGGCTAAGAGAAATGCTCATTTTAGAAGAAAACTTTGAGGTTTTTGCATCTAAACTAATTTTATTATCATTGTGTCTGTGCATGTGCAAGCAAGTCCTTAATCATTCATTGTTTATGTTGTGTAATTTTATTTACAGTATATGCCATACTAAACAAATTGTTCATTCATGAAAGACGTTACCATAAAAATCAAATTGACACTTCTAGTTTGGCATCAGCTGAACAAGACACTTTCATGCCAAGAACAGACAGAAAAAAAAGGCTTCTGAAACTTTGACTGTTGAAATGCGCAGACAGACAGATAGGTTGTTATTCTGAGGTGTTTTTCCAGGCGTTTGGGTGCTGCTGTGTGAGAATGAAACCTGCCGTCGACTCATCAGCAGAGTGTCTCTGCAGTCTCACAAAAGTGCCCTACAAACCTCTTCCTTCGCTCATCCTCCCTGTAGAGCCGGCAAATTAGGATAACTCTTCCTTTAGGCCTAGTTAACTGAAAACGTCCCTTGGAATTTGCTATTGGAGCTGGCCTGTCTCAGTATTCCTGACTTATTCATCGCTTGATCATAAATACTCAACTAGTAGCGGCAGAATTGTGTGTAAGGCAATTTTAATGAAAAGACTCACTCAGAATAGCTTTAGACTTGGTTGTGTCTCAATTGTCAAAGCAAATGCTCACAAGAGATGAGAAAAGAAAGCAAGGGAGAGACTTCAGATAGACTGCCTCGGCTCCACATGAGCTAGACGAGGCTGATGGCCCAGCCAAATGCCTGCTTTGTGTGACAACAATGCTGGGGGTTTGGATGCGACTGAAATATGCTTTCTCTCGCTCAGAGTCCAGGTCTTTTTCTCGCCGTCACCTCTTTGTTCGTTCATCTCATGCTGTTTGTAAGATGACGTGATAAATTCTAGGCTGTCATAACAACTTCATTTGCCCCTTCATTAGTTTTTTCCAGAGGGAATAGACTAAACAGATGCAACTAGAGATGGCTTCTGTCAAAATTGCTTTCTTTGCGTCATAAATGCCGATTATGAAAGGCAAAGATAAAAGAGTGGCTAACTGCAAATGAGAAGAGTGTTTTAAACATCTTGTAGTATTGTTCTCTGTGTATAATTACATATTCTAGTTGGACATACATATATTAGCTGGATAAAACGTGAAGGGGGTGATTGTAAAACTATTTTGACACCTATATTATCATGACATGGCACATGAATGAGAATGTATGCATGCTTATAACTCTGTCATTAAGTGTCATTAGCTCGGTTGTCATTTTAAATCAAAAGGTGACATTGTGTGAGATGACTTTGTCATAGTAACTTGACATACAATAATCAAATACATGACTTTGTCTTTGTCATGACAACTTGACAATTTCCAAGACAACGTAACTTGTCATAAATCCGTCATAAACATGATCATCATGAGTCAATTATAGTTATTGGAAAAATTGAACATTGCAATATTTTTTTATTCTGCGATATATTGCGATCATGAATACAATTTCACTAGATGAACTGAATAACTATTTGGAAAAAAAATTATAATTTAAGATTGATTGGAATGATTCTGGATCTGGATAAAATATCATAAACATCTGCATAGATAAACTCAATAAAGAAAAAAATCTAATTAAATAAACAGTGTTTTATTGTTTTCCGATGAGTCTAACTGTATTCTGCAAACAGTAATTAAATAATCAAATGTTAAATTATATTGCATAGTCTTTGTTATGTAAACAATTCAATAAAATGAATTGTTATTAGTTACAAATGGTACAATTTCTTATGTCTTTATGCTTTTAAAATCCAAAAAATACTTGCAAAGTAATAAATTATCCAGAGTCAACATTGCATATACAGTGGTCTCACGTTAATCGTGGGAGTTATGTTCTAAAATAGCCCACAAAAGGTGAAATCTGCGAAGTAGTGCGCTTTATTTTATACAATTATTATAGATGTTTTAAGGCAGTAAAACCCCTCACTACACTATTTTCTCAGATAGGTATTAACATTTCCCCACTGTTCTCTCGTTTAAACATAACATTTATCTTCCTTTAGCATGTTTAGAAATCCAACTTTTAAGTTTGATGGTTAGCATCTTCCTCTGCCTCTTGGGTGCCACAGCAGGTGCCGCAAGACTGCGAAAGGTGAACCATGTTGTGACGAGGGACCACTGTACTCTGTGTACGATGTGACTATTGTGAATGATTACATTACAATTTCAATGCTGAAGCGATATAGTTACAGCCCTAGTTGTGTTATGAATATTATTACAGCATCATTAATGTGTTTAAGATAAAAAAATATATATATTATACAGAGATCATCTAAAAAAAAACATCTAAACTTTTTAACGTATATAAACACTGCCCACAAGGCAAAAAAAGTCTTGTTCAGTTTTTGGCTAGTCAGAGCAGGCTCTCAAAAAAGTGTGGTTTAGAGAAACAGGGACCTTGGATGAACCATTTCAGACACTCAGAAAATAGTGTATATACACTCAGTGTATATTATTAGAAAATTGAAGTGTCTTTAAACCTTGGATTGATTTACAACTATTGTAGAAAACCTTTAAACTAGCATTCGTTCCTTTATTAATCAGGGGTTACCACAGCGGAATGAACCACTAACTTATCCAGCATATGTTTTACACAGCAGATGCCCTTCTAGATGCAACCCAGTACTGGGAAACATCCATACACACTCATTTACACACATACACTACGGCCAGTTCAGTTTATTTAATTCACCTATACAGCATGTTTTTGGACTGTGAGGGAAACCGGACCACCTGGAGGAAACCCACGAGAACACGGGGAGAATATGCGAACTCCACACAGAAATGCCAACTGGCCCAGCCAGGACTCAAACCAGTGACCTTCTTGCTGTGAGGCAACAGTGCTAACAACTGAGCCACCATGTCACCCTAAACTACCATTTAGGAACAATTTAATGTTCATATCTAATCAGAATAATTACATTTGAGATGCCTCAAAACACTTAAATACCTTCCCATATTTGTTTTTACTGACACCAAGACAACTTTTGTGCGGTTTAGTAGCAATTTCTACAAAAAAAAACTGATGAATTGATGTTTGGAAGTTGGTGTAAAGCAGAAAAGATTAAAGTCAGGTTAGATGGCCGTGCAAGATCTGTCATAATGTTTGTTTCTCACACAAGCCTTTACACTTTGTCATCTCTCACTATTTGCAATGTGTAAACACTGGAGCCCTGTTAAGGAAAAGACAGGGACTGTCTCGCACGTTATTGAAACGTCTCTTTGCTCTGCAGAATTAACAATGTTTAAATGTGTTTAATGGTTCCAAGGCATAAAGAAAGCCCTATGAAGTTAAAAACCCATAAATGTCTCTTAGATGATAGCAAACTACGTCTTTCCCTCTCCGTTCATGCCTGAGGGAGTTTTATGAATTATAAATGTTTTTATTTCTTGTTGTTCTGCAGCAGTGTTAGAGAGATTTGGAAGTGTGTATGTGTAAGGGTGTGTGTGTATGTCCTGTGTGTATGGCTGTCTAGAACAAGAGCGACACTTGAAGTCAGATGGGCTTTAACTCAGAGTGGCTTCACTGTGTCGTAAAGCAGAGCCTTTCATTCCCGCTCAATAAGTGAAATTCAACTCAATATGATTCTGAAACTTCTTGTGCACAAACACTGAAGGTTCATGTCTATTTTTCCGTCACCTCTCGTGATGTTAAAGGGATAGTTCTAACATAACAGAAAATATTTGTCATCGTTAACTCAACATTTCACTTGTCACAAACCGGTTTGCATTATTTCATTCTCACACACAAAATAAGTTATTTTGAAAAATGCTGTAAACCTGTAACCATTGACTTCCATAGTATTTGTTGTAGTCAATGGTTACAGTTTTCCAACGGTTTTCTAAATATCTTCTTTTGTGTTCAACAGAAAAAGGAAGCTCATAAAGGTTTGGAACTACTTGAGGGTGAGTAGATGGTAAGAAATGTTTCATTTTTGGTTGAACTATCTCTATAAACTCTATAAACCATAAGGCTTTCAATCGATGTATTCATTTATTTATAACCAAATTGGCATTTTAAATATATTTATGTAGGTCTATATATTATAATACAGACTTGTTTGATCATAATTAATCACAGTCTTAATCAGTCAAATTAGTATTCATAAACAGCAATATTTTCAGTACTTTTTCTGTTTCTTTTTAATGCTTAAATAAAATTGTACTAACTGATAAGTTATTTAACTGAAACTTAACTGAAACCCCCCTCAATGGACTATATGCATAGCTAGTGTTTTTCAGCCAATGATAAGCTTCTAGTGAAAGCTTTTTGTGACTATTTTCAATTTCATAAGTTTACTTTTTACAGTATCGATGTTGTAACGTAATTAAAATACAATCAGTTAAATACACTTAAGCCTCCATTTGGTTGTTATAGCGTAAAAAGAGATGAAAGACCATTTAAAAGCAGACGTCGTCATTAGCAGCAGGCTAACAAAAAAACTCCATTGAAAATACTGGGGTAAAATTAATTTTCATATTTTAAAGACATGGCGTGGAAAAATGTAATGCAGTGCTTCTTGTGTTGTCTGATACCCACTTTATATGGTATCTCATCCAGGCAGTGAAGATCTTTGTTTTTTTTTTAAAGAAATCAGATCTTAAATGCAGCGATTTTGGATTGGATGACAATTCACCGGAAGCCCTGTGGCTGGCTGACTGAAATTAAAAGTCTGTGTGCATATACCCGATTGTTTTCTTTTCCATTTTATTGGTTGAATGTAATTTTATTAATCTAAAACTATATTTAGTATATATATTGAATATATCATAATATATACACTTTTTTTAGTAATATGCCAAATAATATGTTTAATATTTTAGAATTTTTTTTTTTTTTTAGAAGTAAGTCCTGCACAATATATTGTTTCAGCATTGATGTCGCAATGTAATCCTTCGCAATTGTCACATCGCAGGATATGCAGTGTTGAGTTTGTATTATAACCATTTGCATGTGTTTTTGATGCCTGTGATTGTATAATGACCTTAAAAGCATTCAGGCATAATATATTGTATCATTTGTGCCTTAAACAACAATTACATTTATTAAATTATTTTTATTTCTTTCAGTTACTGTACTTGAATACCGTTAGACTTGTTGTGCATGAAAATACTCACAACACAAGCTAATACAAGAATGCACTGTAAATGGCACCGACCACATTGAAAATGTGTAGGGGACCCCAAAAAGATTTATAGATTGTTTTTAGTGTACCGAAAAAGCGTACCTAAACTACCTCTTCAAGGAGCGGTTCGTTTGTGGCGAGAACATGATCCAAACTAGAACAGACCCAACCGCAAAAAGTACTGCGCCTTTTTGGACTAATCCAGGTGCCGTATTTGCATTTTCCATTTGCAATGCAATAAAACATTGTTTTCCAGCCGCAGACACACTTCATTCTTAAAATGTGTCGTTTGTCTAAAGTGATGTATACAAACTAAATAGTATACTATGACCAGGGATACAGTCAGCTAGCACAGTCCCACCATAGTAAAAATTGACATTTTTGTGTTTGCCGGTTTGTTTACTTGCAAGAGTTCCATTGGCATTTTCCCGCACAATAATTCTGACCAATTGAAAAACAGTTTAGGAACTACATTCAGTAAAATATGGCCAATGAGTGTTGTGGATTTTGTCACATGACTGCATTTTGGTTCTTGTAAACTGGTTCAGACCAAAGCAATCAGTGTGGTGTGAAAAGGACCCAAAAACAGCAGACCAAATGAACAGACCAAATGATCCCAACCACAAATGTGAGAGCACCCTAACATTATAAATTCTTTCCAAATACAGTTATCAAGTCATCTGGTGAAATTGTATTCATATCGCTATATATATATATATATAAATGCAAATATTTTATTTCATCCATAAACCTGAAGTCGAATTGGTGGCATGAAGGTTTAGGTTATGTGTAATGCAGTTCTGTAACATATATCTCAAAATGCTTGCATTCTGTTCAGTTTGATTTAGTTGATCCAGTGAAGGAATATTCCTTACATCAGAACTTGTCCATGAGCCATAATTAAGCCAGGAGACATAATTACTTCTCTTTTTTGAGTTTAGAAATATATACAAGAACTTATGAGTCACGCAAAAGTTTGGCAGAATGCATGCTTGGAAACTCCCCAAAGATGAAAATCCTCTTCAAAAAAAACCCCAAGCTGTAAAATTACATTTCAGCTAATTTTCCATACACGTGTAATCACCACAATGAGATTTTTAAAACAATTCTTTCCTTTTATCCAATTTTGATCATTATCTTGTCAGAAACAAGCGCATGAACAAGAATAATAGGCTTCCCGTAATAAATCTTCCTTGTTTTTACGGTGAGCGTGTATTTGCATACTTGTGTGTTTTGTTTGCTTTATCTCTGTCGATCTGGTAAAAGGACTGGAGACAAAGTGTCGCGTCAGGCTGTAGAAGGGCTGCTGAAACCAGTTGTCTGTGTGTGTGTCTGTGTTTATAGCTGCTCTGTTATCTGTGTTAGATAGAGGCTTGCAGACATCATGTCTCATCTGCCTGTGCTTTCCAGTTGTGTGTGTTTGTGTGTGTGAAGCTGTTGTTAGGACTATGTAGAGTAGAGCCTGGAATTTTTCCACAGGAGGTCAGAATCGGGGCATATAATCTAGAGTGAGGCGTCTTCATTCTGTTCCTCCAGCTTTTATTCACACTTTTTTTTTTATCTATTTTTGACATATCTTTTTTCATCCCCATTCAGACGTTTCTTGTTTCTTGTTTGGCCTCTTCTGAAGGAGAGTGGCTCTGCTCTGGATGTGATTTCAGAAAGGCTGTTTCCTCCATCTCATTTTACTGAATAGTGGTGCATTTATGATGTTTCTTGAGAGCTGTGATGTGTTTGTGGTTTCTGGTGATTGCTTACTAAATGGTGAAAATGATGCATTTTGAACACTGAAGCATTGTTTTGAAGTGGCTGAAAAACTTGTTGTATTATACAGTATATAGAGAGCTGATATACGGATGCTAATTTGCCATATAGTGCTGTGCAAAAGTCTTTGACACTTTAGATTAGTGCTGCACGATACTGGAAAAAATCTGACATTGTGATATTTTGTTTTTCTGCTATTAAATATTGTGATACGTTTCATTAGATGCCTTTAATAAGTCTATTTGGAAAGTCAGATTGATTGCAATAGGGGATTGAACCATGCACAAATATATTAAACAAACTACAAGCAATGTTGCTTTATGGTTTCGTCAAACAGTATTTAGATACAGGAATTGGAAAAATTGAATGTAAAATAACACTGCGTCGTCTTCATTGTATAAATGTTAAATAAAATGTATCTTTAAAAAGGTTACAAGTGGTACAATTTCTTGTGCCTTAATGTTTTAACCTCTCTTGAATTGTCCATACAGTTACAGCAGTGTTTCCCCTAGGTTTACAGTTTGTTTTTTTTATTTGTTTTTTTTTTTTGGGGGGGGGGGGGGGGGGGGGGGGGTCAGACTGACAACGACACAAAGAATCATGATATTAATTTGTTTCTTTTAATGACAGCAGTAAAAAAACTTAACAATTATTTGAACTGTACAACCGTACAAGCTAAAAATGTACATTTATTTTTATATCTTTATCCACAAAGTGTGTTGCTTTTGTCACTGCAGTGCATCTTAATGGGCTTATTTACTTACTAAATAAAGTCAACTTTTATACTTGACCTTTACTTAAGTATACTTCTTTTACCTAAGGATGCATTTACTGACTTACCAAGATCAGTCTTGTACAGCCAGGGGGAGTATTGCTGCTCTGACAGCCAAGTTGGGTCAAAGCTAGGGATACTTCGATCAGGAGTTTTGCAGCTGATACTGAGGACAGATTCCTTGTTATAGTGATTGGCTTATACCGAGTACTGATTCTAATGCATCAAGCTTTGTAATGCATTGAGCACATTTTCCCCCAAAGTATAAACCTTTAGAGAAGATCTTGCTTTAGAATAAATCAAGGATGCTGCATGTCATACCTTAAACACATCTCTTATAACCATTTAGGTGTGAGCGTGTCATGGCCAGAAGCAGCTTTACAAAAAATAATTCATCCATTATACTCTGGCTTAGTCCCTTATTTATCAGGGTTTGCCACAGTGGAATGAACCGCCAAAGAAAATAATAAAACACTGATTTAAAAATTGTTATGAAAAATTACAATGCAATTTAGAAACATTGCAAAAGATGAAAGAAGAATTCAACATGTCTCAATCATAAACATAATAATTCTGACTTCAACTGTGTACATATGGCTCCTTGTCAACTATAAATTGAACTCCTGCATTGTGAATATTGCAGATGCGCTCATTGCGGTATCGATGCTGAAGCGATATATTGTGCAGCCCTACTTTAGATCTTTCCCCAAAAAATCTGCATACAAGAATGCAACTGACATCTTATAATTAATAGCAATAGTACACTGTAAAAATATTTGTAAATTAGCAGTTTTTCGTATTTTGTGATTTGTGTTTTTATTTTTCTCCATTTATTTATGCTTTTGAAATGTGTTATGGAACATTAATCTTTATTTCAACAACATTTAATCTTCGAAAAAAAAGTAAAAAAAATGTGACTTTTTTTTTTTATTTTTTATATTTTAAAGTGATCTATTGTGTGGGTCAGTGTTGTATATTACGGTACAAAAACCTTGTAATAGACTGCCAGTACATTTTGTGTTATTTTACAGACTTGCTATATATTATTTATCATACATTATATTATTTCAAACTACTAAAATGTCAATAAAAGCCCCTTTGTTAAATTGTAGAGTTGAATTTTCAACATCAAAAGTTGACAGAGCAGAGATCAAGCTCCCATAATGCAGTTCACAACCATAAAAAAATCAGAAAACACAATCACAAAATACAGAAACTGTTAAGTAACAGATATATTTTGCAGTGTAATTTTCAGAGATAAATGTGATTATGACAGTAAAAAATATATAAAACAAAGAATTGTTTTAAAAAAAATCTAAAATGTCTAAAATTTATGACAAAATAGCAAATAAGAATGCTAGTTTAACATAATATTTTGCTAAAAAAATGGTTTCTAATATATATATTTTTAGTTTTTTTGTACCTTCACAAATATATCCAACTGTTTGTTTTTGACATAAAACTGTGTGTATTTGACAGCTTATGCACAGTAGGACTCGAGAGAAAACTTAATTTAATACTCACACAATATGTGCCATCTGACAGCCAGCTTTCTGTGCGTGCTCTTCTGGTCTGTGTGTAAATAGTATTTCAGGAGTTTAAACTGACAAGATTTCAAATTATATTATAAATGACTTCTATATTAGGTAAATGTGATAGACATGCTAGTCAAAACCAAACTGATTTTTTTTGCCACAAAAACCAAGGCTTCTTCTGAAGAGGCAAGATGCAGCAGCTCATTTGCATTTAAAGAGAGACACACAAAGTACTGTGTGTTTTTGCAAACACCCCCAGCCCTCTCCTATGATCCTACAATCTTAACCCAGCATTTCTGTGATTCGATGTAGATTTCCAAAAGTCAGGAGAGAAGCATAAAGGTGGTTCCACAAGTCTTTACTAGGCATTACCTGGTATAAGTTTCTGACGGTATGATAAACTTGGATAAAAATATCACGGTTTCACAGTATTGTGATTACTGCTCTAAAATATGTTCTTTTTAAATGTCTGGGTAAAAAACAGCTGCCTTTTCCCCCATTGAACACAATATATTTTATTTTAGGAAACATGTATAACATTTTTTGAGAAGTAAACATGTCTAAATATTTCAAATTAATCATTAACTTCTGCTATCTTCATAAGTTTAAAAAAACACAGATTTCTTTACAACTTAAAATGTTTGGATATCTTTTCTGCTGGAGATACTGCTGTCTTAGAAAAATTTAAATAAAAAAAACTTACACATACCTTATGAACAGTATAGCAGAAAATGTTGCCAATTTTAAAACCTTGACTTTCCAAACCACGGTATACCTTAAAAACGGTTATCGTCCCATAAATATTCTTAACATTGTTTTATATATGTTGCTGAGCAATGTGGACAAAGTCAGACTGCAAATGGCGTTCAGGCAGCATACTGTAATTATAAAGTATATTCACCCAAAAATGTAATTTCTGTCCTCAAGTGTCGTATTCGCAGCACAAAACCATTAAATTAAAGTTCTACAGAATCATGAGAGAATTGTGACCTTTATTCTAAGCAAAAATAAACTGTGATTCATGTTTTAGGCAGAATCATGCAGCCCTAAGTATAACAGTTTAAGTTTAACAGTAATAACAGATTTGTGCAGTATTTTGAGGTGAAACTTCGCAGACTTGTGTTATTATATGCAAAAATAACAATATAACCTTGGAAAAATCAATTAATATTTTGTCAATGTCAAATCAATGTTGTAATTCTTGTGAGTGATAAAATGAGTTTAGATGTCTATATTATTTTGCAGGAAATATATAGGCAACTGTTGATTTTAAGATGAGTACTATAAATGCATAAAATAATAAAAAAAATACTAGTATCAATGCTGGAAAATTGTGGTAGATGAAAGCAATGTTGTGGTGATACTCCACATTTGGTGTTAAATATTATTATCGTCTTAAAATTGATACACGGTAAAATATTTTGTAGCTGCCTAAATGTTTAACTTGAATCATATTGTCAATTAACATAAACTGACTTAAAACATCAAGGGAAAATTTGGATAAACTAAAAAAGTAAAGTTGGTAACTGATTATCATTTTAATGTAAACTAAAGTAACTTAAAAACATATGTTGTCTTAACGTTTTGATATTTTATTACAGCGTAAAATAATAATAAAAACAACAAAACCACAACCACACAAAAAACAAACTCTCAGTATGTTTTTAATTTGCTTAAATTAAAACAGACACTCTTTATTCTAAAGCATTTTTATTTAATTCCAATAATCTTTAAGACCTGGTCAGGCCTCAGGAAACCAGTAGACCACCCACCGCCTCATAAATGAATGGTCATGTCAGCTTTAAATACTCTCATTCACTTATATATGCGACAGTGTGTATTAACACTTGTGTGTGGGCGCTGTGTGTTTAGCTTTGTTGATGCTGAAATTGTTGATGATTTTGTGCTTTTTTTTGTTTGGCTTTCCTGGAGGACAAATTAAACAGTTGATTTAGCTAAAAAACAGCAGACATTGAGCTTAAATAAAGGCATGAGGTGGAGTAAAACAAGACGTATATTTCATTTTTGTTTTTGGAATCTGGTTTATTGCCCAACTCTGACTATAAACTGTAGTTTACAGGAGCTCTGAGCTCATCTGAGAATACACATTACAAGAAAAAAGTGTGTAAATGGAGAAAAAAAAGAATGTATGTACAGACTGAGTATACTGTACTGCAGTGTTTCTCAACCACGTTCCTGGAGGTCGACCAACACTGCATGTTTTGAATGTCTCCTTTATTTGTCACACTCATTACAACTCTTTCAGTCTCTCTTAATGAGCTGATGATCTGAATCAGGTGTGTTTGGTTGAGGAGACATGGAAAATGGGCAGAGCTGGTGGTCCTTCAGGAATGTGGTTGAGAAACACTGCTGTAGTGTACTTTTTACTGCTGCATGACTGATGTTAAGCGGATGAGAGCTTTTCAAAACCCAGGTTACTATTCTTGAAAACCCTTTTAACCCCAGGTAAAGGACCATTTACCATTTATAAGTTGGGTTGGCACCAATTTTTACCCAGTGGCAACCTTGGATTGCAGTAACAGTGTAAAACAATGTCACCAACACATTCAAGTCGCCCAAAAAGACTGGTCGTCTGTGAAAGACAAACGCACAAGACAGGATAATGCAGAGAATTTTAATGGGCAATTGGGTCAACACTGCAGGCTGGAGTTGCTTGCCAGTTCAACTCTGTCAGCATACAGAAAGTTTGTCTGCACTGACCAAACCTCTCGCCAGCAGAAAGAATCAAATGTCTAGACTGACCTTTGCTGAGGAGCATGGTATGTGGACCGTGAACTTGGCCAAAGTTCACTTTAGAGATGAAAAGTATGAATTTATTGAACTATGCTTGGGAACGTGTTTGTTGTCAAATTGGGAAAAGACCTAAGTGGGTAAAGAATTTAAAAGAGGAGGTGAAGTATCATGGTTTGGTAATCTGCAAATGTTTATCAGAAGCTTCTTCAGCAATATGCATTTCCTTCTCTGCATTCATTGCCCAATCAGCAGTGGTATAGCTTCAACTAAAATTCCATTAATTACATTTAATTAGAGTAATTCTGATTTAAATCAACTTCTCTTATTTTTATCTCCACTATAGTGTACATAAGCAGTCAATTTCTGCGGAGAAGAATATAAAAATAGGGATGGAAAACACATTATTTGGAGTGAAGAGTGCATTTCATTCTTTCTTTTTTGTCTATAAGGTTAATTTAGAAAAAAAACAACTATAGCAGTCAGCAATTCATAATATGAGGACGCGCACTTCATTCAGCCAATGAATGACAATGGCTACCTGTATGTTTCCATCCAAAGATGAGAATGATGCTGCATCCCAATTTGCATACTTATACTACGCTCTAAAAGTATGTACTTTTTTGTGAAGGAAATGTATATACTTTTGAGTGTGTAACAGAAGAGTATGCAAGTTTTGGGACAAACTACTTCCTTGTTAACAGATCGTTATGTTGTTTAGTTACGAGCCCTGTCAATCATCTCGACACATCATCCACATTTCTTTCATATTTAATTTCCTACCTTATTGGAGTAGCAGCAGCTGGATAATCTGCCATTCATGAGTCTTTCATGCAGAGAAATCTTCTCAGGTCTTTGGATAATTCTGCATTCAGACGTTAATGTCAAAACACGTCTTTATTTAAGTTCACATTGTTGTTGCAGATGAAATATAACACTGAAAATGCAGTTTAAATATTCTCCAGTTGGCAAGATAATAATTAACAGTCATACAAACATCTTTACCGAAGCCTCTCTACTTGACGGTTGGTCTCGCGCATCCACCATGTTTGTAGTTTATTTAAACTTTTCACCTGCGTTTGTAGTTCTAATTAAATTCATGTCCAACGCGCAATGTATTGTGGGCACTGTCAGAGTATGGATGGCTCTACACTTCTAATTGTTTAACCATCCGGGAACCTTTGACATACTTTTTTCAACATACTATGATTTGAGACATACTAATTCTATTTTCAAATACTATTTAGGAGGGATAGTATGCAAATTGGGATGCAGCTTGAGACTTTTGCGCAAAATTGCTATATCGAATAATACATCTGCAGATAAAACTCTATTTCCATTTATTGAGTAAAAGACAACTTAATACATTTATTGTGCCTCAGAAGATGAAGATGAAATGCAACGAACACTCTCTGTGATTTTTAGAAGTGTGAGAACACTCTATGGGAGCACAGCTGGTCAAGACAGTTCTGGGAGATAATAATACTCAACCACTTTGATCAAGAGCTTTGGCTAAGAGGTTTTAGATGATAATTTCAGATGTTGGGCAATGTGGTTTTTATTAGCATCATAGGCATTTTCATATTTTCATAGGCATTCTAGTATTTATTTGATAAAAGTAATTTCATTGCAGTTTATGCACATTTTTGTTTTATAAAGTTTCCATTTTAAGCATTTTTTGTACAATAGTTCGAAATGTGCAAAAATTATGTGGATGGAAACAGCTAGTGAAAACCCAAATATACAAATAAGGACCCAGTGTTTAATATTTGTACAGTGTGAAACATCAGCGAATGAATATCCAGGATTAATTAACCCTTAGAAATTATGAGCTGTGTGAAGCATGATAACCCAGGGTTTAAAATGACCCAGGGTTAAGTATTTTAAATATGAAAAGGCCTCCTGTACAAGATGCATCACTGAATGGTAAATGTACTAGACATTCTTCTCTCTCTTTCTCTTATCCTCCCACTGATAATTACCTGCGTTCATCCTATTGCTAATAGACAACCTGGTGCATATAAGGTCAGATCGCCTCTAGTGCAGTGTATAGTGTATTAATTAAAGCTGCCCTTTGACCTAATCTGAACCCAGCGGGGCTTCTTGAGCCTCAGGCATTGATTCAAGCTGGTTATAAAGCTCTACCCATCTCCCAGCGCTCAGCCAAAGAAACGCCCATGATAGTGAATGAATAAAAAATGCAGCGAGAATCACTTTTCATTCTTCCTCGTTTGCGTTCCTCTCTTAACCGAATAAGTAATTTTGCATGTCATTGTGGCGGAGCCTGAAAGGACAGCGTGGGCCCGTAATTGGATGTGATATGTGGGTTGTATGGAGGGCTTTATGTGAGATACGACAGCTGGATTAGGAGGATAAGAAGGACAGAATGATAGAAAGACAGAGGTGGAGAGGGACTAGGATGTGTCCTTGCAGCAACCTAAGGCAGCCAGACAACAACAAAGCCCTTAATTCAGTGTGAAATTGGGTTCGAGTGTAGACGTATGCATGTATGCACTTCATTAGAATTTGCGGACATTTTCTATCACAGCTGGGGGATTTTATTGTTCTTCTACCGAGCTAATGATATTCGTGATCCATTTCCAATTCCAGATTTTTCAGTGTGTTTATTAGGCCATTTCCCTCATGGGATCTGTTTTCACAAAGTAGGCCATTTCAGGTTTTAGTATCCTTCTGGGGACGTTTGGCTGACCCACACACACTCAGGCAGCCAGGAGAGATCAGTGTGGAGGCGGTTGGCGCAGTTGCAGCACCGCAGGAGAGGAAATTCAATCGGCCAATCATGAATCCAGCTGAGCCTCCTCTGCGTCCTGCCGTCCCCTCAGTCCTATCCCTCCCACTTGCTTTTTCACACTCTTGTTTTTCCTTTACCTGGTGGTTGGGGGTCAATGTTACAGGCCTTGAGTAACTCTGCTGACAATGTAGACGAAAAAAGAGCCGAACCCACAAAAGAAAAAAGAAAAAGTCTTTTCAAGAGAAATCCATCGTCCTTGAACGATAAATAAATGACACGCTCCACGAAAGACAGGGGGAAAAACTCTACATTTCTTGAATTCTATACTACCCTTTATCTCATTGTGTGCCAGTCTTTTTCCTCATTTTAGTTCTTGGTAAATTTAGTTTGTTGAGCTGTATTTCCAGCTGTGTTGTGACGTGAATAGAGTCGTTTTTGTGTTCTATGACTGAGTGACTTATTAGAAGAGACAGCAGAAGCAATATTTACTTGAGCGAAATGAGACTGTTTCAGCTCTCTCTCCGCTCGCTTTCTTTCTTCATTGCTTTCTTTATCTTTCATTTGCATAGTGGAGTATTGCACAGTGGCATGTTGCTAAAGCCAAATCTTTTTTTTTCCTCTTCAGTTGTTTTAAACTCTGTAGGGATGTACTGATATTAAAATTCCGGTCGGTTCCAGTACAGGCATAAATAGTTTTTTGTGTAATGGCTGATTAAAGATAAATGGGCAATATTATGAGTCAGTACTGTTTTGCTAATATAAATTAGGAATCATTTTAAAGTGACCATGAAATAATAATGGCTGATTCAGATTTTTGGTGGAGTGTTGCTTACTAGAAATTATTTATCAGTGAGCATGATTTTGTGTGCGTGTGCGTGTGCGTGTGCGTGTGCGTGTGCGTGTGTGTGTGTGTGTGTGTGTGTGTGTGTGTGTGTGTGTGTGTCATGAATGAAATACGCTGAGCAAGGCAACAAGGCAACCCAGGGTGCTGAATTCTAATTGGCTAAACTGTCATTGTGCAGGTAAAATTTTCCTAAACAAAGACAGCGTTCCAGCACGGAAAAAACATTTTCAAAGCAGAATATCTGACTTCAGCATTGTTTTTCAGTTAAACAAGTATGTTCACTTACGATGTTTCTTAATTATCTGGACACATATTATGGTATGTTTTTGTATTAGAAGAGTCAAAAACTTACAGCACCTTCAAATCAAAATAACTTCTCTCTCTCTCTTGCAATGACTTCTCCTTCCTTCTCTAATTATGAGGGCGAGACAACCTGTAAATCACATAAAATCATTGCAAAAGCTAAATATATCCTGCTGTTTACTTCTTCAAGGTGCTGTATGTACTTTTTTGACTCTTCTAAAACATAAAATACTCTAATATGTTTCCAGATATTTAAGAAACATGCTAAGTGAACACTTATTTGTTTATCTAAAATCAATGCCGAAGTCAGATATTCTGCTTTGAAAATCTGTCTTTGTTTTGATCCTTTTAATCCGCCTAATGCCAGTTTAGCCAATTATATTTCAGCACCTGGGTTGATTTGGTGGAAAACCGCGTGTTTGATTCATTCAGTCATGACGGCTCTCAAAGCATGCCTCTGTGATTGAAAATCCGACCTCCGGTGGACAGTAACTGCCCCTGAAAAGAGACGCAGATTCAGAGTTCCACATGAGGTTGTTAATTAACAAATATTATAAATATACAAATGTAAACATTAGGTGAACAGGTTACACTGTAACCCTGTGTCCTAACAACACGCTACGTGACGAGATTTGCAGTGATTGGGCTGTTTGCACCAGACGAAACACGGCAGAAATTGAATTACAGCCATTCAGAAGCACAAAATAGTGCACTACTGCACTGCACCTCAACAAAATGGTAAGGTTTATAATATTAATAATACATATTAAACCTCTTTAACATTATTAAATGTACATGCTGAATCACTGATATTTGTTGGCTTGCACTGAGTCACAGTTATAAAGTTTAATTTTAAACTGTTTATTTTATTTTCAAGATCTGAGATGAACTATCTGCTGTTGCTTGCAGTAGTATGGCAGTAAATGTCATGTAAAATGGCATTTAAACTCATATTAGAATTTAACAATGAAAAAAGCACATGAGGTGTACCTGAGGGGATCATTGTCAATTTTCTGTTGTTCAGCTGCAAAAAATAGAAGCCGTTTCTAAAATATTAATTCGAGGAGTTTGTTAGAACAAAACCTTCTTTTACTATGGAAAATATACCTTTTATCGTGTGCTGTTGCTTTTATATAGAACTCGATTTAAATCAGCCTTTATGCATGATCGTCAGGCTCGCTCACTGTTGGTGTCTTCAAACTGGCAACCTGCTCTTGCGTGTGTTTTGAACCAGGAGTGCAATACCTAGTTCAACCACCGGTTGTCAAACTTACATACTGCACCTTTTAATATATGATTCAACATATGTCGTGATAAAGAATTAAAAAACAGCAACTTTTATTCCATTCCAAGTGTTTTAAGACCCTCATAATACACATCAGTTATAAATTTTGGACCAGGGTATGAACATGTCAAAAATACTATTATATTTGTATTATACAAATACACATAATTAAGTTCAGTTTAGTGCAGTTAGGCTAATAGTAATAATTATATAATATATGCAATAAAATATTTCTCATCAATATTGAAATAATAGTTTTTTTGGTAATATTTTTTGCTGTTTTGATTACCAAGCATGTCCACTTTGAATTATGCAGGTGTGTTTGGTAAATGTAATATTGTGAAATATTAAAATAAGGCAAATGAGTGTGCGCAATTGTTTGTCTCCTTTATTGTGCTTGGCTTGAGCTCACCAATCCATGTTGTTTGATTTTCAAGAGTGTTTTCGATTCGATCCTGATCAATTCTTTTAATTAGCAGTAGACATTGAGGGTCAATGTCGCTAACAACCTTTGCTTTGCTGTATTAGTGCTGGTCCAGTCATTAAGTTCTGCCTGACCCTTTTGTGCTGGTCTGAATTGATTTCACTGGGCTTTTGTTTTCGTTGAATAGAAGGATGCAACATGCCCATAATGGCTTTGACGCTAACAAGCAACATAGACCCATTTCTTAATTTTATTTTGCCAATTTGCATGACTAAATCATTTATAAGATGTTTTTTTATATACCAGGCCAGCAAAAAAAGCTAAATGAGCTGCTGCTATTATACTGCTGAATATTTGATGATGAGGGGGGAAAAACATAAATGAAAGTGTCACTGGCACATTTTCTCATTCCTCTATCTCTAATTTTTCTTCTCACCATTTAAATATTTTATTAGGCTATAAGGTGTGGGAGATTGTGGTGTTTTGACAAAGATAACATTAGGGTGTAAAATGTTGTGCGTTTCAGTATACAGTAATCCAGCATGGTGGTATCTATTATATTGTACTCTATATCAGATGACACTCACTCTAGTTGCCATAATTAAAACTCCAAACACAATAGATAGCTTACTGTTTACATTCACTTCCATGCAGATTTTAAGCTGAATTAAGGAGCTTGCCATATATTTTGCATTTATAATATACCCAACACAGGTTCATTGGAAATGCCTGCTTCAACCTACATTTTTGTGAAACCCCAAAAATGAAATTCATGATATGTTTGACTGCAGTATCTGGGTAAAATGACAAGTATGGAGCAATATGACTAACAACTTTTGTTTATTTTCACAGTATAATGATAATATTGAGAGTAGGGCTGCACAATATATTGTTTCAATATCAATATTGTTTTGCAGACATCCGCAATATTCCCATTGCAGGATCTGCAATAGTGAAACTGAATTATAGTTGACCAGGAGCCACAAAACGCATGTGATTTGTAGAGTCACTGTAGAGTTGAACCATAATAGAGTGACAGTTGCATTAGCATGTGTTTTTAAGGACTGTGACTGAGCATTTCAAGAGACTTTAAAACATTTGGGCCCAAAAAAAATTTCACGTTTTGAGGTTTAAAAAATATTAATAAAAAAAAATTATGATGAAGACTGTACAAGTTATTTAACATGTGCACTGCAAAAATGCTTTTCTTACTTAGATTTTTTTGTCTTGTTTCTAGTCCAAATATCTAAATTTTAAACTGAAAACTGTATTATTTTAATTACCCCTTTGGCAGATTATTTTGCTTGTTTTAAGGAAAAAATACTTAATTTTGACTTATTATTTCTGAAAACAAATCATTATTTTTGCTTGTCTAGATAATGTTACTTGATTTAGGATTTTAGATACTTGGAATAGCAGTTTTTGTTTTGTGATTAATAATTTCTGTACCTGAATACTGTTGGACTCCCTAGAAAAATGTTTATTAGTTTGAGTAATTCAAAATGTTTGAGTAATTAAAATGTATGAGTAAATTAAAACCATCTGGTGAAATTGTATTAATATCACAATTTATATCAAAGAAAAATAAAATATCGCAATATTAGGTTTTTCCAATATGATGCAGTTATTTTAATGCAGTTCTTTGCACATCACCAAATAAATACCACAAAACAACTCGAGGGTGTTTATGATTATGATATATTTGCCTCACCTGTCTATCTCCATATTTACAACTTTTCTGGCCAGTTTGCTTAGTAGCTCATTTTGTACAGTGTTGTATGTGATGCAGAGCTCTTTTGAGGGCTAAAGTAGGGTTCCACTCCATAAAATCGAGGCAAAGTCAAGGTAAAACTACATGGCCACAAGGCACTTTTTTTCTTACAAGACACTTTTTGCTTTTGAAAACACTATTGGTTGAGTTTAGGAAAGGGTTTGGGTAAGTGGAACGCTGGTCTAGATCAGGGGTTCCAAAACTTTTCAGCTCACGACTCCATATAAACACGAGCATATTGACAACACAGAAAAGTACAACAATCTAACAACCATATAATTTTTATAATCATTTTTAAATTTGTTTAATTTAATCTTAATTGAAGACACTGGTGATCACAACGTTTTTAGCACAAGTCTATTCTTGGTTTAATTTTGGAGACTGCCACTCATGGATCATCCTCGATGTACAGTTGCGACCTGTATTCATTTTTAATGTATTTGATTGCCGTAAAGATGTCAGAAAGGTTAACCTGGTGCTTTATAATCAATCTGCTGTAGCTGACACTATTGCTGTCTAATCTAACGTAAACTCACCAATCCTATAAATAAAATAATTTAAAGGCTGAGGGCTTTTCATGTGCATGTTGTTGTTTTTATACTATTAAAAACTACTATTTTAATCTTCTGTGGGTTATGGATAAAATATGATAATTCTAATAGTTTAATACAATTTATTTGGCTTTTGGAAATCACCAAGCGACCCCCTCTCATTGTCCCACAACCCCCCAGGTGATCCCGATCCCCAGTTTGGGAACCACTGGTCTAGATGACCTGACAGGACCTGCTTTCTTGTGGACATGTATAAGAAGGATGTGTATCTGTAATACACAACAAAATACACCCAAAGTAACATGATCCACAAAAATGTAGAGAGCGCCCTTTATTGTATTTGTTATCTGAAGCGTGCAGCAAAATGTACCCGGAGAAACGTATTTTACATTTTGCAAAAAAATGTAGGCTGAGACATGTATTTTCATTGAGCCTGGTCTGAATACACCATGATACTGTGGTTTGCATGCATTGGCTCTCTCTTTTTCTCTGTTCATGCACTGCGTGTCAGCTGCTGCTTACTGTAGGTGTTCAGCACAGCTGTCTGCCCTCAGGAAGCAGAAAAGGACCAGTGTGTCCTATCTGGCTTTCCGACAGCCTTCTTCTCACTGGCTTAATGCTTTTTAGATAATGTGCCTTTTCATTGGAGACTCATGAGAATAAGATGTTAGGAGGATAGAATAGGAGGATGAAAGGTTAAAGAATAACAAAGTTTGTTTCAGACCAGTGGTGTGTGGTGGCCTTTTTCTTATTTTTTTTCTCATATAAATTCATGTTTCAGTGTCATTTGATATTTCGTTTCAAAGTTAGCCGTGACTTTTCATCTTTGCTTTGCTGTTGCTCAATTACATTCATGCCACGCTTTAGGGCCTCTGCAGAACTGCAGTGATCTCAAGGGAGGGAAAGTAGACGCTGCCTTCTTCTGAAACTTTATCTGCTTATGTGGACACTGTATAGTGTTACTTGATAAAAATGGCACTTTGTATACTATTGAGCTTTTTAAAATGTTTTGATTTCCTTGGTGGGCATCACGGTGGTGCAGTGGGTAGCACGATTGCCTCACAGCAAGAAGGTCGCTGGTTTGAACCCCGGCTGGGTCAGTTGGCATTTCTGTGTGTGGTTCTCCCCGTGTTCTCGTGGGTTTCCTCCGGTGCTCCGGTTTCCCCCACAGTCCAAAGACATGCACTATATAGTGTATAGTATGTGTGTGAATGCAAGTGTGTATGGTAGTTTCCCAGTGTTGGGTTGCAGCTGAAAGGGCATCCTCTGCGTAAAAACATAAGTTGTATAAGTTGGCGGTTCATTCCACTGCGGCGAACCCTGATTAATAATGTGATTAAGCTGAACGGATGAATGAGTGATTTCCTTGGCTAAAATACCCTTTATTCACAAAAAAAAAATTATTCTGTCATGATTTGATACATTTCTAGTGATTCCAAAAGAGTTTTGTTCTCCTGTTAAGCACAAAACAATATATTTTAAAGGATGTTGGAAACCAGTAGTGGTTGACTTCCAGACAAACACTGTGAATGTAATTGGCTAAGGGGTTTTCAACATTCTTGCTTTAAAGCAATAAATGGAAAAGTGGCAAAATGGAAACTCAATTATTGATTCTCCAGCAAAACAACCCTAAAAGAACAGTGTCCTTAGTCCCTTTCACACATACAGACTTTTCGGGAAAATCATGTGTGAATAGGCCATTTTTATTTTAAATACTGAAAATTTTGTTACAGAACTTTTCAGTAATGGGAACTTGTAACTAAATTGCCAGAATTCTGCTGTGAATGAATGCTGAAGGAAATTGCTGGTATGAGCTTGTGCAAGTTGACGTGGGGCGTCTACTGCGGGCCAATCACAATGTTCTAATGTCATTGAATATTTGAATTCTAATGTTTGAAACAAATTTTTGAAGCTGTGTCACGGCCGTGAGATACTTGCGTGTAAATCCAGCGTGGAGAGTGACTGTCTGTAAATGCGAGTACATCATGACGTCTCTGAGTGTGCGGCATCAATTCAGACGAAAGAGAGATGCCACGTTGTGTTGCTAAAACAAGTGAAAGAACAGAAATTTGAAAGCATGGGTCGTTAGTGTTGCATTTATTAGTGTGCTGCGTTTATTAATGTGCTCCAACGAAGGTTTTGTTTGCATTTTCCTGCTGTGAGAGCGCTGCTGGACTCACATGTGGATTACAGTGCACGTGACGCTCGACAGAAGGCGTTTGTAAGGAACATTTTTTGCCCGAGAGCTTTTCGCATCTGGAAACGATGAAATCCGGATTTGCCGCTCGTCTCCTTTTAAAAAAGACACAGTTCCAGTTTGATTGTCCTGTCGCTACAGATTTGGTAAGTGTGTGTGAGATCAGTGTTCTTTGTTTGTTCATTCAGATGGCAAAGTTACTTCCTATGGTCAGCAGTGCTCTTTCAATTTTTAAAGACATACTATAGTCAAACTGAGTTCCTAAGTTTACAGTATGTTAATATCACTGCACTATTATTGTACAATATTATAGACTGAAAGATCCGCTGTAAATGCTGCTCTCCGAATGTAAACACCTTAATCAAACTATTCCCGTCGTGCAGGATTTTCGCCGCATTTTGTGACAGGATAGTCTAAACACACACAGCTTTCTGACACTACCTACTTAGTGCATTTAAGTTACCGAGAAATGCTGAGGATTTTTTTCTCCCATTTGCCAAGCGGTATTAAACATACCATTAAAACTACACTCTCCAGCAGTTCCTTGCTTGCTTTTCTCGTTTGTCACGGGGGACATGCAGGAAATGTTCCTGAATAAAAAGTGAAGTGCCAAACAGTTTAAGTCGACAAATTAAAAATTTGGCAAGTAATTCGATTACTAATATCCATGTAAACACAGTCACTGTCTTTCTCTCCTGCGTCTGCGTGCCCAAACAGAAACTCCCATATTTGCAAATCCTTCCCTCTTTCTCTCCCCCGACACTCCCACCTAAACAGAGCTGGACACGCCCACTTTCTTGACTTTTTTCAAACTAGAGGTGTGAAAACACCCTGCTGAGACGGGGGTTTCATTGCCCTTTAAAGGTGCAGTATTTACGTTTGACACCTAGTGGTTAAACTACGTATTGCACTTCTGGATCAAAACACATTTTCACTCAGCTCCTCGTCTGACGGTTCCACTCAAGCACAGGTTGCCAGATTGATGATACCAACAGGAGTGTGCCTCACTATCGAGTCTGATTTAAGGCTAATTTGAACCGTTTTCTAACTAAAAGCAACAGCAAGCGATAGAACAAATATTTTCCATACTAAAAGTTGTCCTAAACAACAGCTTTTATTTCTGAACAACAGGATGAACTATGATCACCTCAGGTACACCTCATGTGCTTTATTCAGTGTTAAATTTTAATAATATTAGTTTGAATGTCATTTTACTTGACATTTATTGTCATATACTGAAAGCAGCAGCAGATAGTTTACCTCACATCTTGAAAATAAAATAAACCGTTTGAAATTGGACTTCAAAACTGTGACTCCAACTGTGATATTTGACGCCAACAAATATCAATCATTCAGCATGTAGATTTAATAATGTTAAATAGGTTTAATATGTATTAATTAGATTGTAAACCTTGTATTCCACTGGAGTGCAGTGCAGTAGTGTTATTCTGTGCTTCTGAATGGCTGTATTTAATTTCTGTCATGCTGTGTCTGCAAACAGCCAAATTTCTCATCACTGCAAATGTCATCGCATAGCATGTTGTTAGGACACGAGGTTACAATGTAACCTGCTCACCTAATGTTTATGCCGTAATATTTATATTATTTGCTAATTAATAGCCTAATGTGGGACTCTGCATCTCGTTTCAGGGCTGCTACTGTCCACCGAAGGTCACATTTCGGTCGTGGATGCATACTTTGAGAGCCTTCTTGACTGAATGAATCAAATACGCGGTTTCCACCAAGGCAACCAGTGGAGCTGAAATATAATTGGCTAAACTGGCATTGGGCAGTTTAAAGGGACCAAAACAAAGGCAGCCTTTCCAGCACGTAACTCATATTTTCGAAGCAGAATATCTGACTTCAGCATTGTTTTTCAGATAAACAAGAGTGTTCATTTAACATGTTTCTTAAATATCAGCCAACTTATTATGGTATTTTTATGCTTTAGAAGATTTAAAAACTTACATGCAGCACCTTTAATTACTCTTAATACTTTGTGTAAGGGGCTAATGTTCAGTTTAAGTCAGTCAAGTGTTGCCTGAATGACAAAATTTCATACAATTTTGAAACAAGTTCAGCTATACAAAAAGCAGCAATGTCATTACTCAGCTTTAAGCAATTCAGTGTTCATTCAGTTCAGTTCAACATCAATTTTGATGTTAAATTGATACAGTGCTTTATTTGCAATTGTTTTATGCAATATTGTTACACAAGATCATTTAGCATCAGAACATAGCTAGTGGCCATGTAGTAGTGTAGTAGTGTAGCAAAAGTGCTTGCTTTTGGTGAATCAACAATTGTGGGAAATCACAAATCCATTGCGAAGACTCGTTGAGGAATGATTTCAGTAAAGAATGATTTTAAAATAGATTCCCTTTAAAATGACAATTTCACTGGTAAACATGTAAAACTTCCATTTTTTATGTGTAATCTGATTAGTTAAAATACAGCACAATAGCAATGCTTCTGCTGATTCAAAACCTCTGTGAGGAGTCTTTCACACACAAAATACCTGATTGTGTGGATTTCTATTGGAGTGATTTTATTTTGCTTGGGAATTTTCTTTAAAGATAGTGACTTCTTTGTTGATTTAAAATGGTTTGTATAATTAGGCAAAAAAAAGCTAGCAAAAAGGTCCATTATTTATTGTCAACAAGGTAACAAAGCAGCTTTCTGTTAGCAAACACAGACCTGTATAGTGAAGTATATGTGAGCAAATCGTTCACCTTTACACAGAACACCAGACTGTGTAGATTCATAGAAAGTCCAGTGGAAAATTCACAGAAAAATTGATCATTTCTTGAATGGTTTTGTTCTTTGACAATGTGTGAGTGCCATTTTTGCTCTTACATTTAGTCTCTATCCAATATAAGTCACCCCTGAAATGCACACAATTGCAACCGATGACCTTTCTTTCTGTTTCCCCATCTCTCTTTCTCTCTCTCTCTCTCTCTCTCTCTCTCTCTCTCTCTCTCTCTCTCT
>CAIGQZ010001108.1:13794217-13807777 GCA_903798205.1 Danio tinwini
TCTCTCTCTCTCTCTCTCTCTCTCTCTCTCTCTCTCTCTCTCTCTCTTTCACTCAAGCACACTTAAGCGTTTCACTGTCCGCTGTACTGGACTCCTAGCCTGTATGAGTCACTGCAGCACGCTTTCAATTTTCAATTCACTTTTGCTACTGATGGACTCCCACTGAGAGGGTTCATGAAAACTGACAATCAACACACTTCTGATCCTCTTTTTTTCTCTTTACTACTATTTTTCCTTTTGCAAACTCAGACTTTCAGAGCCATGAAATTAACCACTCTCCGACCATAATGCCTATTTTCCAGTCAAAGGTGTATATGTTAGGGCTACCCAGGGAATTAAAGCATGGGGTATTGAAAAATGTGTAACAGAAAATCTCCTGTAGCTTGAAAAAATTGAGTTTTGTGAGTAGCCGTTTTAGGGCAACATGGTGGCTCAGTGGTTAGCACTGTCACCTCACAGCAAGAAGGTTGCTGGTTCAAGCCTCGGCTGGGTCAGTTGTTTCTATGTGGAGTTTGCATGTTCTTCCCATGTTCACGGGGGTTTCCTCCGGGTGCACCGGTTTCCCCCACAGTCCAAAGACATGCGGTAGGTGAATTAAATAAACTAAATTCGCCGTAGTGTATGTGTGTGAATGAGTGTGCATGGATGTTTCCCAGTGTTGGATTGCAGCTGGAAGGACGTCTGCTGTGTAAAACATATGCTGGATAATTTGGCGGTTCATTCCGCTGTGGCAACCCAATAAAAGGACTAAACCAAAGCAAAATGAATGAATGAATGAATGAATGAATGAATAGCCATTTTTCTTTAGCCTTTCCAAGTAGCCGTTGACTTGCGTTTTATTTTTCAGCCCTGAACCCAAAACAAACTCCAATATTTCTGTGCCATTCCTGCTGTATTGTACCTAAGAACTCTGTAAATGCAATAAATAAATGTAAAAATAGATTCCATATAAAAACAAATAGCAAAATGGTTAACACAATCATAAATCACAGAATATGAAACTGCACAAGCCTCAGGCTCTCTTGTATGATCTTTATGCTTACTAGTACATTCATTGTCTGAAGAATCAGGCAAGATTAGGCTTCTATTATATGGTGTATATTAATAATGAAATATAATTTTAACAATATTAGCTTATTTTCTTTTAGATTTAGATTTTCTTTTTTCTTTTAGACTTTAGGTGTTGATGTTTTAGCATAAAAACATATTAATCTGTCACCGTCAGTGCGACAGAATGGTCCAAAATGAGTCATTACATATTACATAAGAATGCCAACCTGTTTTTGAATAATTATAATTTTTTTTTGTTAAAGAAATCTTACAAAAGACAAACAAAACCAATTTTGGCATATAAAAAATTACATCATTTAACTGTAATTACATTTACTTTAAATTAATTTAAAGAACTTTAAATAATCTTATTTCCATCCTTAAATGAAACGTCAAATAATTTGGTCATCCAAAAATAAAAATGTACTCAAATCGTTATGGGTTCACTGTTCTGTTGAGATACTGGAAATGGGTAGCCATTGACATCCATAGTAGGAAAAAACAGATACAATGGATGTTAGTGGCTAACGATTTTCAGCATTTTCAAAATATCTTCTTTTGTGTTCAACAGACGAAAGAAACTCAGTTTTGGAACAAATGGAGGGTGTCTTGAGGGTGTCTCTCTTTAACTTGTAAACCTTTACACAAAACAAAATGTTCAGTGTAGTAGAAATCGCCCACACATTGAGTCATTCACAAACGTCACTAATGCTTTCATGTACTAATCATTTTCATAACAATAAAAGGAGATTGAGTAATTGTGCATAATTTTATTGCTATTGTATACTTGTCACCGTTTCATTCAGCTGTACGACACGTCTCCTGATCCAAACTACACAACATTGAGTCCGCTCTATAGGAGGCTATTGTTTTCATGCTTACATAAAATAACAGCACAGATTTTACCATCTCAAAAATCTGACATGTGTAAGAAACAAAGCTCCATATTTCCAAATGGGACTTAAACCCATAACAATGTGTTGCAACTGGCCAATTGTCAGGGATTACGAAGACTTGGCGACGCGGCATCGCAGGCCTATCATTAGCCAGAGACGCGTCTGTCTGCCGCTTGCTCTCTGCTCTCTGTCAATACCAGCACTTAACGCTGAAAACAGATGTTCTTCTTCATTCCTCCTCCCACATCGAGTGTCACCTGCGTCTTAACAAGCTGTTTGTCACCGGGGCTGCGGGGATATTCTGGTGTCTGTATTCATTAGTCGTGTTCACACCTGGATTCCTGAGTCACCACTGTTCCTCCCTGCCACTAACACGGAGCGAAGCAACGACAGGGTTTCTCCGATAATTTTTGTTATGACGCTCTCAAGATAGAGGAGATATTAAGCTTAAGACGATGTGGAATGAGTGCCCCAAACATAGTTACAGATGCCTGGTATATGGTCATTTACTTTTATATGTTAAGATTTAGTTTTTTAAAATTCTACACAGTTTAAAATTGTGAAGACAATGAACAAATGTTCAATAAATATGTCTCTTGTTCTGCATTTATTGAAATAAATAAAGGTACACATTCAGAAATACTCTGCAAATATCTGAAAGCATTTTCTAGACAAGCAAAAATAAAAAGAAAGAATAAGTTTTTCCTTAAAACAAACTAAATAATCTGCCAATGGGATGAGCAAAATATTTTTTCTTTTTGGCATAAGATTATTTCAAGGGTTCACACTTAGCTATTGCTTGATACAATTTGTGGATTTGGCATGCTGTCCTGGTAGAGAACCCTGAGCTCAGAGATACTTGAGTCCAGGGCTCCCGCCTCATGTAGCATGACAGGGGGTCCAAGATCAGGTAGATCTCGAAAGCTCCCGCCGGTAAAGGAGGAAAAGGGGAGATGGGGTGGATGAGGTGATTCTTCAAAACGAAGATAAGGAAGGTAGGATGAATGGATTTATTTATTGGAGGCTAGAATTCATCTGATGATATCTGATTGGACTAGGAATGATTATTGGTGTGAGACCAGCCGCGATCAATCATATCACATGCTCCTCTCGAAATGTATTCATTCATTCATTTTCTTTTTGGCTTAGTCCGGGGTCGCCACAGCTGAATGAACCGCCAACTTATCCAGCATATGTTTTACGCAGCGGATGCCCTTCCAGCAGCCACCCAACACTGGAAAACACGCATACACTCTTGCATTCATACACAAACACTACGCCCAATTTAGTTTGTTCAATTCACCTATACCGCATGTCTTTGGACTATGGGGTAAACCGAAACACCTGGAGGAAAGCCACGCAAACTTCAATTTGCTCACCCCATTGGCAGATTATAATGCTTGTTTCTTTAAACATGTTTCTTTAAAGATGTATCTTGCCTGTATTGGAAATGCTTCTTGGTTTAAGAATTTTTTGATATTTGGATTAGAAACAAGGCAAAAAATAAAAAAGTAAGAAAAGCATTTTTGCGATGTGTCTGTTTCCTGTGTGAATGGATTTTTAAAATGTAATTTAAGATTTCAGAGCTGAATTTTCAGCATCATTATTTCAGTTTTCAATGTCACATGATTCATCAGAAAAATTATATTCAGTAGGCATCTTGATCAAAAGCAAAATTTATTTAATGTCAATTTCCTGGGTGGCACGGTGCCTCAGTGGTTAGCACTGTCGCCTCACAGCAAGAAGGTCGCTGACTTGAGTCTCGGCTGGGTCAGTTAGCATTTCTGTATGGAGTTTACATGTTTTCCCTGTGTTGGCGTGGGTTTCCTCTGGGTGCTCTGGTTTCCCCCACAATCCAAAGAAATGCAGTAGAGGTGAATTGAATAAAATAAACTGGCCGTAGAGTATGAGTGTGTGTGAATGTATGAGAGTGTATGGGTGTTTCCTAGTACTAGGATGGGCTGTGTAAAACATATTCTAGAATAGCTGGTGGTTCATTCCGCTGTGGTGACCTCTTATAAATCAGAGACTAAGACAAAAAGAAAATGAATGAATGAACGAATGTCCAAGTGCAGTTAAATTGACATCTATCATTGGCATCAAAAAACAAGTCAACAATTGATCTCAGCCCTGTCCTGTAATAGATTTTTGACATTTTTTTATTTTTTGACGCCAGTCCCAATTTGTTGACGTTTTGACATTAAGGTAACTTACATGCATTGCAGCAATACAAAATCCAGTGTACATTTGTAATTTGAAGCCTTAAGATGAATAAAACTTCTCTTTTATGATAATACTTTTTGTGTCATTAATTTGGTGTTCAAAAAGACATCAGTGTGTGGATGTCAATTGCACGTACATTTTTGACATCACATAAATTTGAATATTTGATGTGTTTTTTGGTGTCATTTTGACATCAATAATTTGACACTTATATTGTTAGCAAAGCAAAACAATCTTTACAGAAAACCTTGACAAAGGCTTGGCATTGCAATTTGTTTTCTGTTTTTCCTGACTTTTCTTGCAATCTCAACATTTACAAAAGTTTTTTTTCTGTTATCTGTCAGCAGTGCTTAAAGTACACTAAACAAAAAATGAAGAAATAGACAAATTTCATTAAATTACTTCTGTTTCTGTCTAAATAATAAGGTGATGATAGCTTCAAATTGCAATTTTTATGATAAATAAAAACACAGAAAAAATATATAGTCTTAATATAAAAAACATGAATATTAAGTAATGATAACGGGTGGCACGGTGGCGCAGTGGGTAGTGCTGTCACCTCACATCAAGGTTACTGGTCAGTTGGCATATCTGTATGGAGTTTGCATGTTCTCCCTGTGTTCGCGTAGGTTTCTTCTGGGTGCTCTGGTTTTCCCCACAGTCCAAAGACATGCGCTATTGGTGAATTGGGTAAGCTAAATTGGCCGTAGTGTACTGTATGTGTGTATGTCCTGGTCCTCCAGGTTGGGGGTTGAGTATTGAGTTAACGAACCACCTCTTAACAATTAGATGTTACGAAACACCATCATGGTGCGGCTAAATATCAACTTCGATATAAATGGCCTTGAGAGTAAGTAATGATAACATCTGCACCTAAACTTTTGTTTTGTCAAAATCATAAATACAAATGAAGAAAAATAATAATAATCCATGGGTTATTAAGGGTTCTGTACTGTACATTAATATGTTATTATAACTTATAAATGAATGATACGAATGAATAATGAATCTTTTTTAACTATTCAAATGCCTTTAGTGAAGTTTTTTTATAAACTAATTTCGAGAGGATCACGTGATTATAATTGAATGTGTGTTGTGCTGCATTAACTATGAATGATCCACCAATCAAACGATTCCTAACCCACTATAAAGAGCCAGGGTTTCTACTTCTCCACCTTTCCCTTCATAGGGCGGCACGGTGGCCCAGTGATTAACACTGTTGTCTCACAGCAAGAACGTCACCGGTTCAAGTCCTTTAACAGGCCAACTGTCATTTCTGTGCGAAGTAAACATGTTCTTTCCATGCCCCCGGGTTCTCAGGTTTCCTCCCACATTCCAAAAACATGCACTACAAGTTAATTGATCAATCAAAATTTAGCACTACAGTCAAACTCTCATTTTCTGTCATCAGCTCTTATTAAAAAAGGGGGAGTTCTCAAGATCTACCTGAGCTCAAAGCTCCCCTCTCGCTCCCCTCTCGCCCAAACGGGAGGGAGCCCAGGGCTCAAGGACCTTTTGAGCTCAGGGCTCTCTCCTGGGACAACATGCCAAACTTGCTTAATCATCAGCTAAGTGTGAACTCTTGAACTGTCAATTTTATGTCATTTACTGTGAAATATTAAACAATTATAAAGTATTTTCTTTTAAAAGAAAAGAAAAGAAAAAATCTTGCAGTCCCCAAACCTTTGAATAGCAGAGTATATAATATATTTATTGTTTAAATATTGAAAAAAACTTAATCTATGTTGCATGTCTTACTAGATTGTGGCGATTTTACTTCTGAAAAACATTTTTGTATGTTGTTAACTCTTTTGAGGAGATTTTTTTTAAGTTTTAGAGTTTTTTGCAAAAATAAATGGTAAAAACTTTATTCCTACACATTTTCTCCCCATGAAAATAGCCATAGACACAAACACAGACGAACAAACATTTAAATATTGAGAATAAAATAATAATGTTCAGCATGGCCAATATCTGTTTGCTTTCTTTGTCCTTTTGTTATTTTGCTGTGGTATACAAAACATTTTCATATCCATCCTCTGCCTATACTTAACAGCTCTGCATATTGCTGTACGCTCAAGCTTGAATACAGCCATTCATCATACAGCAGAAGGCTCTTAACAGCTCTTATATGAAATTGTTACTTACAGCGTTAACTTTATGCTTGACTTGTATCTTCTCCCTCCTTCCGAACAGCAATAATAACAATACAAACTAAATGTACACATCTCCAAGCACTGTGCTGTGAAAACCTGTCTTCAAAATAAACGTGAATGTACTGCGAATTGAAATTTAACCATAGTCTAATGTATTCCAGGGCATTAAAGGTGACCGATGCTTATTGACTGCTGTAAATCCACTACAGATTTATATTAAAACAACAGTGTCACAAGGGACTTCTGTAGATGTTTGCTTTAAGAGCCCGCAGGCAGAAACTGATTTTTCACCCTCCTGTCAATTTTGAGATTGAGATTTGGGGCTTTTGGAATTCAAAGCTGTTTTCAGTCAAATGTAAAGAAAACATGGTAAAATACATGTGTTACTTGTATTGCACTTTGTCACTTTGTGTATGTACTTACATCTATTTGAAGGCTGTTTTCTCAAAATTAGATTTTTTTTTCTCCAGCACTGAGCCATAAATCTCCACTTCAGCACTCCGCTCTTACTATACACCAATTTCACAGTTTTGTTCATCTTTGTATTCTGAAGATTTTTACAGATGGATATGTTCATACAAATGTTGCCTGATTATATACTACATTTTATTTCACAATTTTATTCTGATTGTTTGCAGTCTGGATTATGGAGTGATTACAGTGTTTTTCCAACTGTTAACAAGCATTTTGCAATACTGAAGCTACTTTTTCAAAACTCTTCACACAATCAGCCAAACAGAAGTCTTTGCAGAGCAAATTGTGAATCATTTGTCATTGCTTTCACACAAAATGCATGAAATGAACACGTTTTTCACTTTGTCAAAGGACTATACATTTTCACTGCACTTTTTACATGCTAACAAACTCATTTCGAACAGACTGATGGTAAAGGCCATGCATTTCGCATCATGTTTGTTTTGAAACAGAGAAAATGACATGATCTTTCCAAGCTGATTGTGATTTCATCTGAAAACCTACTTGTACTTTCAGCCACTTGTTTTTTTTTGACAATTTTATACACTATGGACTGTCATTCAGAGACAATTGTCCAGTATTTCAAAGTTATACTAATAGTATAACAAAACAAGATCAGAATCCTTTGATGATAATGAAACGTACAGCAGGGAAATGAAGTATTGAGCATGTCATGTTTTTTTCCTGGGAATAATATTTCTAAAGGAGCTGTTGACATGAATCAGATTTTGGTAAAAACCCAAACAATACAAACATAAACATAAAACTAAATAAAATCTGAAAAATTCATTATGTGTAATAACAATGAAACGACACAAGGAGAAAGTACTGAACTACTGAAACGCATTTAATACTTCATATTATTGGCTTTTGTGGTGATAGCAGCTAAAGATGCCTCTCATTCACATTCACTTCAGTCACATGAATTGCTCAGTTGTGACTTCAACAAAGGGGTAAAAATCTTGATGGTTCTGTGGGTCCCGTCTATCAAATCTGATCTTTAATTTTATATAAATTTTGAACTGTTCATTTATATTGGATTCAAGTCAGGTGTTTGGCTGGGCCAGTAGCTTGATTGTCTTTCTCTGAAGCCATTTGATAGTTTCTTTGGATCATGATGTGCTTTGGATCATTGTCTTGCTGAAATGTCCACCCTGGTTTCATCTTCATCATCCTGGTAATGTAGATGCTGGACTGAAGCAGATATTATTAATTTACAATGACGAAGGGCAGAGGGTTGCTGAATAACTAGTGAGAGACTTTCTACACCTCCCTTTTTTCATGTGTTCAATACTTTCCCCTGCATCATTTTATTTTATTACACATACTCTTCATTTTTAAACTAATTTGTTTTGTTTTCTTTGCATATGTGGATATGTTGGCATTTCTGTGTGGAGTTTGCATGTTCTCCCTGTGTTGGCGTGGGTTTCCTCCAGGTGCTCCAGTTTCCCCCACAGTCCAAAGACATGTGATATAGGTTATATGAATAAACTAAATTGACCGTAGTGTATGTGTGTGAAAGAGTGTGTATATGTGTTTCCAAGGGTTGCAGCATCAGCTGCGTAAAACATACAGTATGCTGGATAAGTTGGCAGTTCATTCCACTGTGGCAACCCCTGATTAATAAAGGGACTAAGCCAAAAATTTAATAAATAAATAAATAAATTTAAAACATAGCTAAGAAAACAGCATTTTCCTTGGAAAATGTTGTTATAAGAAGTCATTATCGCACTACTCAACAACAATATCTCATATTGCATATAATATCATGCAGCTCAGATTTTACTTTTCTTGCAATTAATTGCAGTATTTTTTATTTTTATGTAGGGCTTAATTTGTGCCGGAACACGCCGGATCCAGAACCTTTGAAATCTGATCTGGCACCTCATTTTACCGATCCCCCATCCTCAAGTGCCCTTCTCCCCCATTCGCTGTTCACTTTCACTTTCTTCCACAACCCCCCAACCCTCTCCACGTTCGACACCTCTCCATCCTCGGCTAACATGCCCGATCTGCTCCGGGACCTCCCAATTCACAAATTAAGCACTGTTCTTATGTAAATGTAAAATTATATACTGATACATACCTGAAAATGTGTTTAAACTTTACAGTATTACAGAAATCAACAGCTTGTATTTTTAAAGTTACTATTTTTAGGTGTTATGATTAAAATTTATGTTTTCTGAATGTCATGTTGGTAAAACATGGCTTTAGCACTGCACAATGCTTGAAAAAAAATGTAAATAAGAGATTCCCCAACTGTAAAAAACAGATTTGATTCTAATCTCCAAAAATTCCAAAACATCAAATTTTCACAACACAGACTCATTCTGAAAAAAGTCTCTCTATATGCATTACTGAAGATTGCAAATTATCTAGCCAGAAATATGGCTGCATTTCATCTTTAAAACGAATGCTACAGGGCGGAATGATGCCATTTTTTTTCGACCTTGTATGTGTTTGCGGTTCACGTCTGGTGAAAAATGGTGCGGTTCAAGTCCGGTGAAAAAGGGTTCCAGAAAGCAGGTAAGACAAAAACAAAAGCCAAAAATGAAAATAAGTAAAAAACAGTGGTATGAATGTGGTAAAAATCAAGTGAATCAAGTTTCTTGATTGCTTTTTAAAACTGTTGGTTGGGTTTAAGGAAGGTGGTGGGCTGGTTAGTCAGTCGACAGTGGCCTCTGAAGTATTTACTTGAGAAGAGCAGGCACGAATGGCATTCACGAGAGAAATTTGAGATCTCAAAAAGCGTACGCAGCAGCCTCTGGAGGATTCTCTAAAACAGAAAATGCAAAAAAACGTACCTCCTGGGATGTGTTTGGCGGTCTCCAGAAATGTATATAGTGGTACTTTTTCAGAATGAACCTGGGTTGAATTTTTAACCTGATGCAATATGTCCAATATGTTTTATTGTCAGTTTTGTGCAAGAAATGTAAGAAAATCAGCACATTCATTCATTCATTTTCTTTTTCGCTTAGTCCTTTTATTAATCAGGGGTCACCACAGCGGAATGAACCACCAACTTATCCAGCACATGTTTTTACACAGCGGATGCCCTTCCAGTCTCAACCCAACACTGGGAAACACCCATACACTGCTGTCAATTTAGCTTATTCAATTCACCTTTACTGCATGTCTTTGGACTGTGGGGGAAACCAAAGCACCCGGAGGAAACCCACACGAACACGAGGAGAACATTCAAACTCCACACAGAAATGCCAACTGACCTAGCCGAGGCTCAAACCAGCGACCTTCTTGCTGTAAGGCGATCGTGCTACTCACTGTGCCACAGTGATGCCAAAATCAGCACATATTTAATGAAAATATACCTGATTTGAATGTTTAAACATGACATTTCACCAAAGGTATAACACAAAAATGTTTGAATACCTAATGTATCAATCAATCAACTGGGAAGACATGGTGAAAACTATTAGCTTCTTTTATTTTCCGGATTCACCTGCAGTGTCTTGCCCTAAACTGTCTTTACAAAGAGCCTCGACTGAAACTTACGTCTTGATTTTCAGACTATTGTGGTTTGTTTTGATCCTTCATTATGAGAGGTCCTCTCAAAAAGCCTTTTCTTCCACCGCTCATCTCCTTCCTCAACTGTTCTTGTTCTGCCTTTTATCTTTATTTCTGCATTCACTCTTCTGACAAGGGCTTTTGAAGCAGGGTCATGAGAGCACGTAATAATGGCATTATGATTCACTGATCTTCTAGTGGAGCAAATGGCCCCTCCTTCCCCGATCAAGACACTTTTTAAAACCAACAGCGCCGCCAACGATTAGCCTGGCTCTGTCCTGCCTAATGAGCTCCTTGTTAAAGTTTAATGTCTGTGTTCCACTGCAGTCAAGAGTTTTAAGCGCCGGCTCTCTTGTGGGGAAGTGTGTGCCACGTCGAGCTGAGTCTCATGATGATAATGATGCTGTTAGTTTTGTACTTACAAGCGTCCTAGAGTTCTCAGGCCCAAGGGCTCAGAGGATATTAATTATGAAACCTCAGAATTATTATTTATTTGTTTGTTTATTTGAACCCATTTTCTCACTTTCTTGAAAACTCTGCAAAAGGTATGTGTGTGTTATTTTTGGTTTGTTTTTTATTTCCTTTGTCCCCTCAACAATTGTTTTGTATGTGTGATGTATTCAATATTTTATTTTAATAATTATGTTTCTTTACCATTTTATTTTTATTACAGTTTTTTTCCAACTGCTTACATTTTCAAAACAGTGTTCCTTTTTTTCAAAACTTTGCACACAATTCTCAATACTGCACACACAAAATGCTAAATGCCTCACATTTCCTTTAAAATGTAACACTGCATTCAAAATACCATAAAAGCACATGTCAGAATGAAGCATTTGCATCAAATGGCAAGCACTTCTTTCATAATATTAAATATTTGGGCACAGCATGTAAACACTGATGTTCTACATCTAAAGCTAGGCGTATCTACATTTCAATACAATGTTCAACAGTCAAAGTAATCTGCTAAGAGGGGTAACAGTTACACTAAACACCAATGAGGACATGAAGAAACAAAAAAATATTTATTAGGCCAAACATTACTGGTGTATACAGTAACATACAACAAAACCATAAACATACTGTATGTAAAAATGTAAAGAACATTCATTCATTTTCTTTTCGGCTTAGTACCTTTATTAATCTGGGGTCACCACAGCGGAATGAACCGCCAACTTATCCATGTTTTACACAGCGGAGATCCTTCCAGCTGCAACACATCACTGGGAAACACCCATATACTCTCATTCACACACATACACTACAGCCAATTTAGCTTACCCAATTCACCTATACCACATGTCTTTGAAGCACTCGGAGGAAACCCATGCAAACACGGGAAGAACATGCAAACTCCACACAGAAATGTCAACTGACCCAGCCGGTGCTCGAACCAGCGACTTTCTTGCTGTGAGGCAATTGTGCTACCCACTGCGCCACCGTGCTGCCTGTAAAGAACATATGTAAAGCAAAAGTATGTTCTTTAGAATACAGTAAAAAACACAATTGTGTGTGGGGGGTCTCGTGTGAAACTGGGTCCATTGCCTGCAGAAGCATCATGTGGGCATAGGGTTGGCCATCATACACTTTCCAGCACCATGGTGGGAAAAATTCCTCAATTCTTTTTAGAGAAAGGTTAATATAGGGTTGGTACAAAACCACAAATTGTAGATGAGAGGCAAACCAGTTTTTTTCCTGACACCTTTGAAGTATTTATAGTCCTGTACTACATTGATTGGTTAGTGATCAGTAAAGAAATTAGTGTTTCCACCTTTGAGGAGTGTGTGTGCGTGACCTGGTAAATAAGTTTTAATTGTGTTTGGAAAAGAAAAGCAAGTAGCTTCCTGTTAGATTTTGTGTTTAATGCCGAGTTCAGACTGCATGATTTTAGCCCTGATTTTGACTCGCCGACAGGTTTTGAGAAATCGCAAACAAATGCCTGAAATCACAGGCAAATCAGTGCTCGTTCTCGTGAGTGACAATCACACAGTGTGAACTATCAAGTACGCGATATGAGAGAAACGCAGATGAGTCGCCGACAACCGTGAGATATTTGGCGTGCTAAATCTACTGTCTGTCTGTGGATCTGTCAGCGATTCAAATCATGCTGTGTGAATGTGTTCTGATTGAAAATAACATCGACTATCACCTACAGCCAATGAGAGAGCAGCATCCACTAGTACAGCTACCTGCAGGCCAGCGGGAGGCTGGGAGAGAAGTTAAAAACGCTCATTTTCAGTTTATTTGGACCCAAGTAATGGAGGAAAAACTCATCTGATCAATATTACAATCAGGTCTAAAAGTAAAAAAAAGTTGAGTAGAAATTGTTAATTCTCTTTAAAAGCCAGGTGAGCAACACAAGTTTCTACATTATGTAGAATGTAGAAACTACATTATTTTATTAACTACATATTTTACATTATGTAGTTAATAACGAAAGATATATTACGTGACCTTGCGTTGTTTCCATGTCACTTCTCACGTTTGTTTGGTTGTGAGACTTAGTTTAGACAAAGTTGTCTGTGATTCTTCCTATTGTAAAGTCATGCAGTATAAACTCTCCTGTCACCGATCCATCCTACAGTTTAAACACAGCACCGACAGAACGCTAACTGCAGTGTGGAAACTTTTGTGACACAACTACTTTGAAAATCATGCAATCTCAGCATTAGGTAGAGCGTTGTGTGTGGTGTTTTGAAAAAAGTGTTGAAAACTGAGCTCAAGGCTGAGAAATAGCTTCTGGTTTTGGTGATTTGCTGTGTAGTTTTGCATTTTGAGTAAGAGGTATCAGACATCGTGAGACGAAAAGATTTTGTGTGCAGTTGGAAAAAACTGTATTTAAATATGTTTTTTGTTTATTTATTAAATGATTATTGTTTTTTATTTATTTTTATTTTATTTATTTATTTATTTATTTATTTATTTGAACCTTTCTTCTTTTTACTTTCTTGAAAAGTTTGGAAATGGTGTATGTGTGTGTTTTGTTTTGCTTTGGGGTCTTTTTCTATTTCTTTTTTCCCCTCAACAATTGTTACTTTATTTATTTTATTCATTATTTCATTTTAATGAATGTATTTATTTATCTTTTTATTAGTATTATTTATACATGTTTTTTATTTATTTATTTGAACCCCTTTTCAAAAGGTGTGTGTATTTTTTGTTGTTTGTTTTGGAAACTATCTGGAAAAGGTGTGTGTGTGTGTGTGTGTGTGTGTGTGTGTGTGTGTGTGTGTGTG
>CAIGQZ010001108.1:13813938-13833079 GCA_903798205.1 Danio tinwini
TTATTTATTTATTTATTTATTTATTTATTTATTTATTTATTTATTTATTTATTTATTTATTGTCTGCTTTAGGACTTTCACAGAAAAATTCAGATATTATCAAAGCTCTGTAAATATCTAAAAATGTGCTGCTCATTTTTCTTTCAATTACAAAACAAACACCACTACAATGACAACATCGAGAAAACTGCAGTTATAAGAAAGCATCTAAAAGAAGAGATGTGGATTTGTCAAGAGTCATTTATTTGACGTGCTAAATTACACTGAGGAGGTGCATATACACTAACTAACAAAAGTCTTGTCATTGATCGCAGTTGTTAGCGCAACAAATAATAACTTGACTTCTAGTTGATCATTTGGAAAAGTGGCAGAGGTTAGATTTTCCTGATGAATCATCTGTTGAACTGCATCCCAGTCATCACAAATACTGCAACATCAACAACAGCCTGAGGTATCAAGACATTTTTTCTGCCCTTTACATTACAAACCACAGGAGAGGGCAAATTCTTCAGCAGGAGAGCGCTCCATCTCATGCTTCAGCCTCCACATCAAAGTTTCTGAAAACAAAGAAGGTCAAGGTGCTCCAGTTTTTGGCCAGCCCAGTTAACAGACATGAACATTATTGAGCATGTCTGGGGTAAGATGGAGGAGGCATTGAAGATGAACCCAAAGAATCTTGATGAACTCTGGGAGTCCAGCAAGAAGACTTGCTTTGCCATTCCAGATGACTTTATTAATGTTATTTGAGTCATTGCAGAGATGTATGGATGCAGTCACCCAAGCTCATGAGAGTCATACACAATATTAAATATGTTTCCCACTGCACCATGACTTTATATTCTATACTGTACATTAGTTCTGTTAAAGGACAAAACTTTTGTCTAAGCAAAGTCAAACCTTACTGTCCTAATTAAATAATTAAAAATCAAGGCATGATCATATTTTATTTTGGTAAAATAAGCGTAGTCTAGAGGTCTTTGCAATATACACCATTTCTAATACCAAATGATCAACTAGAAGTGAAGTTATTATTTGTTGTTCCTAAAACTTGGATAGGCGAAAAGACTTGTCAGGTAGTGTATATTTGTTCATTTAGGAAATGCTTTTATTTAAAGCGGCTTAAAAATGAGGCTAAAAGATGTACTTCAAATCGCCAGAGAGCAGCAATAGGAGAAGAATTGGTCATTGAAATGATCAGACTTACAGTAACTGACAAACACATTGACATTACAGTATAAAACAGGACTGTATAAAAGTAAGGTCCAGATCTAGTCAAGTAGTCATGTAACATTTATTTATATACGCGGTAAGTTGCTTTAAATCTAGCAGCTTTGCATTATTAAACATGAAAAACATTGTCAGGGCTGCTTTCAGCAAGACTTTCTTTTCACTTCAAAGCTGCTCTTTGGCATTTATGTTTTGACTCATGGATGTCTGAACTCGACGGACTGAGGAAATGAAGAGAAGATTTCAGCATCAACAAAGGAGCAGCAACGTTTGCTTTCACAGTCTGTTTCAAATGCTGAAACAATCATCATTTTAGCCTTACTTCTTTTTAAAGTCACACCAACATTTTTTCAATTTCACTTCTTTACGTATATGATGGCCTTCATACTAGAACCAAACATGGTCCTTTTGTGTTGTTTAGCATTTTTCTTTAAGAGACTGGATTGTGATAGACATGCTGTTTAACATTTTATCCAGATCAAACTAGACTTCTTGCACAACATATTGCTTCCATTTTACAGAATAATTGTATGTTTTTGAAGAGATTGAGCAAATTGTTCCCTTGGACGAGGCTTGTGAACACATAATGGTGCAGGACGTGGGGGGAATACATTCATACTACTAATTTAACCTCATCTCTGGCCTGGAGACCTCATTACAGCTTTACAATCTCCCTTTGACTGGATCTTCAGCTAGCCTCAGTGGGTCTGAGAGAATCTCCTCTGCTGTCCCACTTACAAATGCCTTCAGTAAAATCTCATTCTTCCTTCATGTTCTTGTCGTCATTATACTTGTCGTTTTTCATTAGTGTGTTTGTCTGGGCTTTATTTGCATTACAATCCCTTTCCATTACGAGCTTTCCTGCTCTGTATATGCTTTTATTATTACAAGCATGTGCTTTTAAACTATTCAAAAAGTCCCAGCATTATTGTGTCTTGGTTCATTTATAGCCAATATGTACTTACTTCTTTATATTAATAGTTAAGATCACCCAAAAATATAAATTATGTTATTAATTACTCATCATCATGTCATTACAAACCCCTAAAAGCTTTTTTAGATGAAATCAGAGAGCTCTTAGACAGCAACAAAACATTTAAAGTTCAAAAAAGGAACCAAAACCATTGTTAAAACATTCCACAAATCTTCAATGGTTTAATTGTAATCATTTGAAGCCCCCAAAAACACTTTTTTTGTGCCAAATTAATTGTAAAAATTTCCCAGCAAGCATTTTTTTGTTTTTAAAAGATGTCTAATAGATGTCTAATAGACATCTAAACATTGTCGTCTTAGCTAAAACAAGGATAAACTTGGGCTGTCAGTGAAAATCAATAGACGTCTAAGAATATGCCAAAATTAGACTAGTCGTCAAATAAACAGAAATGAATGACTACACATATAAAGTCTGTCAAATCTGTCTATTTTCTGTCTATTGTTAGATGTTTATTAAATTTTCACTGACAGCCCAAGTTTACCTTTGTTTTAGCCAAGCTGCCTACGTTTAGATGTCTATTAGACGTCTGTTAAACACAAAATTGTTTGCTGGGTTTGTTCACCTACAGCATGTCGTCAGCATCAGATTATAATTTCTTTACATTACTACACGAAATACAACGCTTTACTGTTGTGCTGTAGACTCTAATGGCAAAACTTTGTACTGCCTGTAGTAAATACGCACCTGAGCTGACAGGGGACAGAAGACAAAGTTGAACAAAGTTGTTTTTACAGTTTGTGGCCCACAAAAGTGATTTTGGAGCTTCGTATGAGCTCGTTTTTACATGCAAACTGTATGAATGTATGAGCAGCTTGCACATGTGCTTTGAATCATTTTTTGCATTACGTAACTTGTCCACAAGATGTCATTTGTAAACTAGCCCATTGTTTCACAGTTTAAGAAACAGAGAACAACAATGACCGCAAAAACCACATGATTATGAAGAATATCTTATAGATTTTAACTTTTTTGTGAAAAATTGCAAGCACAGCAAGTTACTGCATTAGAAGTTAGAACATCAGCTTGTCTATCCATTTATTGCTCTTTAGTTCTATTTTGGTTGCAATGTCAGGTGATCAAAATTTATTGTCAATTTGCTTAATAAAGACGTCATACCGACTAATACCGACGTCATCGGGCGTTGATATTTGGTTGGTTTGAGGCTGTGGTATTAACTTACTAAAATCCAACATCATTTAAACATCATGATATGACCTCCATACAACGTCAAAGTCTAACATCAGTAGACGTTTATCTTTGATTGGTTTTATGTTGTGTAATTACCTAACTAATGTTCAACATCACTTTAATGTCATAATGTGATGTCCATACAATGTCAAAAGCTAGCATCATTAGTAATTTATCTTTGGTTGATTGTATGTTGTGTTGCCAACTAACTAAAATTCATCTTGACGTTGAAGACTGACCTCAAATCGACGTTAGGTTTTGCCATTAACCTGATTTTCACATACAACCAAATTTTTGCACTTAAGGTTGCAAAGTTAGTCTGATGTTTGCATCCAATGTCAATTTTACATCTATGTGATGTCTGGTGCCTGCTAGGATATTTTGCCAAAGAGGGCAAACATGGTCATATTTCTTTTTAGATGTTGGTTTGTGGGATACAGACCAAGAATACATGCTGCTTTGCTGTTAGTAGTACTGCATTAATATTTAGTGTTAAATAATTACACTCAGATCAAGAGTTTTGTGAATTTCTGTACATTTGTGTTATATTTTTATAAACTTTTTTTACAAGTAATTGAATCATTAAGCTAGAAAATTCAATAAAAAAAACAATTTGTTACATTTTTAATGATCAGTTTGACATATCTACCTTGTATTTGAAAGCTACCTGGGAGAAAGATTTAGGCATTCAAATTACCAATAAGGACTGGAAAAAGTCTATCAAGGTCATAAAAACATGTTCTATTAACTCCAGACATCAACTAATCTAATATAAAGTAGTACATCGGCTTCATTATTCTAGGTTTAAGCTTAATAAATTCTACCCCTTCAACTCCTCTAAATGTAACAAATGTGAATCTGCGGAAGGCTCTTTAGGACATCTTTTTTGGTCATGCCCAAAATGTTTTGAGTTTTGGAGCAAAATTTTCAATTTCTACTCCGAGGCTTTCTCTTGTGACCTCCCCCCTGATCCAACAATCGCTGTTTTTGGTTAGTCTGGCTCTCTTCGTGGGTTCAGTCATCAAATTGAAAAAGCTGTCCAATATGGAATGGTGTTAGCTAAAAAAAGTATTCTTTGTATATGGAAAAAAGCATCAAAACCACTTTTTAAATCCTGGCTTTCAGAATTCTCTAGCACTTTGCATTTAGAGAGACTAAGACACAATCTTTCTGATAACATTGCTGGCTTCGAAGCCACCTGGAAACCGATTGCCTGCGCCCACTGGCCTAGATATATATGTGTAACATTGTTGACCCATGTATTATATATATTTTTTTTTTCTTTTTTGCTTTTTCTTTTTTGTCTTTATAATTGTTGTTGTTTTTTGTATTGCTCTGTGTTGCTTAGAGAAAATAAAAATATAATATTCAACAATAAAAAAAGCCATTCGTTGATGTCATCCAGCATTATTTGGTGGCTCTTTTGAAAATGACGTTTCAGGCACCGCTTATGCACTGGTATTGTTTTTTGACACCAGTATCTTGCAAATAAAATACAGGCGTTAACCAAGCTCTAGTTTTGAGTGCCTCTGGAGCTTGTGCGCAGGTCGATGGCTGAATTATGAAGTCAGCAGGATTGTGGTTACTGTGGAAGCGGTCGGGTTGTGACACATGCTCCCCCAGGGGAACCCAATGCTAAATAATCTAAGAGGAGTTTATTTTTTCCTTCTTTTCCTCTTTTCACATCTCATGTGTGTATATGTGCTTGTGTTTGTGTCTCTTTTTTACTTTCCTGTGCCGTGCAAACTCAAAACAGCCACCGTCATTGTTTAACAAATGGCTTCCCTAATTGTAAGTCAATTTCCTCCGTCTATTTAATATTATGCCAGTGCACGTAATGCAAGCACAATATCGTAAATCCCTGCTTATGCGCAGCTAATACTATTTACATCCACACCGCTGCCTCTGCTCTGATTTGGCAGAAGCAGTGAATGCGTGGCAGCATTTGCATTTATGTCTGAGCGGTGACAAAGCTCTATCTCTCTTTCTCTCACTTGCTTTTTTTCTTGCTGTGAGGAACTTGCCTACAACAGATTAGAGGAAAGATTGTGTTCTAGCCAATCCATTTTCATTGGCTAAAGCTCCCGCATTACAGCATTTTCATTGTATTGTCCATCTGAGGCCTGTATTGAGTGCGGATGGTAAATATTTGTAAGGCTCTGACCACCCAGGATTATTTAGTCATTGCCTTGTTTGTAAAAGAAGGGGTTTGTTCAATGAGGTCTTGTTTATGTTTGTCTTTGGTTCTAACTTTCTGTCCGCCCTGGAACTTGGTGGCCGATGCTTATGGATTCTGTAAGCACATGCGTTAATAAATGTATCCAAGTGCACACCGGCTGCACAATATATCGATTCAGCATCGATATCGCAATGTGTACATTCGCAATAGTATCATATGCAATGTTGAGTTATGATTATAGTTGACCAGGAGAAACACATGACTGTATAGTTATTGCAGAGTTTAGCCAAATAGGAGTGAAGGTTTTTCATTTGCAAGTGTTTTTAAGGCCTGAGAGAGTTTAAAGCATTTAGAAACACACAATTTTACCATTTGTAACTTTATTAAAGAGTAATTTTATTGAATTATTTATATCAATAAAGACTTTTGCAGTGTTATTTTACATTTGATTGGTCAAATTCTATACCTGAATACAATTTGACTTCCCTAAAAACCATAAAACACAGTTTATTAAAATTTTCTCTTGTTGTTTGTATATGCTTGTAATTTTGATTACATTTTATGCATGATTCACTTCCCTACAGAATCATGCATAAAATGTAATCAAAATTAATACATTCTTTCCAAATAGCAGTTTTCAAGTCATTCGGTAAAATTGTATATTTATCGCAATATTTATCACAGAGAAACTTTTACATTTTCCAATATCGAGGAGCCCTACACCAAAACGCTAAATTTCAGCTCACAATACACCACAAATTTTTTTTCATAACTCTTTAAAACTGCCCTTTTTGGGCTTTGATACAAATTGTGTTATTTTGGTGACTGTCACTTTAAATTAAGATTTAATAAGATTGTGCTCCCAGTCCGTTTTCAAAAGAGGGTGGAGCTACAAATGTATATGTGTCAGTATAATGGCAGATTCAAAACAGCACTAACCTTATCTGTGTAAAACAGAAAAAGTCAAAAGAAGAAGCTCAGAAGAAGGTAGTCTATAGAAACTATGGTGTCGATTTGTATCATTTGTGCCTCATAAAAGTCATGTCTCTTAGTCCCTGGCATTATTTTTCTCAGGTACAGTATGAAAATTCAGTATAATTGCAGGCGGCTGCGTCTCACTCAAGGCTGTCTGTGCTAATGAAGGAGAGATCGTCACTAATGGGTGGGGCTTTCCCCCTCTGATAACATGTACAAAGGGAGAATGTCAATCAAAATGTTTCTGCAGACTGTTCTTACGAGGTGTGATTATTAAAAAATGTATTTATTAATTGTTGTCATTAAAGGCTGGCTATATTCACACACAGTTGCCACATAACTGTGTTTAAACCTCTTATAAAAGTTATTTTTGCGTAATGGGTTCCCTTTAAAATGAAAAGTGTGTCATCACACTTATTCATTCATTAATTTTCTTTTCGGCTTAGCCCCTTTATTCATCTGGGGTCACCACAGTGGAATGTACCATCGACTTATCCAGCATATGTTTTTACGCAGCGGATGCCCTTCCAGCCACAACCCATCACTGGGAAACGTCCATTAATCCATCAACACACTCATTCACACACATACACTATGGACAATTTAGCTTACCAAATCCACTTATACCACATGTTTTTGGACTTGTGGGGGGAACCGGAGCACCCGGAGAAAACCCATGCGAACACGGGGAGAAGATGCAAACTCCACACAGAAATGCCAATTGACCAAGCCGAGGCTCGAACAAGCTACCTTCTTGCTGTGAGGCGATTGTGCTACAGACTGCGCCACCGCGTCACCTGCTCACACTTATGACTATTTTAATTTTGTTAAACGCAGAGATATTTTTGAAGAATGTTTGAGACCCTGCAGGTTTGGTTAGCATTGACTTCCATTGTCAAGGGGGACAGAAACACAGTTTTTGTGTTATAATATCTTCTGTCATGTTTCACAAAATAAAAAGGTACAAAAAATTACAATGGAATGAGGGACGGATACAAATAACTATTTTAAATAAAATAATTAAATTAAATCAAATATTTTGAAAGTTTATTTCACCTTACCTTCCACTTTTTTTAAGCCTGTTTGAGTTTATTTATTTTGTTGAAGGAAAAATTATATATATATTTTGAAAATGGTGGAAACCATAGACATTGACATCTATAGCATATTTTATACAAGTGTAAATATCTTCTTTTATGTTCAACTGAAAAAACGCCACTTGTATTCCTAAGTTACCCTGTATTAAAAGATCTGTCCAGTTCATAAACAGAAATGCAGTTTTCTGTCTATCATACAGAGTTTTAGTATTGTTGCTTGTTTAGTAATTAGTATTTTAGTAATTTAGTATTGTTATAGTATTGAGATTAATAGATAGCAATTTCCATGCACGTTATAGTTTTACTCCAAACTTACTTTATTACTTCAGTCGAGGGTTTGAATAAATCCTTATGTGAAATCGGTCCATAGTGGTGTAATTATTAATAGTGATGTTACACTCTTTGTCGAGGCTCCAGAGAGCGGGTCAAGAAATCCAGTGAAGCACGTATTGAGGCCTGTTTCGTTTTGGAGCACTGACATCATTGATAATGTTCAAAACCTCAATTTAGGTAGTTCAAAACTAGTTCAGGTATTTTTTGAATCTTGGTGCAACATCCTCTGTTAAACAAGCACATTTACTGCCTTCGGCCCAAGCTTACTATATATGGATCATTTTCTCCCTACTGCTCTATCTTCGTTTGGAAGAACCCCCCCTTCCACCCCATCTCCTCCTTTTCCCCCCTTTTTCTAAGGGGAGCTCTCGAGACCTACCTGATCTCGGATCCCCTGATATGCTTATTGACCGGGCGGGAGCCTTGAGCTCAAGTATCTCCGAGCTCAGGGTTCTCTCCCGGGACAGCATGCCAAACCTGCTTAAATGCTAAGCATATCTAAGTGGGAACTCTTGAAAGATTATTTATTAAACTACCCTTAAAACTGTGTTTGATTAACGTATATCCACTATCTCAACCTTAAACCTATAACCTCACAATAATTACTGTTGTACAGTGTCACAAAACGTATGCTATATTGATGTGCGCAAGGTGTATCCCTTATAGAGTTTACCCTCCATCTCACCATTACTGATTATTAGTCACGCTGAATCAGTGAAATCAGTTAAAGGGATAGTACACTCAAAACTGAATATTCTGTCATTATTTGTTAACCATTGTTCCAAACCTGATGGAGTTACTTTTTTCTAATGAACACAAAATAAGATATTTTGAAGAAAGCTGGAAACCTGTAACCATTGTCTTCCATAGTATTTGTGATTAAGTTTAGGAACCACTTAAGGGTGAGTAAACAGTGAGCATCTCTTTAACATATCTTTAATTTCTAACAAAACACTATTTGGATTTCCTGGGTTTTTGTCGTGGTGATTTGGATTTTCCACACCAGAGCATCCTCTGACTTTGGATGAGATTTACTGCAGATCGCATCTTACTTCCCCGACAAGATGTGCATGACAATCGCAATCGTACAATCACATTTACATTTCAATTAATCTCTCAGCCCTCGTATACAAAAACCTTAAAAAACATAGTTATAAATTATGAGCTGTTCTGCCAACTGTTTTCTTTGCCCTCATATATGTTGGCATTAAGCAGCAGGCCGAGTCTCGTCAGCCTTTCGTCACACAGTTCTGGATGACTGTCTCCATATCCCTTCCCCCTCCTCCCGTTCCTCCTCTTCACCTCTCTCTCCGAGCTCCCTGCGCACCTCTAGGGATGCTAATTAGCCAGACTGTATGCCTCTCTATCTCTCCCACCCTTTCTCTCTGTCTATCTCCGCGGTCCACTTAGGGACCAAGAGCTCCAATCAGACTAATCAGAGCACTGTTTAGCATTCAGATCGGGTAGCGGAGCCCCGTACTGCCAGCCTCACTGCCATGCTGGAATTACCCTAATTGCTCCTCAACCCCCACCAGCCCTTTTGAGTGCATTTGCAATCGTAAGCGGCCCAACACTGGGCATCACAATTATGAAACAAACCCAGGCGTTTGATGAGAAGGGTGTTGGTGGATGCTGGTGATAAAGGGCAAACATTTAATGGACACGCACTGCGATGTTATTCTATTTCATTTATTTTCACTTCTGAGGCACAGAAGCTGCTGTGATACGGACAGACAGGAGCTGAATTTTAAAACAGTTTCAGAAAATCCCCAACAGGTTTCAGTGGTCACAGTCAGTAAGCCAGCATTTTAAATTTAGTCCTGCCTGAGAGGAAGTAGTTTAATTTTAGCTTTAAGCATAGCAACTGTTGTTGCAATAGTGTCATTATTCCTTTGACCATCACAGAGTGCCAAGCGGAGCTCTGTCAAATCTCAGAGGAAGAGCAGATGAGAGATGAACAGCTGACAGAAACGCTGAAATGGATTCATACCAAGGGCAATCAGACTCATTATAGGCTTATTATGCTATGAAATGTTGGCATATTCTTCCTCTGTTTTATTTCCTTTTCTTTCTTCCAATAACTGAAGCTTCATTTTAAGCACTGCATTTTCCCCGCGCCTCCATAAGCTGTTGTTGTTTCCTTCGTTCTCTTTTCCCTCCCTCTTGTCTGATATTGACCTACAGTAAGCACTTGAGATAAGTGTTGTGGTTTCTTCTTATGCATTATTCCCCCTCATATGTAACGTTTGCTTTTGATTTATTCTCGAAGGAGAGGTTTGAGGGTTTTCAGTATGTTTTCATTTGACGATATGAATGTAACTGCACATGTTAATGCAGGCTGTCAAAACAAGATTGACCCTGAAACAAAACTAGCATGGTTGCTATGGTTTCGTCCCCAAAAAAAAAATCAGTTACTTCAGTCATGGTGTTATGCTGTTGAGCATAATTGAACTAAATATTATAAAAATGTCACACTGTTGTTGTAGCTGTGTCTGTGTGCTGCAGCTAAAAGCATTCAATTAATGTCAGGTAAATGTCATTTCAGATACAATGTGGCTATTTTGTTAATATTCGCTCTGTCAACAAAAGAAGCCAAAGCAGTATTGCAATTATAAGCAGACTGAAATGGACCCCATTTCACAGGACTGATGCATTTAACGGTCATCATAATCCTAAATCCTTTAAAGTGTTTAATATTTATATATATATTTTAAAACGTACAGTGCATCTGGAAAGTATTAATAGCTCTTCACTTTTTCCACATTTTTTATGTTACAGCCTTATTTTAAAATGGATTAAATTTATTTATTTCCTCAAAATTCTACACACAATACCCCATAATGACAACGTGAAAAAAAGATGTTTTAAAATTGTTGCAAATTTATAAAAAATAAAAACCTGAAAAATCACATGTACGTAAGTATTCACAGTCTTTGCTGTGAAGCTCTAAATTGAGCTCAGGTACATTCTGTTTCCACTGATCGTTCTTGAGATGTTTCAGCAGCTTAATTGGAGTTCACCTGTGGTAAATTCAGTTGATTGGACATGATTTTGAAAAGGCATACACCTGTCTATATAAGGTCCCAGGGTTGACAGTGCATGTCAAAGCACAAACCAAGCATGAAGACAAAGGAATTGTCTGTAGACCTCAGAGACAGGATTGTCTTGAGGCACAAGGCTGGGGAAGGTTACAGAACATTTTCTGCTGCTCTGAAAGTTCCAATGAGCACAGTGGCCTCCATCATCCATAAGTGGAAGGTGTTTTGAACCACCAGGACTCTTCGAAGAGCTGGCCAGCCATCTAAGCTGAGTGATCGGGGAGAAGGGCCTTAGTCAGGGTGGTGATCAATAACCCGATGGTCACTCTGTGTGAGCTCCAGCGTTCTTGGTTTCAAAAGGCATCTGAAGGACTCTCAGACCATAAGAAACAAAATTCTCTGGTCTGATGAGACTAAAATTGAACTCTTTAGAGTGAACGCCAGGCGTTATGTTTAGAGAAAACCAGGCACCGCTCATCACCAAGCTAATACCATCCCTACAGTGAAGCTTGGTGGAGGCAGCAGCATGCTGTGGGGATGTTTTTTATCAGCAGCAGGAACTGGAAGACTAGTCAGGATAGAGGGAAAGATGAATGCAGCAATGTACAGAGACATCCTGATAGAAAACCTGCTTCAGAGTGCTCTTGACCTCAGACTGGGGTGACGGTTTATCTTTCAGAAGGACAATGACCCAAAGCACACCACCAAAATATCAATGGAGTGGCTTTACAACAACTCAGTGAATACCCTTGAGTGGCCCAGCCAGAGCCTAGACCTAAATCCTATTTAACATCTCTGGAGAGATCTGAAAATGGCTGTACACTCATTCGTGAATGAGTGTACACCCACTCTGTCGCTTCCCATCCAACCTGGTAGAGCTTGAGAGGTACTGGAAAGAGGAATGGGCAAAAATGAGTGTAAATTTGACGTTATTCTCTCCTCTGGCTGCCGTCATCAGTCTCACACTATTTTTCCCCTTTTTCTGAAAGTCTTGATAGCACCATCATTTGTTGTACTCTTCGATTCACTGCGCTCTTAAGACATTTTTGTTCTTGTTTATGTTGAAACAGTACATATATATATATAGCAGCAATGTACAAGAGGCTGTGCTGTGAATGAATCACAGTTTAAGGGCATTCATATGAAACTGTGTGTTCTCAAATACCTGATTGCTGTTATTGTGTGAAAGGCAAGAATATGTGTATTTGGGATGCACTAATACTGGTATCGGGCCCAATACTGAAGAGATCCTATTTTGTATCAACTCAGCTGCTCAATCTATTTTATTCTGTTGCCTTTACACCATAGGTATTAACACAGCTGATTCACAGTTGATTCAACCAATCAAGGTGTTCAAGACTACTAGAGACTGTTAAGCAGGTGTGAGTTGGAGTCCCATATATGCAGAGCTGTGGCCCTCCAGAAACTGAGTTTGAGACCATTGCTTTACACATTCTTCCCTGTTCTGACCACTGTATAAAAGGTATACAAAGCAGTACATTTAATATGAGTAAAAAATAAGCAAAAAAAGTATGTGTTAAGCAAAAAAAAGTTTGAGTTTTTTCATAATTACAAAGAAGCTAATTGGCTTCACTGAGTCATTACTTGGAAAACTGCCACATCCCCCAAAAATGTTATTGTATCAATATCGACAAGTACAAGAAAAAAAAAATGGTATCAGTGCACCCGTACTTAATGTTACATGACCGTATATGCCAGTAAAATCAATATTCCTGTAACATGCATCGTCTAATGAAGCTAAGATTAAAACAGAGACTGTAATTGATCTTGTGTTCTTAACCTGTTTTTATCATCTTACATGTTTATTTTTAATAGAAAATGTGATATTACAGTTTATTACATGGCTTTCTGGAATACTTGATTGTGATTGGGCAATCACTACATTCCAAGGTATGCTATTTCCTGAAAAAAACAGTAAAACTAATAACACAGGCTTATCCAAGTGCTATAATTCATTTTGACCATTATCTGTCACTGTTCTTGAATAATTGGCATCATCTTGTGACTGAATATTAATAAGATAGCTGCATCCAACCTTTTTTTCTGCAACATTTAAATAGTATTTTATTAAGAGCATTTAATAAGCAATGTTTTGTTATAGTGCAATAGTGTTATTATGGCAGGTAGCTTTGTAATAAGCAGGATAATGTGCATCCAGCTGGTTGCATTTTGGCAGAATAATGTCTTTCAGGCAAATGATAAGCCTACACCTCCTGTGTGTAGAAGTCACTGAACACTTTCTTCTCCTAAAGATCCTTGTTTACTTTGAATGTAATTGAAAAATGAGAATTTTATAATTTTGGAACAAAATCCAGCCAAAACTAAGTTACTTTTGAGTTCGTTTCGACAGTTTGAAACCAAAGCAAACTTTTGGGGGAGTTTGTTTTGGTCCTAAATCTTTTTTTTCTTAAAAGAAGAAGCTCACCAAGGCTGCATTTATTTATTCAAAAATACAGTAAAAAATGTGGAAAAAATTATTGCAATTAAAATATATGTTTTAATGATTAAAAATGTTATTTGTGTTACGGCAATGCTGGATTTTCATCATCATTACTTAAGTCTTTTGTCATGTGATGCTCTAGAAAACATACTAGTATGAGGATTTTGAGCATAAGAAACCTTTTTGTTTTTGTTTATGTTGAAACAGTACATATATATATATATATATATATATATATATATATATATATCAGCAATGTACAAGAGGCCGTGCTGTGAATGAATCACAGTTTAAGGGCATTCATATGAAACTGTATGTTCTCAAATACTTTATTGCTTTTATTGTGTTAAAGGCAAAAATATATGTGTTAATATTAGGGATGCACATAGTACTGAGGAGATTAGTTTTGTACCAACTCAGCTGCTCACTCTTTTTTATTTAGTTGTTTTTCCACATTCGTCCCTGTTCAGACTGCTCTATAAAAGCAGCATGTTTAATATTAGCAAAAGTTTTCAAATTTAAAAATGCTTTGAAAATTGTTTGTACTTTGACAGCCTTGTGCTAAGCAGAAAGTTACAGTTTTTCATAATTATAAAGAAGCTGTTCTAAAATAATAGGCCTCACTGATTCATTGCTTGGAAAACTGCCACATCCCCAAACTGGTATTGATATCAATATCAGCAAGTATAAGAAAATAAAGTTATTGTATACTCGTACTCAACCTTAAAAAAAGGATATTGGTGCAGTTAATGTTACATGACAGTACATGCCAGTAAAATTAGTATTCCTGTAACGTGCGTTGTCTCATGAAGCTAAGATAAAAACAGAGACTGGAATTGTTCTTATGTTCGTAAGCAGTTTTTATTATCTTACATATTTATTTTTTAATAGAAAATGTGATATAAACTATCAAATAATCGAAAAAAGAACTGAAATAATATAATTTCGAACAAAATCCAGCCTAAACTAAGCAAATTTTGAGTTTGTTTCGGCAGTTTGAAACAAGGAGAAAAATGTCCAGCACAACAACATTAAGTTGTCACACACCAGACTAGGGCTGCATAATATTGGAAAAATCTAACATTGCGATTTTTTTTTTATTTTGTGATATATATTGCGATATAAATAAAATTTCACCAGATATCACAACATCTCTATATCACTTATATCTCAGATATCATTTAATATCTCCATTTGGAAAGAATTTATAATGTTAGAGTGATTGGGATGATTCTGCAGTGGGAATGCATCTCCATAAAATCTAATAAACAATCTTTAAAGTGTCCCCCGACACATTTTCGTTGTGGTCTGTGCTATTTGCAGTGCATTTGTGTATGTGTTGTTAGTATTTTCATGCATCACAATCTATAAATACAATCAAGAAAAAGGTACAATTGAAATAAATTCAAGTACAGTAACTGAATGATAACAATAAAAACAATTCAACAAAATTAATTGTTGTTAAGTGTTAATTTCCTAGACCTGATCCCAATCCCAGGCATCAACAACACATGCAAATGATGAATTATATTACAATTTTAACACTGCATATATCCTACGATGTGAATATTGCCAATGATCACATTGCGATATCGATGCTGTAATGATATATTGTGCAGCCCTACACCAGACGATAAGCACAACTGGATGAAACTGTTATTCTCTCTCAACCGCTATTGTTGTTGTGTTTAGGAGACATTTACAACCCACCTACTGCAGCCGGAGATGTCAGAAGGTTTGAAAACAGAATACGCTCACTCAGCCTTTTTGAACTTTGTGTCAGTATATTGATAAAGTTTATGAGCAGCGTGCAGTTATAGCAGAGGCCAGCTAGTGAAGTGCTTTAGCCTCCTTGTTAGAGCAACCGACTCCCATGCAGAAGGTAGCCGGTTCAATCCCAGCTTGGAGCGGGTTGGATGCAATAGGACTGGTGGGGTTACATTGGTGCCATGATCTGAATGGGAGTGATGTTTAGGGGGGTTAGTGTAGCAGAGACCAGCTAGTGAAGTGCTGTGTAGGTAAACCTCACTCCTCTTAAAAGTCTTAAAAGACACTAGAGGCAATGGTCTTTAGCCTTCTTGTTAGAGCAACCGACTCCCATGCAGAAGCTCGTAGTGGGTTGGGTTCAGTAAGACCGGCGGGGTTACACAGTTATTGCAGTTTAGTTATAAGTGAACTAACACTTTCAAATAAAAATAATTTAATTGTTAATCTTTCTGATGTTGTAAAGGCTGTAGACATTTTAGCAGTATTTTAATGGAATTATGGTTATCATTATACATTTGAAAAAAAGGGAAAGTCGTCAAAATGGACTGTACTGTTTGGGTATTCATGTTGCGCAGACAGGCAGGTATATAAACAGTGAAGCAGCAGTGGAAAAGGCCACATCTCAAACACAGTCGCTCTCTGCTGATGCTGTTGCACAGTCTGTTTACAGAGGATTAGTGGAACCTCAGGGGACAATACGATGCAAACAAGGGATCAATCTTTTACCTGCTGTGAATAAAAAAACATGCAGCTACCTTTCTGAATTTCTTCATAAAGCAGGTTCAATCGTTCAAGTGGCAATGATATTAAGGTCAGCTTAGATGGCAAAAACAAAAGCTCATCAGCTCAGTTCGTCTTTCTATCAATCATCTCAGCAGGAAACTGGACACGCTTTAAGTTGCTTGAAATGTCTTAAGGGTTTTTTTTTTGTTTAGTTTTTTTTTTGTTTAAAATACTCTATTAAAATGTTCAATTATGGAGAGCAGGGTTTGAAATGTGTGGCTTGCTTGTTAGACTCTGTATGGTATTTAAGGTGCATTGAATGCCTGTCATTAATTCAAGCCTGATGACTAATGCAGTGTTTATAAATGTGAGTCAGGATGTAACTGTATTTAAAAACACTGTCGAAACACCAGGGGATTTGTTCAGAGTCTAAACATGTTGACTTTAATTCACTCTAAAGTGTTACTGAGACAATGAAGACAAATAGTTCTCCGCTTCCCTCTACGAGGTGGTTTGGTGTAAAGAAAGGGATGCACTGTTTCCTTGTTAACTCTATTCAGTTTACTCAATTCAGTGTTGTACTGGATTTACAGAAAATAAGTCAAATTAACACAAAATAAACACAAAGCTGCATTTCATCATTTTTATTTCAGTCAGGCTACTGGTTGTGCCCCACTAAAATGAAACATTTACAGAGATTATAAAATGATTTTAGTTCACTCTCAGTTCTCAAAAATAAAAATCATTAATTTAACATAATTGTTTTCAGTACAATAAGGTTATTGCAAACTTTAATATCAGAATATTTGTCAACACAGGCCTCCCACAAAGCATTTTCTTGTTAAAAAAAAGACATCTACTTGACAACCAAACATTGACATCTTACCTAAAACTAGGCTAAATTTGAGCTGTCAGCAAAAATCTAATAGATGTATAACAACAGTTAAAAAATAGACTGGTCATCAATTACACAGGAATGAATGACTGCACATGTGAAGTCTGTCTGGTTGTAATGAACGAGTAATGAATCTAATGACACCTTTTTGTGAAGTGACTGACAATTCATAGGAGGGCCGTTTTAACATTCAAGCACAAGAAAAAGGTGCAAACCTGACATAATTTATGCATCTTAGGACAACAGACATGACGTTTATGTGTCAAGCATTACCTGTCACCAGTGAAAATGCAAATCAACACGTTTATCGTGTCATACATCAGCTGTGGTTGTTGTGTGTATGGCCGAGCATTAGACACACACTCAGTCCTTCTTCCACTTCCACATGTTGTACATATTGAAGGGGTAGTTTATATTGCTATGAAAATACTACAAATAATAGGCATAATAATTATTATTCTGTCCTAACCAATTGTATTGTCTCAACAGCGTAAGAACAGCAGAAAGCAGTTTGGGTAACTTAAGTGAGTTTACTGGCAATTGGTCTTCTCAATATCTTTCTTTTTTTTGTAAAAACAGCAAAGAGGGGGAAAGTATGTATATATTCATTTACTTTAACAGGTTCAATTCAACTAGCAGTACGATTTAACTAATGTACATACATTTTATGCAAAACATAATAAGCATATGAGGAAAATCTATTAAATGAGACCATTTGAATTAAATATATGCAAATTGATCACATTTATTACACCAAAAGCATAACATGTATGCCATAAAGCAGTAATTATATAACAAAATACAAGTGGCATTAAACTGATTATAATCAAATGACCCTTGAATATTTACAAACATATAGTTTTGGTAAAAATAGAGCACTTACGGACAAATATTTTAACGTTTAAATCAGCCAAAGAATGAAAACGCATGTGTGTTATTCTCGACTGAACACTGAGAGAAAATTAAAGTAAAACTAATCTGAATGCAGTACTTTAAATATCGACTTGGTGGCGGGTCAGTACCACAAGTGGCTAGACGCTACTGCACAACAATGATAGTGGTTCAAAAATATGTTTTGGCGGACCGAATATCATTATATTTGTGACGTCAATTATATTTGGGCGAGAGGGAGGAGGAGGGCGGGCTGTAAATGGCCCGCAGGCTGGCAGTTTGAGACCCCTGCTCTAATGCCTTTCTGTGAATTCATCAGGTAAAATTATTAGTAGAGGACAGATTAAACCAAGCAATGATTGGTTGAGTGGGAAGATTGGAGTTAAGTGGAACAAAAAAAATAGACCTACTGCAAAAAAAAAAGAAAGAACAAAAAAAAGACCTACTGTACATTACGATTAGATCGTAATAATGGCTGATGGAGAGATGGTACAGATATGAAGTGTCTGAGAAAAAGCTGGGGTTTTGGTGAAGAATGTGGTGATAGAGACAAGATTGTCTTTGGGCCTTTGGAGTGTTTGTTCATATGGGCAGGAGTTTCTGTGGCAACTCTGGGGTTTGTCATTGAAGGATATTGTAGGTATAAACAGAAAATGGCTTTTATGGCAACAGGATCAATCTAAAAAGAGAGAGAGAAAGAGCTTACAAGTGATAAAGGCAGGTCACAAGTGCTGTATGTTTGATTAAGAACGTTTATTTCATTGCACTTCACATTGAAGCACAGATCACTGTGCCACATGCAGTATCATACAGCATTACTCTATCACTCTGTGTGAATTTTTTTAATTGTTTTACCACTTGCCATTTTATTTCAGAGACCAATGGTGTGTGTGCATGTGTTTGTGCGTGTACATGTGTGTGGGAGTGAAAGTTTGGTGTCATAAAGCTATTTACATAATGGGCTTAATTTAATAAAATATATATTTATTTAGCAATAAATCATGTCACTCACTATAGTTTTAGCTATAGCTAAAATGTTTCATAATGTATTAATAATATATAATAAATATTTTTATATTTAAAAAAAATAATATATTTTCTCCCAAAAATATATTTGAAACTGTAATATCAAACAATAGCAATGTTTTACTGTAATATTTGTTAAATAAATGTTGCTTTGGTCAGTATAAGATTCAAAATAGTCAAAGTGAATTGTAACATGCAATACATTTTTTATGAATCCATTTCAGTTAAATTAGTACCATTTATTGTTAGATCATGTCAGTTTAGGGAGCGTTTAAAAAATAATATTGATTGATTGATTGATTGATTGATTGATTGATTGATTGATTGATTGATTGATTGATTGATTG
>CAIGQZ010001108.1:13833089-13859397 GCA_903798205.1 Danio tinwini
TTGATTGATTGATTGATTGATTGATTGATTGATTGATTGATTGATTGCAAGAAAACAATAAATTAATAAATAATAGAGTCAGCTAAGATTAATAAAGGATTTAGTAATGTAGTGTACTAATGTAGTAGTACATTAATGTACTAGTGTAGTGTACTAATCTTGTATTAATTCATTTCTATTAATTTGAGAATCAATAGTACAATATTGATTAAAAAATAATGTGACTAAAGTATTGGCTACTGAAAATTCTGCTTTGAAATTAAAAATAACCTGCACTTTAAAGTGCATTAATATAAGTTCCTCTCCAAAATATTTTAAACTGTAATATTAAATAATTGTATTTTTCTTACTGTAAATTCAAATGCTTAAAATACCATATATTAATTTACTGTAAAAAATGATGGGTTCCACACAATCAGTTTGTGTTGGGACAACATCAAGGAATAAAGTTAACTTGCAAGTTTTTACAAATTTAAGTGTATTGAACAATTAATTTATCCAAAAAAACTTAAGAATTGTGTTTTTTTTAATTCATTTTATAGTTAGAACAAACAGCAAAAGTAATTTTTTGAGTGCTATTTACAAATGGAGTCTTGATAATTAAAAATGGTTGTCTTATTTATTATTTTACATTAGGGCTGCATGATAAATTGAAAAAAATGGCGATCTCGATTTGACCCTACACACGATCTTAATTCAGCTTTTCTACGATTCAGCCAATTATATTTTCAAGGTCAGGAGAGAAGCATAAAGGCGTTCGCACAAGTCTATATATGTTGCTCAGCAAAATGGACACCTCCAAATGGTGTTAAAAGTGTCACATACTGTATTTATAAGGTATAATTCACCCCAAAATGTAATTTCTGTCTCAATAAAGGCTATGTTTTTTTTTTTCAAAGTGATGGCAGCAATGACATGAGCCACACTCGGCAGTGAAAGTAAAACCAAAAACATCATTTAAATGATCATATCACATTTTAGAGTTATGATTATGACAAGCATTTGATATGTTTTTTCTTTCATAGCGAACACAAAGTGTGAAAATAAATGTTTAACAGAGTCAGTATAACTACTCTAGCCTATATAATGTTGAATATAATGCAGGAGAGAATCTGATAATGACAAATGTCTCACTTTACCAGTGAAATAAAATGGTCTAATAATGTTGTCAATGACAAAAGACAAGCATACATGTATGGATCAATCATAATTCAACTTGTTGTGAATTTACAACCAGGACATATTTAAAGTCTGTTCAAGTTCACCGTTCAAAGTCTATACAAAATTTAGCATTTTAACCAACAGCGGACATACACTTAGGCCTAATATTATTATTGTTGTTCTACCATATGTTTGAAAATAATAATAATAAATAGCCTTCTCGAAGTAACCTTTATTTTACATCGACAGAATCGTCAGAGAAAATCGTGATCTTGATTTTATGCAAAAAATCGTGATTCTCATTTTAGCCAGACTCGTGCAGCCCTATCTTATATTATTATCTTATAAAATCGGTTATCTTAATAACAGTTACAATCTTATTTGTATCAGCCAAAACATTAATATCAGTGAAACTTTTTTATCATGCTGCAAGTCTTTAAAACGTTGCTCAACAGTTAGTGCATTGATTTCCTCATGAAGGCCAATTTCTCCTTGCCTTAGGCACATGGCGAGTGTTATTTTTGGCCTTTGTGTGATCATATGTGTATTTGTGTATGTGTGTTTTTCAGATCTATCGACGCTGCTGGCTGGTGTTTAAGAAGTCGTCCAGTAAAGGACCTCGCAGACTGGAAAAATACCCTGATGAGAAGTCAGCCTACATCAGAGCCTGTCCTAAGGTACACTTTTCACCCCAACAGTTCAGCCGAGGCCTAATCTGAGCTGCGGAAATGTCACAGGAGAATTGAAACATTCAAGGAAAACATTCAAGTGTCACTTCAGTTCTCCAATTATACTAACAGCCGCGTAGAGCACATTCACACAGCGCGAGCTGCCGGCCGAGATTACGAGAGCGCCAGTGTGTAAACAGATACATTTTTTAATAAATGTATCCATGCAACTTTGCTGACTCACAGGCCTCCTATTTCTGTGTGTTCGCCGGCCTCATTTGCCTTTCTTTACTGCACTCTTCTGCTCCCACAAGCCGCTGTAGAGCGTGAAAGATAAATTAGATGATTAAGAGAGCACAAGTGCCTTGCTAAATGATGCAAATGATGCTAGTTGGAATAACTGGGCTTTGTCAGTTTCTTCTCGCTTTGCATTGGTTGCTTTTCTTGTGTTCACACAGGTGACAGAGATTAGTAATGTGAAGAACGTCACAAGATTGCCTCGTGACACGAAGCGACAGGCCGTGGCCATCGTTTTTACAGACGACACCTCTCGAACCTTCACCTGTGAATCAGGTACATCATCTTTTACTGAGGCTTGTTTTGCAGCAGGATGCTTGACTTTAAGCTGCAGTTTGTTTTGTTAAAGATTATCCCAAAAACACTTTGAGCAGAATTGCGTAAGCTAAAATTGTCAGTAGTGTATGTGTGTGAATGGAAGTGTGTGGGTGTTTCCCATTGATGGGTTGCAGCTGGAAGGGCATCCACTGCGTAAAACATATGCTGGATAAGTTGGCGGTTCATTCCGCTGTGGCAACCCCAGAAAATGAATGAATGAATAAATATTTTGAGCAAGTAAAAAGCACAGGGTCAGCCCAATATACAGTGGTAAGCATGTAATAATGTTTTCTAATTTGAGTGGTACTGGTAGGCAGTGGTGGAAAGAGTACTGAAGAAATATTAAACAAAGAAAATAACCAATTAGCAAACAAATTAGTGCAAGTAAAGTTTTTCTCTCTGCTGAGTATTTTCTAAATACTACTCAAAGTATGAGCAAAAAGTAGCTCTTTTAAAAGTAATCAAGATGGTTAGTAGCAAGTATTATGCTCTGAAAATTATTCCACCTTATACCCTGTAAATAAAAAATGAAGCTAAAATCAGTGGAACTTACCTTCAATGCTGTTTCCAAGTGTAAGTTCAATTAATTAATTTAATTAAGTTAATTTCAAACCTGCCTTTTCTACCAAAGATACTAGAAAAAGTTGTATCTACAAAGAAACAATACTTATGAAAAACTTCAATCTGGATTTAGAGCAATTCATAGCACAGAAACAGCACTTCTACGAGTTACAAATGACCTCTTCCTGTCGTCCGATCGTGGTTGCATTTCTGTCTTAGTGTTATTGGACCTCAGTGCTGCATTTGATACAATCAATCATAATATTCTCCTTGACAGGCTTGAAAATGATGTTGGTATTACAGGAACTGCATTGGCCTGGTTCAGGTCTTATCTATCTGAACGTTATCAATTTGTATCAGTTAATGAAGAGGCATCGTACAGATCAAAAGTACACTGTGGAGTACCACAAGGCTCAGTTCTTGGTCCCTTACTTTTCACACTATATATGCTACTGCTAGGTGATATCATTAAAAAACATGGAGTTAGCTTCCACTGTTATGCTGATGATACACAACTTTATATCTCCTCTCAACCTGATCATTTGTATGAATTTACAAAATTAACAGATTGTGTAGCTGATATCAAAAATTGCATGACTAATAACTTCTTATTACTAAATTCAGATAAAACTGAGGTCTTGCTTGGACCCAAAAACCTCACATGCAAAAACCTAGAACACTGTCTAACCCTTGATGGATCCTAAGTTCAGTCCTCATCTTCAGTCAAAAATTTGGGGGTGATTTTTGATAGCAACCTGTTGTTTGCGGGCCAGATTTCAAGCATCTGTATAAATTGAAAATGTAATTGAATGAGAACACATGAGATTAATAAATGCACTTATAATAAGCCTAAAAGGCATATTGACAGAAAGCAGGTTAATGCCTTTACATGCAGAATGAAATCTGTGTAACCTTGTGTAACCAGTAAAGCAAATATTTACTGTAGCTGTGCTGATATGTTAAGGCTTAGGTTATGCATTTTGAACCCTGAATAACATGCTACAAAGTGTCCAGCAGGTGGCACCACAAACCAAGCTTGAGCAGCACTGATAGAATATTTTTTTTTGTGCAATTTGTGCACGTGTTTGAAAACGTTAACATTCTGTAGTGCATTTAGTTTTTGTTTAAGGCCATTTGATGATTTCAGTCATTATACAGTGGACAGCCTTCATCCCCTCATCAGTGGCATGCAGTCTAGACACTTTCGCAGTCATTAAGTGTAAAGATTTGTTTATAATGTGTACAAACAGTGCATGATTGTAATAAAGGAATGACAGTAAAATCGATATGTAACTTACAACCGCTTGGAATCACCACAGCCACATAATGTCAGTATAACTATATACGAGGATACATATACACAACAGGAGACCCGTATATCTGTTTCATTTTGTACTGTAACATTATGGATGTCCACATTTGCTGCAAGTAATGTTAGACGTGCAAAAACAGTGCAAAGTTAAACGCGTGTGTGTGTGTGTGTGTGTGTGGTGGTGTGTGTGTGTGTGTGTGTGTGTGTGTATTTGTAATACGAACTTGCATTGGCATTTGTGTTGACCGTAGTTTAAAAAAAAACTTGAATAAACTCCTCAACAAATATATCTAACTTGGTATTTTGACTCAAACTGAATCTCTGCTTCATTTGCGTCTGTCTCTGTCACTGACTGCTGTTTATCTGACATGATGCAGGAGAAACAAACATGCATGTGGAAACGGCGGGATGGTATAAAAAATTATCTGATAGGAATTTTTAGCTGTAACTTTAATAACACATTCTGGAGACACGAAAGTCTTTATCTTACATCGTTTAAAAGAGGTAAAATTGGAGCCCTTTAAAGAAGCTCTCATTATTGACATTAGCATTACAGTCTGTACAGTCTGATGACTTACTGTCCTCTATGTTTTATTCATGGAGAAGATGGATTGAAAGATCACGCTTTATTTTATTGACATGATTGAATCTACTTGTTCCCTCAGAGCTGGAGGCTGAGGAGTGGTTTAAGACCTTGTCTATTGAGTGCCTCGGGACGCGTCTGAATGACATTAGTCTTGGAGAGCCAGACCTCCTGGCTGCTGGAGTTCAGTGTGAGCACACAGGTATGTAGACATTTACACTATTGCTTGCCTATGAGCTTGGTTCCTGTGGCTTGTTCCTCTTCAAAACACAAAGCCTCTTGTTTCTTATAGTTTTCTGAAAATATGGTAGTGGTTAATGTACACTCATAAATCACAGATATATTTAAAATATAATAAATAAACATGAAAAAACTAGTTGTAGATGCCAAAAATCTGTCTGAAAGCATGTTTACACCTTAGCATGTTTTATGAGATGATTAATTCATGCCTTTATATTTTACAACTTAGAAATATACTTAAAATACAATTAAAAAAATGACCAAAAACTGTCAAAAATAAAACAGGTGATAAAAAAGTAAAGCAAGATATACACTCACCGGCCACTCTATTAGGTACACCTGTCCAACTGCTCATTAATCATTTCTAATCAGCCAATCACATGGCAGCAGGTCAAGAGGATCTGCTGCAGTTCAAACCGAGCATCAAAATGGAGAAGAAAGGTGATAGTAGGTGATGTAGGTGATGTAGGTCAGTAGGTGATGTAACTGACTTTGAACATGGCATGATTATTGGTACCAGACAGGCTGGTCTGAGTATTTCAGAAACGGCTGATCTACTGGGATTTTCGTGCACAATATTAAAATAGAAGGACAATAGAAGACTGGAAAAAACGTTGCCTGGTCTGATGAGTCTCGATTTCTGCTGCGTCATTCGATTGGTAGGGTACAAATTTGGCTTCAACAACATAAAAGCATGGATCCATCCTGCCTTGTATCAATCGTTCAGGCTGCTGGTGGTGGTGTAATGGTGTGAGGGATATTTTCATGGCACACTTTGGGCCCATTAGTACCAATTGAGCATCATGTCAATGCCACAGCCTACCTAAGTATTGTTGCTGATCCATCCCTTTATGACTACAGAGTACCCATCTTCTAATGGCTACTTCCAGCAGGATAACGCGCCATGTCATAAAGTGTGAATCATCTCAGACTGGTTTTTTGAACATGATAATGAGTTCACTGTACTCAAACGGCCTCCACAGTCACCATATCTCAATCCAATAGAGCACCCTTGGGATATGGTGGAACGGGAGATTCATGATGCTATCATGTCAGTATGGACCAAAATCACTGAGGAATATTTCCAGTACCTTGTTGAATCTATGCCATGAAGAATTAAGGCAGTTTTGAAGGCAACAAAGGGGTCCAACCCGGTACTAGTAAGGTGTAACTAACAAGTGGCCAGTGAGTTTAGAATCAGACTTCATTATAAGAGGCCTTTCTATAAAAAAATGACACACAGAGATAGATAAATCAATAAACAAACCTATAACATATGAACACAAACCACCTATTGCTCATTTTTGGTAATATAAGCAAGGGGAAATTAAAAAACCCTAAAGATATAACAGTTGATACCAAAAACAACATGAAGAGAATGAGCTGATTGCAGGTGGCCTGTTTGTAAAAAATTTAGTTTGTAAATTAATTGCTTAAATAAAAATAATAATAAGTTAGCATTTTAAAAAAATTAACACAAGCCACTTTAATGTTTCTGATAAAATACAAACTTGATTTTTGATTGATTGATTGATTGATTGATTGATTGATTGATTGATTGATTGATTGATTGATTGATTGATTGATTGATTAATTGATTGATTGATTGATTTGATATACCAAAACCTATACATATGTCTGATTGTAGAATTGTATCTTTACATATGACATCTAGCAATAAAGTATTAATATACATAAAATTCATTAAATGTGGCCTGTCCATAAAATGACACTAAAACAATCAGAATTCTTCTGACAAGGTAAGAAGGAAAACCAGATGATTTGTATAAAAATTAATAATGATGCGCTGTGTCTTATAGGAATGTTCTTTTACTGTTATTAAACAATTATTCAGCTTCACCTGCAAAGCCATAAATTATACTGTACGCATATATATTACAGGTTTTCTGTCAGAGTTACAGAAACAGTTTTCACAGTCCTTTAACCAAACTTTTACCTTGTTCTATTTCTCACCATTTTTCCTCTCAGAGCGTTTTAATGTATTCCTGTTGCCCTGCCCGAATCTGGACATCTACGGTGAGTGTATGATGCAGATCACACATGAAAACATCTACCTGTGGGACATTCACAACCCTCGCACCAAGCTGGTAACCTGGCCGCTCTGCTCGCTGCGCCGATACGGACGAGACGCTACACGCTTCACCTTCGAGGCTGGCAGGTAAAAAATTATCAAAACATCATTAAATATTGAAAGACAATTCACAGGAACTTGTAAAATGTGAATTTCAGTCTGATGTGGTCATGTAGGGAAAGCATGGAGGAAGCCATTGAACCGTGGTGGACCTCCTAAAAGGGTTTATTGAGTGGATTACAGGAAGTTCAGTGGCAGATTAGGTGTTCTTATCTGTCTCTCTGCTTTGATCAAATAATAAAAGACGATTCACATCACCAGCTGGATGCCCTTTGTTGAAAAAGATGAGAGAAAATTCGGCGTTTGATATCACACTGACCCCTAGTGGCTGTTATAGTGAATCACACAAATGTGTAGCACGTATTAAGTTCTCTTTTCTTCTATGCTGAGCTGTGTATTGAGTGTTAATCTTGCTTTTTTTTTAAGGATGTGTGACAGTGGGGAAGGCCTGTACACTTTCCAGACACGGGAGGGAGAGCAGATCTACCAAAGGGTTCATTCTTCCACTCTGGCTATAGCTGAGCAGCATAAGAGAGTCCTCATGGAAATGGAGAAAAACAGCAAGGTAACCAAAAGAAAATAAGACCACTTTGAAAATATATTTCAAAGTCTAATTTAAAGCTGGAAATAGGCTGGTTGGATTCATTTGAAACACTTTTCAATAAAATATTTACATAAGGCCGGGCTATATTGAAGTCCCCATGAAATCACAACTAACCATGTTGATTTTGTTAGCTCACATTGCTAGTTTAGTGGTGAACAATTCATCTGTGCATGTCATTAAGAAAAAAAATTAATAGTTTGCCCTTCTAATCTTTAATTGAAATCTGTAAATGTATTTCCTGTTTCTTTTTTGTAGTTAATTTGTCAGATTACGTATATCTTAAGAAATGGGCATGGCTAGCATATTTAACCAGGCTGCTCCAACTGTCAGTTTTGACAACAAACAGAAATGGTGAGGGGGAGAAGGAGAAGGAGGAGTCTATTAGGTTGTAATATCTACCCCCAAACCCTTTTCCTCATCTTTCTGAATGAATTGCCTACTTTTAATACATCTATTCAGCTCGCAGTAGAAAAAAACAAGGCACGCCCACTGTTTTCTCATTTAATAATCAGTTTCTCTAGAAACTATATCACAATACGAAAAAAAAAACCCACTGTCGCAGCTTCCGGTTCATGTGGACTTTACGGTCAATGTAATAAACACATGTGACTTCAACTATGTGAATTGTGTACAAAAATGTTCAAAAGATGGTCTTTGGGAAAATTTCTGGCAATAATACCAGGGTGACCGCGATCAATTTAAAGAAATTCAAGGCTCTTAAGAAGTGTTAAAAAGTGTTTTGCAAGGTATTAAATTAGTATAATTTTTGATTATACAATGTATAGTTGGCGACAGGGTGGCTCAGTGGGTATCGCTGTCACCTTACAGCAAGAAGGTCGCTGGTTCGAGCCCTGAGCTGGGCCAGTTGGCATTTCTGTGTGGAGTTTGCATGTTCTCCCCATATTGGTGTGGGTTTCCTGGGTGCTCTGGTTTCCCCCCCAAGTTCAAAGACATGCAGTACAGGCGAATTAAATAGACAAAATTGTCCATAGTTTATGAGTGTGAATGAGAGTGTATGGATGTTTGCCAGTACTGGTTTGCAACTGGAAGGGTATCTGCTGTGTAAAACATATGCTGGATAAGTTGGCGGTTCATTCTGCTGTGGCGACCCCTGATGAATAAAGGGACTAAGCCAAAAAAAAATGAATGATAGCTATATATAGTTGTACGCTAAGGTTTGCCTGAATTTAATCTGCAAATATTGGGATGCACATATTTCTGAAATCAATAGAATCCTGTTAGATTTGACGTCACGCTGCTTTGTTTACTCTTGCAACCAAGGCAACACTATTCCTGCTGTTCTAAAGGCTCCTCCTGCTGGATTAGCATTTTTATTCAGTATACAAATAATATTTTAGTGAATGATTAGTTTGTTACATTCAGTATTTAGTAAATATACTATGAGTTAAAATGTTGCCAATGTTACCTGTTGAAACCTAAAGTTATAATAAAGTATTAAAATGTATGGAAAGAGTCTTAAAATGTCTTAAAAAGTACTGAATTTCACTCTCTGATTCCTGTGTATACCCTGAATATTAAATTTTATAACATTTATGATGATTCAAAATGATATTTTAGTGTTGGGGTTCAGTACAATTATAATTCAAATAAAATGAAGACAACTCTTGATCATCAAGGCATTGATATAATAAATACTGTAATATTGTAAAATATTAACTATTTAAAACTGTTTTAAAGTTATGTAACTTGTTACTATTAAAAAGTTTTCTTTTCTTTACTGTAATGTATTTCTGTGATGGCAAATGTATTATAATCCATGTTGAAAACAGTTGTGCTTAACATTTTTGTGTCATTTTGTAAATATTTTTGTTGGGGTTCTTTGACAGAAAAACAGAGAAAAAAAATGCATTTATTTGTAACAGACAATGCTGCAATAACAGACCCACACATATTTGTATATGTAGTTTACAGGGTTTCTTCATTAAACAAAATTATGATTTTTATACTGTACAAAGTGTATATTTTATCCCCTAAACATAATCCTTTACAGAAAACTTATGCCAATCTTAAAGTAAAAAAAGCACAGTGTGGTATGTTTTTTTTTTAGCAATTTAGATATTTAAGGACACATTAAATGTCCTCTTAAACCCATCCATGTCATTATAAACACACAGTCCTTATTAAAACAAGGCTGCAGAGATTGCAGAGCACATAACTTGACTTACTTCCTGTCATACAGCAGCTAATGCCATGATTTTTAATAACCAAACTTTATTAAAATGTTGTCCATTCTCTCCTTTTTAATCTCTGCTAGCTTTTATCCAAGGGTCCAGAGGGGACATCCTACCCTTGCACCCCGACAGCAATCTTACCACGAAGTGCTTTCTGGCACCACATTACCGGATCACAGGCTGGAGTGGACTCTGCTAATGGTGGGATTTCATCTTGTTTATTTATTTCATCATCTTTATAAACAGGTTATATTTTTCTCACTCTGTAGGCTGTTGATGCATAGCAGAGACACAGCTGCTGCAACAACTGTTGTCAGAACAAATATGAAAATCATTTATAATGGTTTCCACGAAAAAACATTTAACAGCACAAACTTTAGACCTGTGACAAAAATATGGTCAATTAAAGTATTCTGCATTCATTCTAAGATCCTCAAAATTCACTGTTTACTGTTTAAATGCACTTTTTATGAATAAACTGCAAGCAGAAAAACAGTAAACAAACCTTAAATTGTGTCAACCATGTCATGGACAAATTCAAAGTCAGTGCAATGTGATTATAAAATGTATATTTTGAGAAAGGTAATATGTCTCTTTAACAACCTAACTTCATGGATTATGCAAAAAGTCTATTTATATTAATGAAATAATGGACAAAACATTTATTTCCCAATAAAATATGCAATCATTGCACAATCTTTTCTAAATAAAACCCAATACCTAAAATATTTTGTCAAACTTTCAAACTATATTAACTGGCCCTTATTGGGTAATTAAGAAATCACACAAGATGTTTTGTTAGGTTTATACATCATTTGTTGATGACAGGGTGGACATTGCAATGGCAGGGTGGACAAAAGCTTTAAATAGTGAACTAAATATGGAGGAACATTTGAAAAACAACAGGTACAACAAGAACTATGAAAGGGTTAATATAAAAGGGTTGTAAAAGTTTTCAAGAATTCTACTTTTGTTTTCACTAACTACTGCAAACCACTGAGCACTCACCATGTTGCTTCTTCAGTTATCAATTAGGTTTTATCGTTGTGCAAGTTAATGGGAAAATAAACAATTATTGTCAAATTAAACTAAATTTGCTAATAAATGTAAATCATTACATTGAATTGGAGGAGTGAAGGGAATGTTGGAAGCAACTCAAGTTTAACATTAATAATACTGTTTTTTTTTTCAGAATAAGGTAAATAATTAGATTACAGATGTTCACATAAATGTACAAATTCTTAGGGCTGTATTTTTATTTCAAACAGTTAATGAGCTCCACTATATGGACTTTAAAAGGATATTTTTCATATAGACTGAGACAGATATTGCCAAAAGGTTTGTATTGTCCACTCATGTATTGCATCTACTGGTGTAGTATGTGTGTGTATAAGTGTTGTAACATAAAAACATTAACTAATTAACAATAAAATATTAAATAAATAAAGTGTCAATAACAATGCATATGTCCACCCTGTCAAGGAAGGATTTGTGACAATGACAGGGAGGACATTTTTGGCTAAAGATAGCATTTATTCAACAAAGGTTGTACCTGCAGCTGGCAAAGGGTTTCCCTGTCGAAGCTCTTTGTATACACTTTAAAAGCTATATTTTTGATTTCTGAAAATGTTTCACAGGCCCGTAGCCAGCCTGGTGAAAGGGGTGGTTCTTTTTTTCTTAAAAAGTGGACCTTTTTGCAGTTGTACGCCTCAGTTTCTATTCAACTATAAGATTTAAATACTGCATTTAGTGACATTTTACAAGGTGACTTTTTTTTTTTTTTTTGCTGGATTAGCTAGTCTAATGTCATAACCACACTTTTTGATGTACTAAAAAATTGCAATAAATAAAAATTTTAACAAATGTATTACATCATATATCATTAGGAAAAAATAGGAATCTGTTAAAGTTTTAAAGCAAAAAAACTGTAGTCCTACTGTCATTTATTAGACAAAAAACAAACTGGCCAGCACATTCAACTGTCCTCAGTCACAATTTGGCCATTTCAATACAAAAAGTATAATTAAAATATAATAATAATAGTAATAATAATAATAATAATTTGCTTATTTTTTATTTCAGCAATAAGGTCCAAGATTTTGAATAAAAGTTACCTGTAATTTTTTTTTCTCTGAGTAGTAAAAGATGACTTCTCTTACATCAGATTATAAACTTAAATATTTGTTAGCATTGGCCAAAACTGATTAGCTAAAGTCCCACCGAAGCAACAGCCGACAGAGGATTCCGTTTGGTCATAAAGCCTTTTTCGATGGATTATTTTTACTATGATGGCATAGCAGTCAAAATAGGACAAATGAGCTCATGTATAAGACAAATTCTGAACCTTTGTCAGTAAGAGGTGGGTCTTCCAAACCCTCCGAACCCTCCTGGCAACAGGCCTGCAAAGTTAGAACACATGTTTAATGCTTATAGTAAACATGTTTTAATAGAATTTTGGCTGTAAAAGCACACCTACCGGTGTTTCAGGCTCAGGTCAGATTTTCTCCAGGTCATAATTTATTTTATTTATATTAATTTTGTCTAAAAATTATTAGAACTGTCCAGTTTTATCTGGAATGCATCCCAGATCACCTTCTGAAGTGGTTATGTAAAATGGGTTATGTCACGTGACCTGTGGCTTTGAGGCTCCAGGATTCGAATTACTGGCCATATAGTTATTTAAAATTACATTTTAATACAATATATATTAAATATAAATATATTATATTAATTACAAATTAAATATATTATGTAATATTAAATTACATAAAATAATTAAAAGGACAAATTCTGGACCTTTTGGCCGTGGGTGGTGGTTCGTTCGGCTACGGGCATGTTTTATATTAATTAATATTTCACTAGGACAGGTCAGACATGTTAAAGGTGCTGTATGTAAGTTTTTGACTCTTCTAAAGCATAAAAATACCACAATATGTGTGCAGATATTTAAGAAACATTCTAAGTGAACATACTTGTTTAACTGAAAAACAATGCTGAAGTCAGATATTCTGCTTTGAAAAAGTTTTTTCCATGCTGGAACGCTGTCTTTGTTTAGGTAAATTTAACCTGCACAATGCCAGTTTAGCCAATTAGAATTCAACACACCGGGTTGCCTTGTTAAAAAACAGCGTATTTCATTCATTCATTCTGAAAGACTCTGAAAGCATGCGTCCGTGACCAAAATAGACAGTATCAGACGTCAAAATGAGACAGATTAGTTCCACATGAAGTTATTAATTTCCAACTTATATAAATATTACAAACATAAACATTAGGTGAGCAGGTTACATTGTAACTGCGTGTCCCAACAACACTCTTTGATGAGATACGCAGTAATGAGCAGTTTGGCTGTTTGCACCTGACGAAACACAACAGAAATGTAAATACAGCCATTCAGAAGCACAGAATAAGCACTCACTCACGAAACGGTAAGGTTTAGAATTTATTCAAACTCTGTTAGCATTTAGCACTGAATAAAGCACACGAGATTTACCTGAGGTGATCACTGTCATAGGATTCACATGTTGAGCTGTTAGAAATAGAAGCCGTTTCTAATATACATTAATTCGAGGTGTTGGTTAGGACAAAAACTCCTGTTAATATGGAAAATATTCCCTCTGTCACATGTCGTTGCTTTTATTTAGAACACGGTTTTAAATCACTCGCTCCTGTACTCAATCTGGCATCCCGCGTTTGCATCTATTTTGATCCAGGAGTGCAATACCTAGTTCAACCACTGGGTGTCAAACTTACATACTGCACCTTTAAGCTTGACAACATTCCATGTCAAACACAATATGAGGAAACATAAGTGTACTGTAGATAGTTACTGTGTGCACAGCAGATGTTTTAACCTCCTCTGAAAAAAGGTAAATTGGGATGCCAATGAGTACATTAGAGGGTTTCTTAAAGGTGCATTTACCACATCATGACAGGGTGGACATCAATTTCTAGGACATGTGCAAAATGATTAATAATGTTATGAAAACAAAATAAAAACATTTTTGGCAAATAACTTGTTACAGACAATAAGGATATTTAAAAATCTTTTTCATTTTACCTAATTTACCTACTTTTTAGACTCACTGAAGTTGGCTGAGCAGTGTGTGGGACATGGCAAAATCACAACCATTCAATGAAAGAAAACTTGAATAACTTGATAAAAACATATTTCAAAACACTTATAATTCTACCTGCATGTGTGTAAAGGTTTAACCAATTATATTAAAACATCTGAATTTCATTATTTCACATTATATTCATTGAGGACTGATTCAATCTTGTGAGACATCGAAGGCAACTTATAGTGATAATGACTCTTATGCATTACACTGGGATTCTTCTTTGAAGATAACTATATATTAGTAATTATGCAATTTTGTTTTCATAAGAAATTAAAGATATTTTACAAAAAATTTTAAATCAACATTTTAAAATATTAACTAACTTAATAGTATTAAATATTAACTGACTTTCTTTTGTAGATTACATATAAATTTGCATTTATTTGTAACAATCCTGGAGAGTCCTGCCAATCTGTTGGAAACAAACTATGGAAACAAAAACAGCCGCTCATACTGTCACTAGTCATAGTCATAGCGCCCCTGCCCCTCACAAAAGTGGGTTTACTCTGTTTCATCATTCTTCCATATTTATATTGTACTACTGATAAAAACTGAATGGGTGATGAAACAGAGATTAATGCAATATGTCAATTTTTTTGTATAAAATAAAAAAACAACCCACAGCAATTTGTTCAAAATAGCCCAAGTTTAGGAGAAAAACTGCAGATTTGGCAACCCTGATAAAGCCAACTTGCATAACTCACCCAAATACGGTTGTTGCTAGAAGGGACACAGTTCCAGCTGTTTGGTAATGATAATAATTTATAATGTTTATTAAATTATCATTACATTTATAATGTTGACCCCTACTCCAACCCTAAACCTACCCCTCACAGTAGTGTAAAAATAGTAATTGTTGTACAATGTCACAAAAAATATGCAATGTTGATGTGCGTAAATACATGTATCTGCAGCTTTATCCCTCCTAGACCTTACCACCAAACACACAAATGCTCTTTCTAGTGAGGATTTGAGTGTATGGTTAAAACCTAGCCTAGAGCGTCATCTGCTGTTAAAATTAACAATCTATTCAAAAGCTTTTTATAAATCTCAAAATCTTAAAGGTGCAGTAGGTGATTGTCTTTAGAAAGATTTTTTTTTGTTGTGCTGGTTGAAAGTCTCTTCACATTACACTAGTAATGATTAAAGTAAATGATCTAAATGTATTTATATGTATTTTTATATTCTCTGACTAAGGCATAAAACTAAAAAATGTTCATCCAATTAAAGGTTGTCGGGTTATAATTCTGATAAGTAACCCAAACTGTCTGTCAGCAAATGGAGATTTGTACCAAATGGTGGATATGCATGAACAGATGCGCCATCTCTGTTCATGCATATCCGCCATTTGTACATTCCGCCATTTGTTGTTCATGTGCACAAGAGGCAATCACAGTCACGGTAAAATCAAATGCTGAATCAAAACTTTTTTTAAATCCTGAATCAATAATGGAGTTACTTTTGCATGCTGGAGGAAGGAGGACACCATGGCTGAATGTATTTCTGTTAGACAGGAAATATTATGTAAAACTATTTTAGTCACGCAAAGCTGATGTAGATTGTGTTGTTATGAATGGGTTATATGCACAGAAGTGTTGTTCAGCCACTGAAATCTTCCGGTGAAAGATTGATGTGAATATTTTCAGTTTAATCAGGGACCTTTTACAGCATTGATAATGTAAATTTTATTTAGCTTAACAACAAAACATCAGTAAATAGCGCTGTTCCGCCTAGCCTGCTTTACTGAGGTGAAGTTGGTTTTTTATTTACATTGGTTCATTTCTGAAAATTGACCACCTGTGATGCACTCCCTGTATTGTTTACCTTGGTACTTTGAATATTCGGTCTGAAATAGCATGTAAGTATGGCTTAGTAACAAGTGTGATTCCTGCATGCCATCGGCTAACCACTAACTACATTTCTAACCGGCGAATGTCATGAACTAGTAGGGTGTCTGCTGTCATGTTGCTGTGCGCGCGTTCGCGATTTCAGGAGGTGTGGCTTTGGATGGCAGAGGAGGGACTGTGTTTCAAAGATATTATGCTAACTGATTAGCATTTTGACAGCATTTTTCATCTGCTGCACCTTTGAGTAATAGAAAATCCAATTGACACATTTCTCCCTCATTCAGGTGACCTCTATGGTGATCCTCAACCAGGAATGGACAGTGACCTCTTCTCTAAACGCCTTCCTCCAGAAAGACACTCGACACTTCCTATGGGCCGTGGCTGCCCTCAACCCCCGACACATTACCCCTCGTACCCCAGCGAGTGAGCGGCTCCGCAGTGAATCCTTCACGTTTTTCACCTCCTGACCTCCCTCCACACTGCACTCTGCCCTAAATTTTTTCCATCAGCTCTCCTTCAGCAGGGGAAGATCCATGCTGCCTCGGTTCCCCCTGAGCCTGCCAGCGACGCCGAGGGCACGCACTGTGGAAAGAGGGAACGCACTGGGAAGTTTGGAGCAGGGCGCACAGACCCTTCAAACAGACACAAAAAAGATGGAACCGGCTCACAGTGCAATTTGGTCACATTTGGTGGGAGTAGAAACTCTACTGTAGGTTCTTCTTAGTAGTATCTCTTATTCTAACTCTTAATCTCGTGCACGCTCTTCAACCCTATGCATGGTCCCCCATGGTAAACAGCTTAGACACCTGTAGAAACCCCTACACGTCTAAGACACAACCACTGCAGCCCTGGCGGAAGAGCCATCAGAGGTAAACACTTCTGCTCTCCAGTGTGGGTAGAAATCCAAAGTGTGTTTTGATCAGATGCTTTAATATTCATTTGGTTGGCATGTCTGTTCGAGGACTCTGTGAAACCGGGAGCTGTTTTTGAGAGTGGCATTTTGTACGCTCGTCCGGTTTGTTTCTCCTTTTCTCTTCTGTTAAAGTGACTTAAATGGACAGTTGTAATGTTGTCCCGCTCTCCGTGTCATAATGAAGAAAGTCATTGGACAGAGGTGAGGGACTCGCTTGTGCGCTTTGTGTACTTGTTGATCTTTTCAGACTCGCTGGTCCACTGTTTTATTAGGACGATGTTTTGAGGGTCAGAGATCCGCGTTCAGAGGGGAACAAAGATTATGAATATACCCGTCTGAGGTGGAGAAATCTATTATTTATTTATTTATTGAAGTTTACCAACAAAGCACAAGACAGATTGCAGTGTATATTAGTAGGGTTTTCCTTAGCAGATCAGCAGTTCTGTATGTAAAAGAGTTTGTACTGGCATTTTGAAAGAGGAGAAAAACATCCAGGCTTTTCACACTTAAAACAAGCTAACCCTGAGTCATTCTAAGACAAATCTTCACGTTTCAAGCTGCTTATTATTTATACTAGGTAAACAATTACTCCCGGGTAATTTGTATGATTGCTTAACCCTGGGTTAATGTCCGCATTTGCATATTTCTTCACTGATTGGACGAATGCAGCACATGACTTGACCATAAGGCTTTAGTGTTTTGGACCCTCTTGTTGTATATTACTGCAAGCTAACATTTTATGTAAAACGAAAGGACTTTTAGAAATATTATAAACTATTTGGACTATTTTACTTCTTTACCCTGAAAAACAATACAGTTTGCAGTGTATCTGTGACTGTCCAAGGCACAAGACTGTGACACGTGATTGCTATCACTTGCTAAATATCTACCCATATTAAAATACAATTGCGTGGTTAAACACTCTATCACATGTTTGCCAATTTTGGCAAGTTTTGGATGTCTTAACTAGGGCCAGACAGAATCTGCCGACATTTTTTGCTATTGCTGAGAATTTTGTAAAAAAAAAATCTGCGGAATTATTTTGGGAGTGTCATAACTAAAAAGTTAATATATTAAATAAAAAATAATACCTTTTTAACTTTTATTAAATGTTTACAATGCAAATCCAATTAGATCCACTTATTTGGTAAACAAAACAAGCCTCTCATAAAATCTATCTATACTAAAAAACAAAAAATGTTACTTTGCTAACTGTATTGTAAAAAATTAATTTTAATATTACTATTATTGCATCACAATAATATTAGTGAAATCAATATAAAAACTGATAAATCTAAATTTAAGTAAATACATAGACACCATGATGCAATGATGTAAATCTGTACTGTGCTAAAAATCTGCGGTTTTCTGCGTGCGCAGATTCCGTGTGAGCCTAGTCATAAGTTATAGATTACATGTTGGCTCAGCTTGATCTCAAAGGAAACATAACTATTTTACATTACGTCAGTTTAGTGGCTAATTCATACAAAATGTAAGATTTTTTTTAAAGTAGACATGGAACCAAATGCCACCCCTAAACCCACCCATCATTGTGGGATCATACTACCATGTACAAATGAGATCACTGGAATTCATATGAATTAGCCACTAAATCAAAAGTTACGAATTGCCCTGAGATGGCGTTGGTTGCCCTGTTTACAATGTAATCTACTCTGACTAGATTACTTTTTTGAAATAATGTAACTGATTACATTTTAGTTACTTTCTTTTTTCTTTAATTTCTAGGCTAATGAATGTTTTCAAACATTAAAACAAGGAAGGGTTACAGTTACAATACTACTCAACACTGATTACTGTCAGACTTTCAAAATCCTCCTTCACTTGAATTAAGACTGGTGTTGGGGAAAGTTACTTTTGAAAGTAATTCATTACTTTATTCATTCATTACAATATTCCCAAAAAAAAGTAACTAGTTGCGTTACTTATTTACTTTTTTGGCAAGTAATGTGTTACTTTTGACTTTTTATTACCTGGCTAAGCCTTGATCTCTTTCAGAACTTTTTTTTTTTTTTTAACAGATAAGCTAAGAACTTCCTGAGCCCAGAGCTATACATGCTGTATATACAGATTAATGAATGTTTAAAGCAATGTGTTTGCTACTTTTGTACTATTTGTCTTAAGTAAAATAACTGTCCATTGAGATAATCCCATTTTCCTTTTCTTCGATGCGTTCAAAATAACGGACAAATTCTCTCATTGACTGCGTGATTCATTGTGACTACATTTAATTTTAATTCTGCAATACATTTTTTAAAAGCTAATTAAGTCAACTAAAAAGTAACTCGCATTACATTTTCTATAAAGTAACTCAAATAATATTGCTTTTTTTACGTAATGCGTTATTTTACTCATTACTAAGAAAAGTAATATTATTACATAACTCGCGTTACTTGTATTAATGCATTACCCTCAACACTGATTAACATGATAATCCTAAAAAAAGCACAGCTATCAAAAATTCAGACTTCAGCACCCGTTTTTTATTTTGAGATCACACTTAGGCATAATAAATATCACAATGATATTGTTTTTTTGAAATAAAACATTTAGCTATGAACATTAGCATCTAATGGTGTCTTGGAAAAAAGCAGTTGGTCATTAAAATCAATGTGTTTACATGAAGTCAATTAGGAAACAAAACAGTTATCAAAAATGCATGTATTACATTATACTGTATGTCTAGATCTTCGCATATTGAAGTATAAGAACTAATCCAAAGCATCAAAATAGCAGCGATTTACTAAACTGTCATTAAATTGCAGAAGACATCAACTTATCCAAGCTTTTTACAGAAAATATTCCGCTTCAATCAGTAACATTTTCTTAAATATCTGTAAATTAATGACATTTTTCACACTAATTTAAAAATCCTAAACCTTTATCCAGGGTTTCCAATCCAAGATTGAGAATGACAATATGGGTTTTAGCGGAGTGTGAAAAGCCCTATTGTATCTTAAATAAAGTGGTAGACCTCAAACGAGACATGTTTCTTGCTTTCCATTAATTTCCATGAAATTAAGGGTGCCATAATTGCTTTTATTTTTCAGCAGACATACATATTGTGTGGCTCATTGTCAAGTTCCTCATTAAAGCATTCATTCTCAGTATAAAACCCCGATTAGCACAAATTGAGCCAAGTTCTTCATGCAATCTGTTGGAATTTGATCAGGCTGGTTAGCCTTTTCTAGTTAAGCTATTCTGCTCATTTCTGTTGTGTGGAATCATTAATATGTGTCCTAAAGGTCATAAATAAACTCAAATTGGCTAATGTAGATGATCTAAAAAGGTTTTGTCTGCAACAGAATTAACTTTGTTACCTTTTCTGATTGAGCTTCAATCCGGAGGGTTTGACTGTCATTCAGTGCTAGGATTTAATAGACCATTTTAAGGGATGCACACAATATCCCTATACACAATAACACAAACAGTGGGCCTAACGTATTTCCTATTTTACATTTTGAATTTCCATAGCTTCCGAGAACCCAAAAAGGTCCCTGTATTAATAAATGATGTTTTGATAGCTGTTTTAGTGTTAAGATATGATTGAATTCCCTCTTGTTACAGTTATGAAATAGTTTGATAACAAGCAGGAAATGTACATGAGCCAATGACATCACATTGAAATGCTCTATAAATGAGGTCAAGTGTGTGCCGCATTTAAAAGGACTTGAGATGATCTGATCGTCATGATTTTATATTTCAATCATAAAAAAGAGGTTTCTGCCAGGTTCCCTTTGTGAAAATTTGTTTTCATCAATAGTTTATTTTATTTCGTTTCCTAATGGTTGCCAAGTCATCAATCACTGTGTATTGTTGCAGAAATCTGCCCACATAAATAATGTACACTACCATTCAAATGTTCAGTGTCAGATTTTTTTTTTTTATGTATTCAGCAAGGATGCATTAAATTGATAAAACATGAGAGTAAAACTGGTATATCATTTTTGACATTACAGGAAAGAATTACATTTTCATATATACAGTTGAAGTCATAATTATAAGCCCCCTGTTTGAATTTTTTTTCTTTTAAAAAATTCCCAAATGATGTTTAACAGAGCAAAGAAATGTTCAGTGTCTGATTATATTTTTTCCTCTCGGAGAAAGTCTTATTTGTTTTATTTCAGCTAAAATAAAAGCGGTTTATAATTTTTCAAAAGCCATTTTAAGGTCAAAATTATTAGCCCCCTAAAGCATTTTTTTTCGATAGTCTACAGAACAATCCATCATTGTACAATAACTTGCCTAATTACCCTAACCTTACCCTAGTCGACCTAATTAACCGAGTTAAGCCTTTAAATGTCCCTTTAAGCTGTATAGAAGTGTCTTGAAAAATATCTAGTCAAATATTATTTACTGTCATCATGGCAAAGATAAAATAAATCAGTTATTAGAAATGAGTTATTAAAACTATTATGTTTAGAAATGTGTTTAAAAAAATCTCTCCGTTAAACAGAAATTGGGGGGAAAAATTAAGGGGGGGCTTATAATTCAGGGGGGCTAATAATTCTGACTTCAACTGAATATATAAAAATGAAAACCACTTTATATCACAATAGTTTTTTCCTCAATGATGGTACTGTAAAAATGCTTTTCGGGAAAACAAATGCTGCCCTGGTGAATATAAGAGACGAAAACATCATATATATATATATTTTTTTTTTTTGCTTGTTCAAACTACTTTTTTAAAATAAGCTGAATCAACACAATTCTTGAGATTTCATTGGGACAACTTAATTTTTTATGTTCAATCCACATAAATTTGTTAAAAGTGTTAAGCTAACTTAATCGATTTGTGTTGGGACAACATGAATGAATTGTGTGGAACCCTGCATTTTTTATATAGTGTATGTTAAAATCACAAGGACTTAAGAAATAAAGTACATGACATCATAAGTAAAGTTTCAGTGCTCTGTATTTTTAAAGAGGAGCGTGATGAACATTATTTTTGCTGCTTGTTCAAACCTATTTAAAATGAGCTGAATCAACACAGTTCTTGAGCTTTTTGGAGGGACAACTTAATTGTTTTATGTTCAATCTACTTGAATTTGTAAAAACTTAAGGGATTTGTGTTGGGACAACATGAAGGAATTGGAACCCAGAGATATTTACAGTGATGCTTTGCCAGTTCAGTTCAGACTGACCTCTGAGCATGAGTAGAAACCCTCTGCATAAGTTTTAATTGCTAAATGACACGTGTGTCTGTAATATTTGTGGTAAAATATTTTACAGATTTTTTTTTCAATAAAGCTTTTTTATTAAAACAGCAGGTCAGTATGATCCTTTTAATAACAAGTATGTTCACTTAAATCAAGAGGTAATAGCAATGGCTGTTATTTTAACATTTTTTATTGCTACAGTAAAACTCTGCTAACTATTTTAGCCACAGCCATATCACCCTGCAGCCCAAGACTGGTTACTCACTGAAGCTAAGCAGGTTTGTGCCTGGTCAGTATCTGGATGGGAGACCACATGAGAAAACTAGGGTGCTGTTGGAAGTGGTGTTAATGAGGCCAGAGTTGAGCAGGGGGTGCTCAACCTGCAGTCTGTGTGAGCCCTAATGCCCCAGTATAGTGAAAGGGACACCATACTGTCAGTGATCATTGTCTTTCGGATGAGAAGTTAAACCGAGGTCCTGACTCTCTGTGGTCATTAAAAATCCCTTCTCGTAAAGATTCAGGGTGTATCCCTGTTGTCCTGGCCAAATTCCCTTCATCGGCTTCCATTCCCTCCTCCCGACTCCCCCTTATACACTGTAAAAAAATAAAAAGTTGCATTAACTTAAAAATTTAAAGCAACCAACTGCAAAGAAATTTTGAGTTTATTAAACTTCAGTGGTTGAAGTTGTGCCAAATAATTTTTTAAGTTGATCGAAAAGGCCGGTTTAAGTCAAATGTACTTCATGGAATAATTTGGCACAACTTCAAACACTGAAGCTTAATAAACTCAAAATTTCTTTGCTGCCGGTTGCTTTAAAATTGTAAGTTAACTCAACTTTTTATTTTTTGAAGATATGGAGAAATAAAAAATGTAATGTCTCCTCAACTGAAAATTTTACTTTCATTAAACAAACAGTTCCAAACATGCAGCTGAATCCTTTTTATGAGTAAATTCAACTCTGAGCTCAAAAATATGTCCAAATAACTTACAATTTTAAGCTGAGTTAACTATTTGTAAGTTGGAAATTTTCACAGTGTAGCTGGTGTGTGGTGAGCGCACTGGCGCCATTGTCCTGTGGCTGCCATCGCATCATCCAAGTGGATGCTGCACACTGGTGGTGGTGTAGAGAGAACACCCCCCCTCCCCCCGTACTATCCCAGTGGATGTCTTGATGCCAAGAAACACATTAAAACAGTCAAAAATGCAAATGAATTTGATTTAAACAACATCTAACATCATCTCTGAAATTGGTGTCAAAAATCAGTTACAGTACAGTTCTGTAATCAGTTTTTTGATGCCAATGTTAGATGTCAATTTGATGTCATTTTGACCACTAGTTTACTTTCATTTTATGGATACAAAATAAAGTGTGAATTTTGAATTATAATACCAACTAATACTATAATTTTATAATACTTTTGTGTTACTTTATTACTTTGGTGGTCAAAGGGACATTCATGTTTGGATGTCAAATGGATGTCAAGGTTGAAAAGATAAAAAAAAAATTGATTATACTTGATTCTGCAAGGATAGAACAGCCAGTAATTCATGTACTGAAAACTGATGCCGTTTTACCAGCATCATCACTCACTTTTGATGCAGAGTTGGCGTAATTATATTTCGTGACATTTTAGCTGACTATTTCTCATAATATTCCCTCATATTATCTAAAATGTGGAGGCCATAAGGGATGGGTGCAATTTAGCTGTAGTAACTCCCCTTTTTTCCTCTAATGTTGTTTCTTCCTCAGTTAGTGTTAGCCATAAACAGACAACAGCCTCTGTGTCAGGTAAAAGCTTTCCTGTACTTTGTCTTACCTCGTCAGCTCATTATTCATGTCTCAAGGCTTTTTATTTGTCTGAGTATACATGCATGTTTAGTTTTATATTTTATATACGGTGGTTAACATTTAAATATTATCTTATGTTTGTCGTATTATTCGATGATTCATTATAAATAGAACATTATTATAATGTTTTCGGATAAAAATCTATATGGATCATACATGAATGCTATTATATATAAATGCTTTTAATTAATATTTGTTTGTTTGTTTGTTTATTTATTGGTCACATTTTATTTTATTTTAACCATTAACTTTTAGCTTAATAAACTCTTAATTTTTTTCCTTATTATCAAGGTTAGATTTAGAATTTGGGATGTTTATAAGTACAAATAAACAGACAATATCTTAATAATAGGCAGGTTATAAGCCACTATTAATAGTGAGAATTTGTACTTAAACTAAAGTGTTACTATTATTATTTACTATCATTATCATCATAGAATATATATATATATATTTTATTTAATACCATTCCATTTCACTCTATCGTCAGCGTAGAGTTTGACTACTAGTATCATTAGAATTAGACATGTGAAACGGATTATTGAATATATATCTATATCCATATATCTATATCTTCTTTTTTTTTTTTAAGAATTTGTTACTGCCTTTAAATGGATGACAATTAATGGTGATCTGTTTCAGATTTGAACAGCCGTGTCACTTTCACAAAACTTGAAAGGACAGAGAAAACATAATATACAGTTGAGGTATGATTGCGTGTTTTAACGTGCATATTCATAAAATCTTCATATTTAATTGCTAGGTGACTTTTGTGGGTTAGTGATAATAGCTGATACTCATAGTAATAATACATAGTAAAACCAATTATAAGAACTCCATTATAATGTGAATGTAGAATATTCATTTCAGTTCAATTCATCTTTATTTCTATAGCGCTTTTACAATGTAGATTGTGTCAAAGCAGCGTCACATAGAAGATTATAATGAATTGAAACAGTGTCAGTTCAGTTTCAGTGTTTAAGATCAGTTCAGTTTAGTTCAGTTCAGTGTGGTTCAGTATAGTTCAGTTCAGTGTGGTTCAGTATTCACTGCTGAGAGTCCAAACACTGAAGAGCAAATCCATCGATGTGCAGCTCAACAAGTTCCGAACCATGCAGGCCAGTACCAATATTGGTAACATTTTACAATAAGGTTCATTGGTTAACATTAATTCATGCATTAACTAAAAAGAGCTAACTCTTAGCAATGCAGTTGTTGCAAAAGTTATTAATCTTAGAAAATGATAATACGCACATCAGATTATTGTTAGTTTGTGTAAACCTGGTTCTTGCTAATTAATATTTAAATCAAATTTTGTAGCCTATGTGTTAATGCGGAAACCAATGTAAATAAATGGAATCTTGTTGTAAAGTGATAAACGTATATTTATGCACAACAATGCCATAACATAAAAAAATATGAAGCAATGTATTATAATATTAAGGAATGTCTTGTATCACCTTTTTTTCTGCTGTGTTACTTGTATTTTGAATTCTGCATTGCATTTATTTGTGTTATAGGGTTGAAGAAAATGTCCATAAACGTAACCGACATGGTACAGGTAATTTTCTCCCAAACTATCCTACGTTTTTACTACACATTTTTTTTTTTTTTACAATTTAATCAACAATACCCTTTAGAGCCACTTTGAAGCAATTTCGGGTTTTTTTTGTTTTTGTTTTTTTTTGTTTGTTTGTTTGTTTGTTTTGCATGTTTGCACAAACATTCAAAATTAGTACTATTTTAAAGGTGGCTGATTCATTCATTCCAGAAGTTATGAACAATACAAAATATATTTTTGAATTTAATGCTTTGTTGACAAACAAAATAGTGCAAAAACAAGAGCATTTACAAACTGCAAGAACACTATGTAGAACAGCAGGCTATAACTGTGCTGCTGAAGAAATTTACTTAAAGGGATGGTCCACTACGATATCATATTTTAAACTTTAGTTGATGTGTAATGTAGCTCTGTGAACATAAACAACATCTCTGAATGTAATACGCTGAAAGTTCAATGCAAAGGGAGACATTGGCTTTTACAGAGTTAGCTTAGCAAAGCCTACAGCGAATGAAGTTTGGGGACTACAAAAAAATACATCCTTGCTTGTGTGATCACAAATGCTTCAGGTTATACTGAATACTCCCCACGCTGCAATGTTATAGTTATAGCAGAGACAGCTAAAATGCCATCCAAACGCTCCTATTTCCACAGAGCTTCTTCTGTTTCAGTATTTGTGTTTCCAAAGGACATGCCACAAAGAGAGAAGTGCTTACAGTTTAATTTTTATTATGTTCCAGAGAATTAT
>CAIGQZ010001108.1:13859797-13892772 GCA_903798205.1 Danio tinwini
TTACACTCTGCGCCACCCCTTTAACATGAATATCCTTACTATATGGATGTACACTGCCTGACCAAAAAGTGATCATCTGTATTAAGAGCTTCCAATTGTATAAGAACTGCATGATTATGTTTCAGCTGGTAACAGGTTATTTAACCCTAACTGATGCAGAGAGAGGCTTTTCATTTCTTAAACAACCATGTAGGAAGGCCCATCCTGTTCTGTGGAAAAGATGTTAATCTGTTTCAGAGGAGTCTTTGCATAAAGCAAAAAAAAAACGTTGAACTAGATTGACGAAAATATTAAAATAAGAACTGTCCAACACATTATTAAAAATCAGAGGGATGAAGAAATGTGAAAATGATATTCAATGATCAAGATTGGCAATCACTTAAATTTCTGTTTAATAGTGTAAGAGCATTCCTTCATGCACAATGCCAAGAGAACTCAATGGAGAACTCAATGGAGTTTGACTAAACAGCTGTAGTCTTAAGAAAACCACTTTTCAGTGAGGCTAATCAAAAAATGCTTTAATTTGCTAGAGAGCATAAAGATTGGACTCTGCAATGGAAGGTCATGTGGTCTGATAAATCTACTCAAAAAATGATTGTTGCTGCTTGTTCAGATTACTTAAAAATGAGCTAAAATCACCACAATTCTTGTAATTTATTTGACTGTTGATTTGTTTTAGGTTCATTCCAATTAAATTAGTTTGAATTTTAAATTAAACAAAATTTTCCTTCGGCTTAGTCCCTTTATTCATCAGGGGTCACCACAGCGGAATGAACCGCCAGCTTATCCAGCATATGTTTTACACAGCGGATGCCCTTCCAGCTGCAACCCAGTACTGGGAAACATTCATACACACTCATTCACACTCATACACTACAAACAATTTAGTGTGGACGGAGTTAAGTTTAGAAACGCTAGATGAAAAGCTAGTGTGGACGCATCGTTTTTGATCTAAAACGCTGTTTCAAAATGAAAACGCTTTAGTGTAAACGGGGCCTAAGTAAAATAGTGGATTAATTTTAAGTGAGCATAACTTAAATCAGTTTGTATTTACAACTTCTTAATAAAGTTCAGTACCATTAACTTAAAATAATTAGCTGTGTTAACTTCTTATTAGTGTTCACGTTACTAGGAAAATATTAGGAAACTGATTGCCTTAAAATTATCAAGTAAGCTAAACTAAAACATTGAAGACAAAAACAAATACCTTACTTATTCTCAGGGCTGTTTATATCAAAGTTGATATTTAGCCGCACCTTCTTGGTGTTTCATAACATCTAATTTTTACGAGGTTGGTCCTTAGCCCAACGCTCAACCCCCAACCTAAAGTACCAGGACATACACACACATACACTACAGACAATTTAGCTTACCCAATTCCCCTATAACTCCATACAGAAATGCCAACTGACCCAGTGACCTTCTTGCTGTGAAGCGACAGCGCTACCCACTTCACCACCTGTTTTCTCAGTTTCCTCATCACCATGCTTTTGACACATGACCACTCAAAAGTTGTAAATATGTATTATTGTAAGTCAAGATTGCTTGAATCTATTTAGTTTAGAAACTTAATGTGCTAAAAGGTTGGGATTACTTGTTTAAATAATGTAAGGTGAACAAACTTATTCATAATAAGTTAACTCCACTTATTAGTGAGAACTGCTATTGCTTTTTACAGTGTAGGTTCAGCAACGTTATGCCCCTAAAGAGTAAGGTCAGCTGACTAAATGAATATACTGAATGACCAGGTTATTCCATCAATCGATTTCTTTTCTTCATAGCATGGGCATATTTAAAGGATTCATTGAGCTCAAATTTTGAAAGAGTGTTTCAGGGAGCATGAGACATTAGCACATGACTTGGCCACTATACACTGCAAATTTTAGATAGTACATTTAACTACCTTAGAGTTCAAATGAACACTTCCTCAGAGTTTATATGGGAACCACTATAAAAGTGTTAAAAAAAACACTTTTGAAAGAGTTAACATTATCAACACTCAGAGAGTTTTAACTAGCAAACTCATAGTGTAAAATATTAACACCACAAAGGATCATATGAACGCTTCTCAGTGTTATGTGTTAACACTCTTAGGTCAAATTTTCAACACTGCATGGAAATAAAAATATGTCTTGTTTAAAATCAGCAACACTTTATTAACCATTCCATTAATGTTTAAGGAAAACAATTCAACAGTCACAAATCATATTTTCTCGTATTTTAACCAAAAGGAGCAGTTAAGACAGCTTTTTTTCTTTAATTTTAATGTAACATAGCTAGTACAGACTAAAATAAAGATGAAAAAGTATGCTTTTTTTGTGAGACATTTAAAACGTATATATATATATATATATATTGATTTGGATGTCAAATGTCTATATACAAACATTTTAAGCACTTTTACTCAGCACAGCAAAAAAATCTGTGTACATTAAACTCAATTTGAGTTTAACTTAACACTTCTAGGGTGTACATATACGGCTCCCTTCTTTTTGGAGTTAAAATAACACTTTCTAAAGTGTGTTACTCTCAGAGTTTATTTTAACACAGTAAGAGTTTATTCTTACATCAAAATGAAGTGTGTGTTGCCCTTTAAAGTGTTACTATATTACCTTTTTTCCTATATTATCAATTGGTGTGTGTGACAGATAACAGTGATCAAATATGTTGAAATAGTTTAAATTTATTAAATCTTCATTAATCTTTTCAGAAATAACTTTGATACAGTCTACTCTTTGCATTTTAAAATGCAACAAGACATGTTTCACGTTTAAGTAAAACATACTGGTTTGATCACTGCTTGTCTTAAAGAACTGGTTCGAGTAAAAAAACTGGACTTCCCATCACTAGTGGGAAATACACTGCATATTGGGTTAAAAGTTAAACACTGAAAAAAAAAAGCTTAAATATGTGCTCTTTCACACTTGTGGATTAAAATGTACTCCAGTTTTAACACTAAACATCACCAAAAAAGTCACACTGTATATTTAACACTGAAATTTTTGCTGTGTAGTCCAACAAAATATTAGTGTGTGCAAATATTTGGACAAGCAGTGTACTTTGAGCTAGCTTGGTGCGGTGCATGCTGCGCCGTTGTGCAAAAATGAGTAAAATAATTTTACAGGTCCTCTAAGGTTTGCCTAGAATCTCATTTATGTAATTTGTTATACTTTAAGATTATATTGTATATCATTTGATTAGTCTGAATTAAAAACACATTTGTTTTAATTTCAGCTTGAACATTCTATGACCAATTCGCAGCAAATGGCCTACACTGAAACCCCAGCCGAAATGACAATACCAGGGCAACTAAATAACTTAAACTGGTTGATGCAGGGGTTGAACTGGACATCTGTGAAACATGCTTTCTGTGCATCCAGATCTGAAATGGTGCTCATCTGGATTATTTTCTTCATCGATGTCCTCGTCCTGAGCCTGGCCATTTGTGGATTGTGCTGTATGCTCAGGTCTAACCATGCTCTTCCTGTATTTGTCATCAACCTGTTCGTTTGCGATATCATACAGATTTGTTTCAAGCCTTTTCTGCATATTTGTTCAAAGAATGCTATCATCTTTTTTATCTTTTATATTTATGTCATGAGCATAGTGGTTAATATTGTATTCATGGTCTGTATATCTATGGAGAGATACATCATGATCAAATACCCTGTTTGGTACAGACTCCATCACACTAGCAGGAATTCACTTCTGATATGCTTGTTAGTTTGGGCATTGGTAGTTATATTTATGATTATTAATATGGTTATTGCAGTTAAGTGGGATCTGGAACATTCGTTTATTTTAGCTGTTTTACTTTTTTTGTTGCCTTATCCAGTAGTTGTGTTTTCCTTTGTGGGCTCATGGAGAGCCCTCTCACCTTCAATCTCAGTCTCTCCTGATGAAAAGAAGAGGATTTTGAGGATTCTGGCTCTTGTGCTTTTCAGTTACACTGTGTTGTTCATGCCATGCATTGTCCAAAATTCCATTTTCGCAGTTTCCTTTGAGCATGGATTAAGTGGTTATTATAAACGTTTACATTCGGTGTCAGGGTTTTTGTTGTATTTAAATCCACTTGCTGACTCCTTGCTGTATGTCTTCGTATGTAAGGATGCTAGTCGCATGCTTAGATGTTCATGTTGTAAGAAGCAACGCGAAAATCATGTGTAGCCTGATTGTCCAAATCTGAAGTTGCTGTGTTTTTGTGAAGGTTGAACCAGCAAACATACAGTAAAAGTCAGAATTATTAGCCCCCCTGAATTATTAGCCCCCTGTAGATTTTCCCCGATTTCTGTTTAACAGAGAGAAGATTTTTTCAACACAATTTTAAACATAATAGTTTTAATAACCCATTTCTAGTACCTAATTTATTTTATCTTTGCCATGATGACAGTAAATAATATTTGACTAGATATTTTTCAAGACACTTCTATACAGCTTAAAGGGACATTTAAAGACTTAACTAGGTTTATTAGGTTAACTAGGCAGGTTAGGGTAATTAGGCAAGTTATTGTATAATGATGGTTTGTTCTGTAGACTATCGAAAAAATTAATAGCTTAAAGGGGTTAATAATTTTGACCATAAACTGTTTTTTTCTTTTTAACTGCTTTTATTCTAGCCAAAATAAAACAAATAAGACTTTCTCCACAAGAAAAAATATTATCAGACATACTGTGAAAATTTCCTTGCTCTTTTAAACACCATTTGGGAAATATGTGAAAAAAAAAAAGATCAAAAATTCAAAGGGGAGCTAATAATTCTAACTTCAACTGTAGAGAGAGTCTTAAACATTAGACCACAAATGTACATAACGTTTCTTTTATGTCACTGAAAATGATCAAGGACCACACAGGAAACAATTTACCCCTATTTAACCACTTAACTGTATGCTCCTCATCATTACTCACTTTTGAAATGCAACAGCGTTTCTGTCAATGCCAGTGAGCGTAATTAAATTTTGCTAATGCTAGCGAATAATAATGCTAAGCAAATAATTTTCTGATTGTGTGATCATATGACAAAAACACAGAGCTTTTGGTGGATGGATCTAGTTAAGCATTAGTGGCTTCTTCCTCTCTTTGCTGTTTCTTCATCACTTGCTTTCAACCATAATCCAGCAGCAGCTCATTGTCAGGTAAATCCATTTTTTCTTTGTTCACTGTCTTCGGAATTATTAGTCTGATTTGTATTATTATTGCAATTATTTGCAGATTATTGTTTACTTCAGATGTTATTAGTCCATTGTTTTGTCTGTTGTAAATTGGTATAAGGTATTTTATACAGCATTTTTGTGGAGGAAATAAATGCATGATTGTAGACTGACAATGCAGAAATATTCTGTCATGTATTTCAGCTTAATACAAATGTAAAAAGCCAATTGGACACCATAATCACCACCACATTTAAATGGCAAGTTTAGTTAGCAGTTTACAATGCATTATCTAAAAATAAGACTTAATGATGTACATGAAATCTCTGCTAAAGCCTTTGTGTTGTTTAAGAATAAAGCTCCTCTAATCTGTTTTAAAAGTTTACAATGAGGTTAGTTCATGTATTTACTAACATGGTCAAACAATGAACAATTATTTAGTACAATCATTTGTTTACATTTTCCCAGTGATGGGTTGCAGCTGGAATGGTATCCGCTGCGTAAAACATATGCTGGATAAGTTGGCGGTTCATTCCACTGTGGCGACCTCAGATTAATAAAGAGACTATGCCGAAAATAAAATGAAGGAATGAATATATTTGTTTACATTAGTTAATAAATAAAATGTTGTTCATCATTGAAAATTGTTCATCATGTTAACAGTGCATTAACTAATTTTAATACGTAAGAACTTTGGTCACACTTTACAATAAGGTTCATTAATTAATGTTAGTTAATGCATTTACTAACATGAACAAACAATAAACAATACATTTACTTCAGTATTTGTTCATATTACTTAACATTAGTTAATGAAAATACAGTTGTTCATTGTTAGTTCATGTTTATTCACGGTGCATTAACTAATGTTAACATGCATGGTAATAATGCATTAGTGCATGTTAAATTATGATTAATAAAAGCTGTACAAGTGTTGTTCATGATTAGTTTATGTTAGTAAATGCATTAACTAATGAACCTTATTGTAAAGCGTTACCAGAACTTTTCATAGTGCATTAGTAAATGCGTCCATCAAAAAATGGGTTATTTCAACCCAATTCTGAGTGTAATGTGGACTGAAACAACTCCTAGGTAATATATATATATATATATATATATTATTATATTAAATAAAAATGACAAATTTATTCCAACATCTGGGTTAGTCCATAAATTACCCAAATTGGGTTTAAATAACCCAGCATAACTAATTAAAGTGTAAAGTGGATTTAAATGGATCTTACATACACAAAAGCTTCCTCCTGAAAATGTTCATGTGTATGGATTGCACATTTCTATCACTAATGTCTTTTTAGCCATAAACAACTGAATAATGAAATGTGTAAAACTTTTAAGGAAAAAAAATATATAATTTTTGTAAAGTTAGACATAATGGCATTCATTTGTGCACTGGTGTTAATTTCACAAATTGTATTTTCCTTCCAACTGGCTTACATTTGCAGTCCGAATTATTTATCCACTTAGACTGCATGAGCAAATTCTCAGTAATGACATTTTATCTAGACAAAAATCTAGACAAAAAAAAAGGACATGAAACAGTAAAGTTAAAATTATCAGTGATGCTCTAACAACAATCTTGACAAACCAACTTGTGTTGCATCTGGTGACACTGTGTAAACTATAAAGCTCAACAGTCTAACTGTTTGAATTTTAGTTCATACATCCAGAGCCCATCCAGGACAGGAAATGGTTTGTACTGAAACATCGAACAACAAGACTTTCAGACTGGAAATAGGACAGTTTCCATGGGAAATTGATGACTCAAAATTGAAATTCCTGGAAAAAATTTTCTGCATATCCAAAACTGAAGCTGTGATCATCTGGATTATTTTCTCAATTAACCTTTTTCTAATGTCTCTTGCATTCTATGGTTTGTGCTGTCTGTTTAAACCTAACCATAGTGTTCCTATATTTGTCATAAACCTCTTCATCGCTGACGTCTTACAGATTTGTTTCAGACCTATCATTACTTTTGGTATGTTCAATCTTATAGTTGGAATTCTCTACTATGTTTATATTATGGGCATAATAGCTAACATAGGCTTTATGGTCTGTATATCTATGGAAAGATATATCATGATCAAATACCCTGTTTGGTACAGACTTCATAACACGTCAAAGAATACAGTTCTGATATGCGTCTTTGTTTGGGCAGTACCATGTGCATGTATGGTAATCGATGTGACTATTGCATTTAAAGGGCATCTGGAACATTTGTTTATTGTAAGTGTTTTTCTTTTTTTGTTGCCTTATCCGCTGGTTGTGTTTACCTTTGTGGGCTCCTGGAGAGCCCTCTCTCATTCAATCTCAATCACTCCAGATGAAAAGAAGAGGATTTTGTGGATTCTGGCTCTAGTACTTTTCAATTACACCGTGTTGTTCATGCCAAGCATTGTCGAAAGCAGCATTTTGTCGTTATCCTTTGAGAGCGGTCAGTCAAATCCTTTTTACTTACACACAGTGTCAGAAACCCTAGTGTACTTAAATCCACTTGCTGACACTTTGCTCTATATTTTCTTGAGGAAAGATGCTAATAGCATGTTTAAATGTTTATGTTGTGAAAGGTTACCTGACAATCAGACGCAGAGAGCAAACTCTGTCAATTCTTTTTTTGGGAGGAGTGAAGTGCAAATCAGTGTCCAAACATAGAGTAAAACTGCTGTAATCTGAGTAAATTTCATTGGTCTGTATTTGTTGACTCCTAATACAGATGTTCACATTTTGCAATTGTAAATATACCTTTATGTGCTGCGTAATGATTTAAATGTCATTAAAACTGATTTAAATGTGATTTGTACAGTAGGAAATATTGAGTGATTGTATAAATGCCCATTACTGCACATATTAACAATACCATTTGTCCTTAATCTGAAATTTAGACATGGAATTATACCTACATGCTTAATATTAGTACTGTATCCTGCACTTAATGTTGGTGCCATTGCATTTCTGAAGAATTTTTATGAATAGGTATCTTTATCATGTATATACTGCTGAATGAATATAATTAATATAAGCTTTAATTGTTCCACCTGCAAGGGGTCTATTAAAACAAAATGTTCTGCTGCATATCTCTGTAAACAAAAAAATGCTATGAAAACAGTGCGCGAGCATTTCTATTCCACTGAATTTGCTATCACCTTGATTAAATTTGTGAAAATTGTGCAAACTGATTGTTAGAATGTGTTTATTTAAAAAAAATGAAAAATAACTTTTGGGCTGTGTTGTTTCTTCCCTGACCCACTGCGATAAACTGCATTTTATTAGTGCATTGCTGAGTATAAAAATAAATGATTTTCTCTAAATAATTTCTACTCTCTGCTCTGATTGTTGTAGACTATTTAAATTTACAAGCAATAGCAGCAGAGGTAGTGTAAGTGAATGTTGGGGCTATAGTCTGGATGAAAACTAATACTACTGGTCAAAAGTTTGGGGTCAGTAGGGTTTTTAAATGTTTTAAAATAAGCTTCTCCGGCTCACCAAGGCTGTATTTATTTAATCAAAAATACTGTAGAAATTGTAAAATTGTGAAATGTTATTGCACTATACAGTTACTGTTCAAAAGTAGTTTATCATTTAATTTAATCATTTATTCCAGTGATTTTAATTATTTTCATTTAAATTTCAGCTTCATTACTACAGTCTTCAGAGTCACATGATCCTTCAGAAATCACTTTAATACTTATTATTATTATTATTAATAATAATATTATAATTATTTTTATTAATGATATAAGGACTAATTTCTATCTACATACAAAAAGTAATGAAAAAATATTTAATAAATACTTACCAATTTAACCTCTTTAACATTTAATAAATGCCGCCTTGATGAACAGAATAATTTTCTTAAAAAAATACACACACAAAAAAAAGTAACGGCAAACTTTTGATTGGTAGTGTATATATTTTCAGAGAAAACCGCTAATGGATCTATAAACTCTACACAGCATCCTATTCAAATTTGCACATCCTTCATTAATGTCATTTATAAATGATTGAATAATGAAAAATAAAAATACAGCTGTCAGTGACAATAAATAATAATTTTTATAGGCTAATAAAGGTGGACTTTGATGCTGTGGAGCGGTGCTAAATGTGTAAAAATTCATAATATGTGTTTTTTAAAAAGTAGTTTCCTTACAATTGCCTTTTCAATTATTCATTCATTTTTCTTCGGCTTAGTCCCTTATTTATCAGAGGTTGCCACAGCGAAGGAACCGCCCTTACAATTGCCTTTTGTTTTAAATCAAATGTAGAGTCCTGATCCTTCCATCACATTAAAGTGAGAGTTCACACAAAACCTTACATTTAGTCTTCATTTGCTGATCTTTTACTTGTTCAAAGCCGACTTTCTTTCTTCTGTTAAACATAAAATAAGATATTCTGAAGAAAGCTGAAAACCTAACGTACGCATCACTGTCACATTGCCAAATTTACACTGTTTTGTTTCTTTTTTGTGAGCATGTTGTTGTATTTTGCACTGTCTGTATTTTACACTGTCGCTGTATTTGCACTGTCTGTATTTTGCACTGTCTGTATTTTGCACTGTTGTTGTATTTTGCACTTTCTGTATTTTACACTGTCGCTGTATTAGCACTGTCTGTATTTTGCACTGTCTGTTTTTTGCACTGTTGTTGTATTTGCACTATCTGTATTTTACACTGTCTGGAGCCAGCACCTAAGCTTTTCACTCATCATAGCACACGTGCTGCTGATGATGTGACAATAAAAGTGATTTGATTTGATTTGATTTGATTTGATTTAACAACTCTGTTTTTGGAGGTCTGTGGTTAGCAGGTTTTCAGTTTTCTTCAGAATATCTTATTTTGTGTTTAACAGAAGAAAGAAAATCAATATTTTCAGAGAAAGCTACATATTTTCAGCTTTCTTCAAAATATCTCCTTTTGGGCGGGGCTTGAGGGGACACAGATCAAAAGTAGCCCAATTCCGCTGGAAAACCGCGGACTTGGCAACACTGGTCTGAGCACGCGCAAGTGGGTGTCGCTGTCAGTCTCTATGGAAACTAAGCAAACTTCAGGCAAACACGTAAGCTACAGTTGGTGGCTGGTCACAGTCATAAATTTCCTCTGCTTTGATTAATGTTGTCTTTCAATATCACTGCGAAATGAAGACCAACATGATCGTATCCACAACGATGGACGCGGGAGAAGGAACAAGAGCTGAGGCTGAAGACACGAGTAATGTTAAAGGTGTTGCGTCTTTAGCTACAGGTAACTTTAGTCTATGTTCATCTTCAAACCAACAAAAAAATAAGCAGACTTAACGTTAACGTTACAAACATAGACTTATCCTGCATTATTCACTTATATAGTGGAAGTGGAAAATATAGTGGAATATTAGACTATTTTTCATTTCTATTGTTCTGTCCTGGTTTTATGTTGCTGCCACGACTAAGTTAGATATTCACATTTCAAAGTTAACAATACTTTTAAGCATGTATATACCTCATGTTTTCTTGTAAGAAATATTACAGGTTTAACAAGCTATTGTCGTACATAAAATGAAGCTTAAATGAAACAGGTTGAATCTGTTAGGTCAGATCTGTTAGATTACAAATTTTAGGAAATTTGTTGTTATGAGGACTGCTATTAAAAGACCTTTTAAAACTTCATTTGCTTTTAATTACTTTTTACCTATGGTGTTTATAACACACTCTAAATCTACGTTAAGTAAGCCTTCATGTATTTGGCTTAAGGGAATTGGCTTACTATATATATATATATATATATATATATATATATATATATATATATATCATACATTGTATAACTGATATAAACTGATGTTTTACCCATTATTTGCCAAAATGGATATAAAATGTCATGTTTTTTATAGCCTTTCATGTAAAATGCCTAATAGTAGTATTTTTCCTTTGAAAGATCTGGATTCTCAGAGTGCAGCTGCTGATGGGTCAAAAGTGAATGCCGAAACAATAGAAACTAAAGTGTCAGTGTCAGAGAGTGACATAAAGCCTTCAGGCCCCAGGTGATGAAGTGCAGTTTTTTTATAGTATACTAATGACATCTGTTCATATTTATTAGCTTAAGAATAAAAAATACTGATTGATATTTCCTGTATCCTCTTCAGAATTACCAAAGACTTCTTAAGGGAGCACTGCAAGAAAAACAAACTGTACCTGACACCAAGGCTGAATGACACACTTTATCTTCACTTTAAAGGTTTGAAATTGCTTACACAGAAGAGACTAATGTTGCATCTTCATCTTTCTTTTTAGCTCTTTCAGTAAAGCTGTCAATTCTCTATTGAAGGTTTTTCTTGTATAGAGGGTTTGGAAGAATATACTGGCCTGCGCTGCCTATGGCTTGAGTGTAATGGCATTCGAAAGATTGAGAATCTGGAGAATCAAACAGAGCTTCGCTGTCTGTTCCTTCATCAGAATCTCATTCACACTCTGGAAAACCTGGAACCACTCAGCAAGCTGTGCACGCTCAATGTCTCGAACAATTATATCAAGGTCATTGAGAACATATGTGAGTACTTAACTTATTGTCAAAACTTTGGCCCCAGCCAGTCATTTATTAATACATTAAAGTTCTGTTTTTCAGCATGTTTGAGCGACTTGTCCACTCTACAGATCTCTCATAACACGCTAGAGAATGTGTGTGACATGGAGGAGCTTTCACACTGTCCATCCATCAGTGTCCTTGATCTGTCCCACAACCGCATCAGTGATCCAGCTCTAGTTAATATTTTAGAGAAAATGCCTGACTTGGTAAAATACAGTGCATTTCTTTCCTCAGTTATGCTTGCTTGTGAATTTTAATGTTAAATTGCTAGTTAATTTATGATTGTTTGACTTTTCCAGCGGGTGTTAAATCTAACGGGCAATGAAGTCATTAAAAAAATCCAAAACTACAGGAAGACTCTGATTGTGCGTCTGAAGGAGCTGACCTATCTAGATGATCGGCCTGTATTTCCAAAAGATAGGTTAGCAGCAGCTTTTACTGATGAGTTATCTCCACAAAGCTTATTTTTGTAACTCATTCATGTAGAGCAGGGGTGCCCAAACTCGGTTTTGGAGGGCCCTTGTCCTGCAAAGTTTAGTTACAACCCCAACTAGACACACCTAAACCAGCAAATCAAGCTCTTTCTAGGTATACTACAAACTTCCAGGCAAGTGTGTTGAAGGAAGTTAGAGCTAAACTATGCAGGACACTGGCCCTCCAGGACTGAGTTTGTGCAACCCTTATCTAGAGGGTGTTGCTTTATATTTTGCATTATTTCACAGAGCATGTGCTGAGGCCTGGGCAGCTGGTGGTTTGGAAGGTGAGCAAAAAGAAAGGGAAATGTGGCAAACAAGAGAGAGAAGGAAGATCCAGGAGAGTTTGGATGCAATGACTGCTATTCGAGAGACTGCTCTGAAACGGCGACAGAATCAAGAGCTTTCAGAGAAAGGCAAACACACATTCTCTTTACTTATACATTACTGTTCAAGCAAATTCAAAGAGTAATCAAGCACTCGCGTTCTTTTACTTTGGTTTTACCATACACTATCATTAAACTTTTACGATTTACCCTCAGCAAGCACGGAGTTTCCAAGTCCAGTTGCTGAGGACCAGAGTTCTCATGATGAAGCATCAGATATTGAACCTGCAGAGAGTGACTCAGATAGTGAAACAACACAGGAACAAACTCCATTGGCATCAGGGATGGACCACGATTTCAACTCTGCATCTGATGAGGAACAGATTATTCAAAAAACACAAGGTCATTCAGACCAGTCAAAACCAGAGTGGAAAGAGAGTGTTTATCCGTCATTTGACCAGGAACAGATTAGCCAATCAGCAACATGGGGATTGAAACCTAAAGAGGAGAAGAATCAGATTATGAGCATCTACACAAAACCATCAAACTCCGATCAGGGCATTTCAATCTCAGTCTCGGGTCCCGGTGCTCTTGTTACTGAACTGATTTCTGAGGATGAAATAGAGTCTATCCCCCTGACGGATGAACTAGCCTTAACAATTGATGTGAGTCTTTACACCATTGCTCATAATATTATAACTAATGTTTTTAGAATAAAGTTTCATAAGAGTTCTTATAGTATTTGACTACAAATAAAATTTTTGGATTCTCTGTAGGATCTTCCAAACCTTGAAGATGAAGAAAATAGCTTGATACTTTCAACAACATCACAGGTAAGAGCAGGTGCTTTTTTATATATTCCAAAAATCTTTGTTATTTGCGACAGCATGGGCCATTTAGTGAACTGCAGCCTCACACTTATTTGCACATAATAGGCTATATGCACGCTGTTTTTTTTCAGCCACCAAAAATCTTCAGATAAATGGTTTCATAAGGTTCCTTTTACAGCATCAATAATGCAAATTAATTAAAATATAATCTGTTAAATAGACTTAAGCATTAATTTAGTTGTTAGTTAACATAAAATGAGATGAAAGGCCATTTTAACACAAGCGCTCTCAGAAGCAGCAGGCGAGTTCAGATACTCCATTGATAATAATGTGGTAAAACACATTTCCATATTTTAAAGACATGACACAGAACAGTGTAATTTAATTTAGTGCATTTTGTCTGGTCTGAGACCCACTTTATATTGTATCTCAATCAGGCAATGAAGATCATTGATTTTAAAGAAACCAGCTGGCTTACTGAAATTCCCTCCATGTGCAGATACTGTACCCCAATGTACTTGAGACAGAATATTATTTAAAGCCCTGATGTAGTCATGAAGTTCACTTTTCCTTTAATAAAAAACTTTAATAAAATACAATGATACACTGTTAACAAACATCCAAACAGCATCCATGTTGCCGAGAGCTATGCTAAACACAACAAAATCATAGTGGTGAGAGAGAATTTGTAAAATTGAAAAGAAATGAATGCAGTGATGTGGATATCTTTGCACAAGCTCACTGGCATCATGTCAACAGATTAGATTATTAAATTATAAATCAATAAAAAAGAAAATCACATGAAGTTGAATGTCACTTTGTTTAATTTCCAGCAATAACATACAAAAAAGTAAAGCTTTCATTGGCAACCGAGGGTATAAGAGAATGTCTTGTTACAAGCCGTTAACACCTGGGAATTTTAGCTCTTTTAACTTAATCTAAAACCATTTATTTAAAAATCTAATGAATAAAAATCTCAAATATTGAATGAGACTAAAACAGAATCTCAATTATACTAAAACATCACTTGGTGAGAAAGCAAGTCATTTTCACAGTTGTGAGGAAAAATTGTGACCATAATCTATGGGAAATTTCCATTTTCTTAATTGCTCCATTTTTTAGAGTGGGATCCGTCCAAAGATTGAGGTGATCTCCGGCAATGACACAGAGTCAGAAGCTGTTATGAGTTTGTATCACTGGCCTCAGACAGACGCCGTGGCCCTTGATCAAGATCAGCAGCTTATTAGTGTCTCAACTAAGAGAACTTTTGTCAACCAGCAGCCTTGTCCTGCCTTCACCAGTCTAGCAGAGGCTGGAGATGACTTCCCAAAGGCAGCGGGAAAAAGACAGACTGTTCTGATTGAGGAACTGGACTGAGTCTTTGTGATTGAACAGAATGGTGTGATTGAACCATATTGCTTCTGAAGGCCTTGCAGCACAAACATTGGATATCAAAATATGGAACGTCTACCATATAGATAAAAGATGTTTAATTTGTTTTTTAAAAAATTATCATTTAAATACAATTTTTCAATAAATTACTTTGCTTTGAATTTTATTGCAGATATTGTACATTTTAAATGACACATATACACAAACCGTTCCCTTAAATTTGTAGTACAACTTGTAGTGACATTTTTACATTTTAAATTTGTAAATAAACAAAAAAAAAATGATTAAAGCCCCGGTCAGATCACATGATTTTTGTCCTCGGTTACGAAAGTCACTATGTCAGATTATGCGATTTAATTTTTCTTGATTAAATTTGGAAAGGATCAAAATATTCCTTGCTGCTGCTTATGTGCTTTCATTTCCGTCTTACTTGCAACAAGTTCAGGCGAGGAAGTGTTTAACAAGAATCCAATGGCAAAAAATGGGCACATTTGTTACCCACGACAAGACAAAATTTCATCAAGAAAAGAATCGTATAATCTGACATAGTGACTTTCGTAAACGACAATAAAAATCGAGTGATCTGACAGGGGCTTTAATCAATTTGGGTTGTGAGAACATGAAGGAATTGTGTGGATCCAAGCATTTTTTACAGTGCAATCTACAAATATTTAATAGTGTACACATTTGAACATTGAACATTACTGTTTTTATACAAAAAAAAAAACGTTTTTAAACAAGTAAACACATAATTAGTCTCACCAACTCTCTTACATATTAAATCACACACTAAATGAAATAACAAACACAAAGAAAAAGAGTCTATGCAGATATTTGCCTGTAGACCCGACATTGCCGTCAGTTCGGATTTGTGTGGATCAGTTAGATCCGAAACAGTAGGAGAAGACAGCAGCATATCAGGAGCACGTCTTTGCTGACAGAACGAGCGAGTCCTTTGAGGGTTTCCTGATTGGTTTGATCAGTGTTGGGAACCAGAGGTGTGGTTGCAGTCACAGCTTCAGTACGACTGGCACATATATCATAGAGGTTCCCAGCAAATGCTGTTTTCCGGGACTCTGCTCTCAAAGATTCCCAGATTTCTGCTGCATCGCCACGACAACCTGACAACACTCCACTAACACACACCTGGAAGGCATCCCATGACCTGCGGATATGAAAAGTGCAATGTAATAAGATCATGAGATGTAGCTGTATTCAGTGGAATTGTATTTGTAATGTGTCTTACTTGCAAATGGAGTTGATGTCCTGAGGATTTTCATCCGTCTTGGAGCTCACACTGTCACCCAGAGTGAGCAGACACTCAGCGAAGCCCCTATACACAGCACTACATGGAGGAGTCACTGCTGCACTCAGCACACACCAACAGAGACCTGAGGAAACAAATCAAAACAGCTCTGTTAGGATTTTGGTATGCATTATTTAACTATTCAACAAAATGGAGAACAAGTGAAGATGAAAACAATGTTTAAAGGGGATCTATTTAATGTATAATAGATGTAAACTGTCCCTTTTTTATCCTAACTGTGTGATGACTGTCTTTTTAAATTCAAATGAGATTGTGCTCCCAGTACTCTTTTCAAAAGAGGGCAGAGCTACAAATGCCAGCACAGTGGTAGATTCAAAAGCAAGACTAATGTCCTATACTAATGAGGGAGAGATAGCGACTAGTGGGCTGGGCTTTCACTCTCCGGTGACATATACAAAGGGAGAATGTCAGTCAAAGTGTTTTTGCAGATTGTTCTTATGAAGTGTGATTATAAAATTTAAATTAATATATTTTTACCATTAGCAGCTAGTAATATTTACAGACAGTTGTGGTCAAACCCCCTATAAAAGGGATTTTTGCATAACAGAGCCCTTGAAAAACTGTTTGCCCAATTCTTTTGCTCAATTCTGTCAGTTTTAATATCCTGTCAACCTTGTTGCTCCTAGGTAACAGAGTTTGACACTATAGAATTGACAATTTTCCCCAAGAACTCCACTTTCTATTATAAATATTATAAGCGCATAACATAAATGAAATCGTGATAAAAGTAAGAAACAATTGACAATTGGCCATTGAAATAGAAAATAATGCACACCCAAGGTGGTGATGGGGAATGGACTAACAGTTATTTTCTAAAAGTTCAACAGCTCATCATCAATTATGATGATTATGATGATCTACAGTTACCACACCTAAAGACTAAAGAAAAGTTCAATTGTTGCCCTTAAAATAGTTTTGTACACAGTATAGGTTTCTTATCTGAAAACTTTTTTCAACTTTTTTCGGTAGTCAACAGATTAGATTATTAAATGACTTTTTTCGGTAGTAGTTTGGTAATACATGCTTCAGTGAATCAAATTTATGAATGTATTTAAATTACATCTAATTTATTAATAAAATGTATACATTTTCAGTGTTTTGAAAGATATTTAGGGATTATTTTAAAGGTTAATATAGGTCAAACTGTACAAATTGTGTCAAATTTTTTTTCTTTTTTTAGCTACATGCAGATATAAACACCTAATTTAGAAGAAACATGTTTTGTTAATACTAAATATGTCTATCGGTGCTCTAGAACTGCCAGTTTCAGGCTGTTGAATTATATTTTTCCTAGCATTGATTGGCACATTATGCATTCACAATAGTAAAAACCATTGTTTCTTAACCACGTTCCTGGGGGACCACCAACACTGCATGTTTTGGATGTCTCCTTTGTCTATTACACCCATTACAGGTCTTTCAGTCTCTGCTAATGAGCTGATGATCTGAATCAGGTGTGTTTGGTTAAGAAGACACGGAAAATATGCAGAGCTGGGTGTCCTCCAGGAACATGGTTAAGAAACACTGGTATAAACCACAATGAGGGGATCAAATGTATTTTTATATTATACATTTTAAATTATTAATATTTAAGATATAGATCAGAAAAAAAGCAATTTCTTACTATTAAAGGGCTGACCCCTCCATACATCTTGTTTTGAGGTCCTTCATGGGGATCAAGTGTTAATTAGGGGGGTCAAGCTCTCAGAACTAAAAGTATGTGAGCTGTCACTGGGGTGGTACCTTTTTAAAAGGTACACATTTGTACTTGAAGGGGTTCATATTGGTACCTCAAAAGTATATATTAATATATATTAGTACCAAATTTTAAGAGGAACACTTTTGTTCATTTTAGGTACTAATTTGTACCTTTCGAAAAGGTACCACCCCAGTGACAACGCGCATACTTTTATTTCTGAGTGTGTAGTATACTTTAGTTTATACTGCAATAACCCCTGGTGTGTATTTGTTGTGTATCTGTGTGTATTTGTATGAGAGAGAGAACAACAAGAGAATGGCTCAGTGTACATGTTGGTTTTGGTTCTTTTACTCTTGTACGCTGTATAAGTAAACTATAGACATTTTGAAATAGCTGAGATATTTTATGATCAAGAGTATTGGAAACATAATTGTGCATTTTGCTGATATTGCACATCAGCTTAGAATGTTCATCCACCAATTAGAATCAAGCATTAAACAGTACCATGAAATATATGGAAAGATTAACTGCCAGGTCTGTTGAAAACTTTCTTGCTTAATTAAATTTCTCTTGCTGTTTCTTAGTAGTTTTTGTGAATTTAGTAGCAATTTCTAAGTAAAGTCAATTCTATTTTATTTAAAAATACACCATAGTGTTACAATTATTTTTAATTCTGTCTTATTCAGATATACTGTGTAAGCTACATTGCAAAAGTCCATTGTTTCTGTATGTTAATATGTGTCTGTATATCTATGCAAGTTGCTGTACGTCACATGGATTAATCTGAGGATTAAACCCAGAGCAAAAACCATGTTTAATCTTGCTGCAGAACAGCTCAAAAGAACAAATCTCCTCCATTTTACCATTTCCCAACTATATTTGGTATGGTTATCTTAAATGAGAAATACAATTCAGTAGTTTAGCCAGGAAGGTTTTATTCTTTTTGAATACTATGCTATGGTATATGTACAGCACACTATATAAACTGTGGCTACTATTTCACATTTATTCCCTCATGAAGCACAGAAGAATTGAAAAGGCATACACAAAACATGTTTGCATATGTAGGATGCATAATTTTAGATTAAATTGAAATAAATTATTTGTAGTTTGATAGTTAAATGTCAAACAACATTGAAATTACATATATGTCATATATAAATGAGACAAATTATGACAGATCATATTATAACACACTCAAAAACAAGCTTGAAGATGAAAAGGTGCAACAAAATAGACGTTTACTTACTGAGGCAGATTGAAATGAACAGCAGCAGATGCATTCCGTTTGAGCAGCCAGAGTTTTGAACTGAAGATCACACACACTGATACACCTTAATGTTTACACACTTCAACAAACAGTCGAGTATGAATCGTCCATTGCTTCTTCAGATGCTTCATTCACCTTCCAGTCGCCAACTGTTGAGCCTGACGGATAAAGGGGAATGCGACATCTGATTATTAAAAAGGGGGGAAAACTGTGGGATTAAAGATCATTTCCGGCTACAGCGTTCATTATATCAAAGTGTGTACCTTATATTACAATGGTTCTATAGGCTTTAGAGTTATTGGTCTTTGTCTCTCTCTCTTACACACACACACTCACTTTCTCTCCAACACAAACACAATATACAAACAGATGGAATAACCCCAGTAGGACTGTTATTTTAATTCCAGCATGGTACTTTCTAATAAACACACAGTGGACAAGACTCGGTTTGATTGACAGCCTTGGATTATGTCATTGCGTAAATCTAAGGGGAGAGCAGAATAAAGGCGGATTACAACCTATTATATAAAGCCATTACTATCAGCTCTACTCTCATTTTCTCTGCTCACTAGTTCCTAGTATTTGTTTGTTTTTGGACATGGAGTGATGGCGGTATCATGGTATTCTTTAAGTAGGCTGAGATCCTATAAGTGGAGATAGGTTTTGCTTTTCAGAGTGTTAGGGTAACAGTATTTCATTGAATATACTCAGTTTTAATAATTCAATACTTGCCAAATATATTAATTTCTTTTGTTTTTTGCTTTTAATTATATACGCTACTGTTAATATTTTAGGGTCAGTTTTTTTTCCATGTGTTTTTAAGAAAATTATTGTTCATCAAGGCGGTGTTTATTAAATGTAAAAAATGGTTCAATTGTGAAATATTCATAAAAATTTTAAATAACTGCTTACTTATTGTATGTAGTTTGAAAAGAAATTATTACGCCAGTCATTATTGCTTTTATTACTATTACCATTAATAATAATTATAATAATTAATATTAGAGTAATTTCTAAAGGATCATGTGACTCTGAAGACTGGAGTAATGAAGCTAAAAATTCATCTTTAAAATCTCTGGCATAAATGATTAAATGAAATGATAAATTACTTTTGAACAATTATTTTAAAGTGCAATAATATTTCACAATTCTATAATTTGTATTGTATTTTTGATGGAATAAATGCAGCCTTGGTGAGCAGAATAAGCTTATTTTAAAACATTTAAAAACTGCTATCATCATTTACTTACCCTTTACTTGTTCCACCCCAGTTAGATTGTTTGTCTGCTGAACACATAAGAAGATATACCGAGGAATGTTGGAAACCTGTAACCATTGACTTCCATAATATTTGTTGTTTTTTTATTATGGATGTCAATGGTTACAGGTTTCTACGATTTGTGTTGTAACAACATGAAGGAATTAAGTAACTTATTAGTTTTTAGAAATCTAAGTAAATTGAACATAAAACAATTAAATTGTCCCAACGAAATTTCAAGAATTGTGTTGATTTTGCTCAATTTAGACAAGTTTGAACAAACAGCAAATGCCATTTTTTAGGGCCATATAGTTTAGGGGCAGTTGTAACATTCATTCATTTTCTTGTAGGCTTAGTCCCTTTATTAATCTAGGGTCGCCACAGCAGAATGAATCGCCAACTTATCCAGCACAATTTTACACATTGGATGCCCTTCCAGCTGCAACCCATCTCTGGGAAACATCCACACACTCATTTACACTCATACACTATGGACAATTTAGCTTACCCAATTCACCTGTATGTCTTTGGACTGTGGAGGAAACCGGAGTACCCGGAGGAAACCCACGCGAACGCAGGGAGAACATGCAAACTCCACACAGAAATGCCAACTGACCAAGCCCAGACGAGGTTCAAAGCTGCGACCCAGCGACGTTCTTGCTGTGAGGCGACAGCACTACCTACTGTGCCACTATGTCGCCATTGTAACATTCATTAAAATTTTATAATATTAGGTATATATCTCCCAAAAGATACCAAAACTTTGTCAGATGCAAATTACAAAACCTTAAAAACAAAGATACGTGCAGACATCCAGAGATGGAATCTCATCCTTTTTTCAAATTTAGGAGATAGAGTAAATACTATTAAGATAAATATGCTCCCAAAAATGTTATACTTATTTCAGACACTACCCCTAAAGATTTCCGAAGAACAATTTAAAGACTGGGATAAATGGATTTCAAGGTTCATCTGGCAAGGGAAAAAAACCTAGAATTCGATATAAAACACTTCAGTTACCTAAAGAAAAGGGAGGTTTGGCTCTCCCATCTTTTAGAGATTATTACATAGCTGCCCAGTTAAGACCCATAGTTTGCTGGTGCAATCCAGACTATAATGCTAGATGGAAACAGATTGATTTCTCTTTTTTTTCTGAAATCCCAATCCAAGCAGTAATAGCAGATTACAATATATTAAGAAGATGTATACATAAAGAGTATCCATGGATAACTAATATCTTAGAAATATGGTCTATAGTAATTAAAAAATATGAATTAAAAGACACTCTAAAGATAATGAGGTGGTGTGCATATGACAAAGATTTCACTCCAAATACTTTAGATGAATCCTATAAGAACTGGGTAAAGAAAGGCATCACATCATATTATTCCTTAACAAATAATAATATTTTTCCACTTTTTCAAGAATTTAAGAGTCAGTTCATGTTGAATAACCACAACATGTTTAGATATTTTCAAATAAGGCACTATTTTAATTCAGTAGTGCACAAAAGAGGGGATTGGAAAATGATTTAGTGAAAGTACTTCTGTCAGCATATAGGGGTAACACTATCAGTAAAGTAGTCTCTCAATTTTATCATTGTTTTCAAAATTACAGATCAGACCTCATATGTAAGAATTATATGGAAGAAAGAAGGAAGTAGTAGTATAACAGAAGATGATTGGTTAGAAACATGTAATTCCCAATGGCAAACTACAGGCTCACACCAATGGAGACTATTTGCCTGTAAGAACATCATTCGTTTCTTTATAACCCCTGCACAAAAAAGCCACGATAAAAAGAGAACAGGGTGTTGGAGGCATTGTGGTTCGGAACTGGCTAATCATCATCATATATTCTGGGCATGTTCAATTTTACACCTGTTTTGGATGGATATACACAAGACATTGGAGGCAATATTAAAGATCAAGATTCAGTTACTTACTTGGGAATTTTTTTGAGACACGTATTTATGGAGAATATTTCTGGTCGCTGCCAAGAACGCTATTACACGTAAATGGCTTGTGCTTACCCCTCCCACTTTACAAGAATGGAAAGCAATTGTTGTAGAAATCTGGAAGATGGAAACTTTTACTTTCTCTCTAAAACAAAAAAAACAAAAACAGAAAGGGGCTATTCTATGGAGCAAGTGGAAAGAATTTTTGGACTTTGATAATAATCAGTGCTGATGCATATATGTATGTACATGTGTATGTGTATACAGTATTGTATGTAACCATGCAAGACCACTCTTACAATGTTCTTTACGCTGCTGTTTTTATTCAATATTTATATTTTATTTTTCTTATTTTTTCTTATTTTTCCCCCTCCCCCTTAAATGGTATTGTAAACTCTCGGATATTGTATGTTACAGTATTATATTCTGAAATAAAAAAAATAAAATAAATAAATACATTTAATAATAAAAATTCTTTAACATGAGGTTGAATTTTTATTTTATTTGTATTGTTTATTTTTTGTTTTGTTTTTTGTAAATAGACTAAATGTAAATTGAATTAATGGTTAATTGTGTTAAATTGGCCATATAAATACAGACTATTAAAAGAACAAGCAACTGCCAATTATCAGGCCAAAAAAAACTGAACAAAATATTTTTTTTACTGAAACTTTAGACTGAACCTTTACTTAGCTACTTCTCTGAACTTTGAAATGAATTAATTAACCAAATAATGTTTTTTTTTTATTAAATTACATCGAAACTGATAAAATAAAATGTGTACATTGTTAATATGGTAAGCTTTAAATGAGTCTTTTATTTGTTGTAACTGCCCCAACTCTGTCAACCCTGATTGAACTGTCTATGCTAGGAAGATACAATAGCTTTAATGCTTGATAGCTGTACCTAATTAACGCTAAGAAAACAGTGATTTAAAATATATGAATGAACATTAAAAATAGGTTTTTTTTACCTAAAAATGAGATTTACACAGAAGGAATGGTCACATATGGCTGTGGCTGATTTCTCTCGGTTTGAAGGAGGGTCTAACTAACGACATCTAGTATGAATATTATCACTCTAGCTCATTCCTGAATGGAGGAATACGTCTCGTCGCAAATGCCCCCTGTTGCAACCGTCCCCTAAATGATAACATAAAATGAAAAAGAAAGGAAAACGCATGGATAGTTTTAGTACGTTAGTTATGGATCTATGGTAGAGAGCTTTTGCATACACATCTATTTAACACAGTTGCCATAACAAAAATCTACCGTTAGGTGGGAGTAACCTCGCGTATTAGTCACAGTTGTATGACGCATAGCTATTCAACGGAAGTGACGCAGTTTGTGTGTATGTGGGGCTGTCATGGATGAAGCAGCTTCACCGGCTCGTCGTCTCGGTGGTCCGGCGGGGCTCTCCGCCGTGCAGACCAACACCATCGAAGCTCTGACGGAACTGGAGGATCTGGAGCGGGTCTACGCGCAGCTGTGTGCCGAAGAGGTAAATATTTACCAGTGGAGGAAGGGTGTGCTCGTTACTTCATAGGAGAAGGACTGCTATGAAGAGTAGAAAAACTCTTTTCATATGTTATAGATAGTGTATTACATTTAAAAGTGATTGTGTTCGCCAACAATGAGATTGGGAGGATGTTGATATGCGCTGGCATGAAGTGTAAACAATTGCACCTCTCTGACAGGCGGAAGTGCAGGTGGAGTTGGACGCTCTTATGGGACAGCAGAGCAACATAGAAACAAAGATGCTCTCCCTGCAGAGGATGGGGTGAGTGTTTTTGATTACAACTAACCTAACGGTACACAACAACAGGTGTCCTGACATTTTATCCTACCCATCTGATTATGCTACCAACAACAGTGTATTTGAATGGTTCAGAGGTTGAGGTTAAGGATTAGGTAGGTTACGGCGATGTTACAGCTTCATTTCACACTACTTCACGTTAAAATTTACACTGGTAAGTTAGCAAAATCTGATGGGTATATTGCATCATCAAAATGTGCTACTTACTTTTTTGATGAGAGGTAGGACAATCTGACAACACCGGTCAAACGTTTGGAATCTGTAGTGTTATTGTTTTTAAAAAGATTATGTTGTTGTTTTATTATTTTTTTTCCTTTCATTTTTGTTGTTTCTCTGTAGTATTGAGACCCATATGTATAAGTTTAAAGATATACTTAACATATATATAGAGGGGCAATAATAATTGACCATAACAAAACAGAATTCAGCATATTATAATCACTTCTGAAGAATTGTTACACTTCCAATAAGAAAACCATTGTTTTAAAAAGCAACTTGTTTTCTTCTCACCAAGGCTTGAAATAAAATTTATAAAAAATGACAAACTGTTGAGCTTCATATTTTTTGTTGAAGCTGCGGTATACTATTAAAGAAAAAGTATTATCCATTAAGGACACATTAAATTGTACAAGAGTGAAAGTAAATATTTATAGTGTAAATTCAGATAAGTGCAGATATTTTTCATCATTAGAATCCTAAAAAGTCCAATTTCTCACAATCAATTTGTTTTCAACAATAATATGAGGTAGGAAAGCATATTTTTAATATCGATAATTATATTTAATTTATACTTTAAAGAAATCAAGCTAAAAAGACTAAATATATATTTAAAAGTGTATTTATTGTTCAGGCTAAAAGGTTAATTTCTTTAAATTGAAAAATGCATACGCACCAAATATAGGATGTTGACTAAAAGAAATGGTTACATATGTGACAAGGGAAACGATAACCTATAAAAATAAGAGATAATTAAACAAACATGGTTTTGAGGTATTTGGGGGATCTTTCAAATTGTGAAATGTATTGATTGCTTTATAAGAAGGGTGGTCATAATGTACATTCATGTAAAATAGTAAGACTTTTTTGTTGTTGTTTTATTTTATAGTTTTTTCCTTGTTTAAATATTTGTTCTTTTTCTGTAGTATTGAAGTCCATATGTATAAATGTAATAATAAAATTAAATTTTAAGAAGAATTATTACAGTGATCATAAATGGTTGAGTGGCAACAATAGTCAAGCATAATAGAACAGCAAATATGTGTGATCGATTGACACTTTTAATAATAAATTTGTAATATTTGTAATAATAAATTTATTTTAAGTTGTTTTTACTATGTTTTGATCAAATAAACAAGCATCTTTGAAAATCTTAACTGGTCCCAAACTTTTGACTAGTTGTGTATTATATTGCAATAAAAGTTGCAATCAGAATTATTCAACCCCCTTTTAATTTTTATTTTTTTTTAAATATTTCCTAAATGATGTTTAACAGAACAAGGAAATTTTTACAGTATGTCTTGTTTGTTTTATTTTGGCTAGAATAAAAGCAGTTTTTAATTTTTAAAACCCATTTGAAGGTCAAAATTATTAACCCCTTTAAGCTATTTATTTTTTCCATAGTCTACAGGACAAATCATCATTATACAATAACTTGCCTAATTACCCTAACCTGCCTAGTTAACCTAATTAACCTAGTTAAGCCTTTAAATGTCACTTTAAGCTGTATAGAAGTGTCTTGAAAAATATCTAGTCAAATATTATTTACTGTCATCATGTCAAAGATAAAATAAATCAGTTATTAGAGATGAGTTATTAAAACTATTATGTTTAGAAATGTGTTTAAAAAATCTTCTCTCCGTTAAACAGAAATTGGGGAAAAAATAAACGGGGCTAATAAATCCGGGGGTTGAATAATTCTGATTGAAAATGTATGTCAGTGTGCTAATGATAAAATGTGTGTTCCTCAGACCCAACCTGCAGCTGATTGAGGGAGATGCTGTGCAGCTCTCTGGCATGATCAACTTCACATGCAGCCTGGCAGAAAACGTCAGCAGCAAAGTCAGACAGCTGGATCTCACCAAGGTGACAACATCAACACCATTCTCATCATGATAAGTGTGTGTCAAAACAGTCCCGCTTAAGTTTGTGCGGTTCTTTTTCAGAAAAGGCTGTACCAAGCGATTCAGCGGGCCGATGATATTCTGGACCTGAAGTTCTGCACAGATGGTGTTCAGACTGCCCTGCGGAACCAGGACTATGAACAAGCCGCTGCCCACATTCATCGCTACCTTTCTCTTGACCAGTCTGTGATTGAGCTCAGCAAGCAGGGGGGTGAAGGTGAGCCGTTTTTCACTGCAAGAAGTGCTACAATTGCATCTATTGGATGAAATTGTTTTTGAAGAAACATTTATCTTGTGACAAGGGTGCTTTTTTTGGGGGGTGGGGGGAAGAGATGGGGGGGGGATTAAATGCTGTCATATGGAGGTTGTTGCTAAACAATATATTTCAGTAACCACATTTCTTGCATATTGGTGAATAATCAGGTGAATTAAACATGCTTACCAAAAATATATACTTTATTTCATATTAAAGGCAAATAAAAAATGTAGATTTATTTGAATAATTAATGGCATGAGGCGATGCAGTGGTGCAGTAGGTAGTGCTGTCGCCTCACAGCAAGAAGGTCACTGGTTCGAGCCTCGCCTGGGTCAGTTGGCATTTCTGTGTGGAGTTTGCATGTTCTCCCTGCATTCACGTGGGTTTCCTCCGGGTGCTCCGGTTTCCCCCACAGTCCAAAGACATGCGGTACAGGTGAATTGGGTAGGCTAAATTGTCCGTAGTGTATGAGTGTGAATGAGTGTGTGTGGATGTTTCACAGAGATGGGTTGAGGCTGGAAGGGCATCCGCTGCGTAAAAACATGCTGGATAAGTTGGTGGTTCATTCCGCTGTGGCAACCCCAAATTAATAAAGGGACTAAGCTGAAAAGAAAATGAATGAATGAATAAATAAATTAATTAATTAATTAATGGCATGAGTACAAAAACAGCTTAAAACACAAATACTTTTATCTGGATAGTTGTGAATCTGTAGTTTATTAAGAAACAAATTGATATATGGTGTTGTTCATGAGTTTAGGATCCAAAAGATTTTAATGTTTTTGCAGAAAGTATCTTTTTATTTAATGATTTTCACCATCATTTATTTACAAATTATTCTACTATACTAAAGACATTGGATTCATTGGCCAAGAATCATTTATACTTTTTAATAGCAATGTTAAAAATATATATTTTATGTTTTCAGTACTTTAAAAAGAGAGTTGAAAAGAACAGCATTAAAAAAATTTAATAAAACATATATGTCTTCATGGCAATGCTTGTTCAATGTTGTGTATGATTGTTGAAATAATATATGTATTTCTAACAATGATAATCAATTTATCGCAAAGCAGAGTGTGATGCAAACTGTTAAATGGGATTTGTAAAAATAATATACATTGTGCAAATATTACTCACAAAGGTACTCAAAATCATGTGCTTACATTATTGAATCTTTTATCTGTGTGCTATACATTGTGCAGGCAGTGCAGTCGAAGCCAGCCTTGCATTGCTTCAGGAGGCAGAGCGCAATCTGAAGACACTGGTTACCACACGTCTGGAAGAAGCAGTTGCCACAGGCGACTTGCCTCAAGTTGAGCGCTTTTTCAAGATCCTTCCTTTACTGGGACTCCATGAGCAGGGACTTGCACGCTTTGCTCAATACCTTTGCAGTCAGGTAGGAGCATGTTTGCATGTTTACCCTACATAACAGTAAACTGCCAATTTAAGTGTTGTCTTAATTCTTCCAGTCCACTGTAACGTTCATGCCCTGAAAACACCCACATTGCACTGTGAAAATCAGTATTGATACACACTATGCACCCCTTAATGGAAGTTCGGACGCACGAAATATGTAAAATGTTGTTTTTTTATATATATATATATTTTAACATGAACAAACAACTAGATTAGTTAGCTATGCAAACAAGCAATCAACTGTAATTGCATAATGGTTGAAATGTTGCTGGTAAATGAAACAATCAAATTATTTAGTACTATAATGTACTTTTAAAAACGTGGTAAAATTAATATATGAAAATTCGTAATTTTCATTTTATTTAGAAATTTGAATTTTGACAACAGAGATGGGTGACTTTTTTCCTGGAGAGCTGGTGTCTTGCAGATTATTGCTCCAACATAAATTAAAAGCACCTGAACAAGGTAATTGGTGTCTTCAAGATCACTAGAAAGCTACAGGCAGGTTTGTTTAATTAGGGTTGGAGCTAAAATCTGCAGGACACTGGCCCTTCAGGACCGAAGTTGTCCACTAATGTACAACAAGGACATTCTGATGTCACACTCAGGCCCAATTCCAATTCTATTTTTGTACCTTCAAAATTGACCCCGTAGAATTGGGACAGCACTTCAGCACCTGCACACATCATCGTACGTCATTGTGATCTCTTGCTTCATATAAGATCAGACGATCGCGACTGCTGTAGTTATTCCAGTTGTGTTATTTTTTTGGTATTTATCTTCAGGAAATCACTGAAGGCATATATTATGTTATCATAACGATCTAATGTGGCTATAAGATCGTAACTATACTGCACATTTACACCATGGCCATATTCATCCATGTAAACACACCAAAAACAACACTAACATTATAGCAGACACTGTAAAACGCTCATTCTCAGCCATTACAGTAGACGTTTCTGACAGGGTATTCGAGTGTCAACAAAACGAGGGGTAGGGGTAAGAGGAAGGGCTAAGTGGTAGATTTGGGATTGGGCCTCAGTGTGTCCCAATGTTTAGTGAACCAAGCTCATTACTGTCCTTACTAGTGCCCATATTTGTGCACACAACCTGCTGATGCATAGGTCTCGAACTCAATTCCTGGAGGGCCGCAGCTCTGCACAATTTTGCTCGAACCCTAATCAAACACAGCTGATCTAACTAATAAAGGTGTTCAAACGTGCATCCCAAATCACATACTTATGCACTATTCTACGCCATTGTGTAGTATAAATAGTGTAAGTAGTGCGTTCACACTGAAAACTCTGAAACACTGAATTACCTGGAGGATGCACTCATTCAACCGGTAAAATGAAGTGTATAATGATGGACACTTCACGCACTCAACGACAGCAGCTTTGCTCACGTAGTGGATGGGACGGAGCTATCAGGTGCACATGTTGGATAACTTTATTTATTTTGGATTGTGAAAGCAAAATTCTCCTACGAGAATGATTATAAAGACTCCCGGTGGTGAATACGAATATACTCATGACGGGTATTATTTGGTAATTTGGTCATTTATTTCACTAATTTAGCAACCGTCAAACGTCATCAGGGAAACGGTCTGAACTTCCGCTTAGTAAAAAAAACAGTGTTTCATTTGGGGCGACACTACATACATGTACTATGCTGTTGAGTGTGTAAGTGCATAAGTACATAGTGCATAAGAACATAGTGCATAGTGTGCCATTTGGGACGCAGCTCAAGACTACTATACTATAAGCAGGTGTGAGTTGGACGTGGTTGTAACTAAACTATGCAGAGCTGCGGCCCTCCAGGAATTGAGATTGAGACCACTGTGCAGATGAATGACCTTGTGAGCTAGTGTGGTGATTGAGACTATTTACATCACTTTCCAGAGCGCCCTCTGGCCTTCAGAGGTGATTTACTACTGATTACAGAACTGTGCTTCCTGCACAACTTGTGCATTACAATCACAGCCTTTGCTAAATTGTGATTTCAATTTATCATGCAACCCTACGTCATCATGCTGAAATAAAAGTTTGTAGCAATATCCAGAATCCCTCAGACTTGAAGACTAATGTGTTTTTCTCACTTCTCTTTCAGTTGGCCAGTAAGGCAGAGGAGAACTTAATCTTGGCTGTTGGCTCTGATCTCGGTGAACGCAGAGCACCAGTAATCTTTGCTGACACTCTTACACTGCTGCTTGAAGGTAAGAGCAGATGCACTGTGTTTGAATACTGACAATGTTTGTAATGAACTCGGAAGAATAGAGATCAACTAGTCTTTGTCTGTATCTGTTAGGTATCGCACGCATTGTAGAAACCCATCAGCCCATAGTGGAAACATACTATGGACCGGGCCACCTGCACACACTTCTTGCACACCTTCAAAAAGAGTGCGACAAACAGGCTCAGAAAATAGTGGACAAATTCATCCAACAGAGGGATTACAACAATAAGGTTTGTGTAGTTTGTTTCCACAGTCCCTGTAGCTATGTTTACGCCCAAAGATGTGTATTAAATTTATGCGCAAAACTGGAATATCGCATATAAGACGTGCGAATAAAGCAGCGTTTCCATCCAAGTAATAAAAGAGAACAAAATCGTCACTTCCTGACTAACTGGCGTCAAATAACAAAGGTAAAAATGGAATTTGCTGTGGTAGGAGAAGCTGCGTGAATCTTTTCTTCATTTAATAAATTACTTTCGCCTCAGAAGACGATGCCGACACAACGTTTGGTGGCATTTAAAGGCGTAAGACGCAGAGCACAGACGCTCTTGATTCTGGAGGTCATTAATAATATAATAACACATACTGAAATGTTTAAGGCATTTTAGAATGATCAAAACAACATTTCAGATGTTTTACAATGTGGTCAGCCACTTGGTTTGTTCATTCACACACATTTTTATCATCGTATGATCTCCTATAACAAAATCACATGACCTTTTTAATGCACAAACTGCAATTTGTTCGGTAAGTGTTTCGATGGTAGTTTATGCGCATCATTTATCCTACTCAGCGCACGTTTATCCTACTCAGTTATACATATGTGTTTTTTATGTGCATTTTCTACATTTATGCGCATCTTGGTGTTACCATCAACTCATTTTTTATGCGCATAACCATAATGAGCATAAAAATAAGTGGATGGAAACGTAGCTTGTGTTGTGCTGTGACCAGATTTACAAACAGTTTGTCTCAGTGATAAATTCTCTATGGGAGTTTATATTAGTATATATATATATATATATATATATATGTGTATGTATATGTGTGTGTGTGTATATGTGACATATTTCATAATAATAATAATAATAAAAAGGGTTATTTTTATGGTTTAGTATTGCATATAAAATTCCTTCAAACACAAAATGTAGGGTAGGACAGTATTTAAACAAATCACACAACAAGATTTACTAAGGTTTGCATTAGCCAGTTTAATGGCTCAAATTTTGGATATAACCAAAATAACTAATTTTGTACTTGACATGATATAATAGTTCCTCTAGGAGGAGGAATGCATTGAAAAAAGAGACACAATTTTCTTTATTTGTAAAGCTTCATAAACTTTATCTTAATACTGCTGCTGTTGGTAAATTGCAAGTGAAAATGAGCTGCTGTGTTTGCACATTGTTAGTACATCACCTGCAAAACCTTAACTCCCATTCTTGCTTTTATGGAATTTCACTTGCATACTAGTTTATCTTGTTTAGTAAATATCCCATGGTGTGAACTTTTCTGTACAGTAAATGCATTTTTTCCCTCAATAGTTTCAGGTTGTCCAGAGCAGCATGATGAGGGGCATGACTACAGATAAGATTGAACCCAGGTGCTGTCCGTGTTATAGTTCTGTCATCAAAATTATTTGAGCATTTCGAGAATGTGAATGGTGTAATTTGTGGCTGTGTGTTTTATCTAGAGACCTGGATCCTGTGTTATGTGAGGTTACCTTGATGAACTCAAGAGCTGAGTTGTATTTCCGATTCTTGAGGCGGCGTATAGTCGCTGACTTTGAGGTTGCAGATGCAATGGCGGATGAAGCGGTTATACAAGGTAACACATAACTTGTTTTTGAGCGCCAGATCAACATATTATAATGTTTATTCAAAAATGGTGAAAAGTCAGCTTTACAACAAGAAAATACATTTTCAAATGTATTAAATATGTTAGTGCTGTCAATTAAATAATCACGATCAATCGCATCTAAAATGAATGTTATTTTGAAAATATTTCCAAAGTATACTTTTGCGAACTGTGCATATTTTTGTGTATATAATTATATGGATGACTATATTGTATAAAATGCTTGTTTATAATAACATATACATAATTATCTATAAGACAAATTATATGTAAACATGTATTTTTTGTAGATTTTTGTATTTCATGTACAGAATGTGTGTTTATTTATAAATAAATACATAAACATACACAGTACGCATGCATTTAATATGTAAACCATTGTCTTAGATGTGATTAATTTTGATTATTCTTTTGACTGCACATATATTGAATAACATAGGTGTTTTTTATTGAAATACACTTTTTGGCCATACAAACTAGAGATGACTGCAAAATGTGTGTTGAATGAATGCTCTGATTTATGATTATTAATACATAGGTGGGATTTCAGTTTAATAGCATTTGCTTGTATTGTTGATTATTGCTCTTTGATTTTGATTTTTTTTTTCTAGAGCATCAGCAGAGTTTAGAACAGTTACTGAAGAATTGCCAACTGAGCCGCACTATGCAGGAACTGATTGGCTATTACATTCCTATGGAGGAGTATTACATGAGAGAGTCCGTCAACAAGGTGTTTCATGTATTCAGTATATAAATCCATATTTCATGTGTGAATCTACATTATAGTCGAGTTTAATGAAGTTAATTAATACAAAGATACATTAAAATACAGTGATATGACCAGTCAAGAAATGACCAGTGTTACCAAAATAATTTTTTTGATTAATAAAGAATCACATGTAACAGAGGCCAGCTAACAAAGCACTTCAGCTAGCAAAGCAAAGCCAGCCAGCCAGCAAAGCTCTCCTCTGATCTCAAAAGGTGCTCTAGCGACAGATGCTAGAGGTTATGGCAGGTTC
>CAIGQZ010001108.1:13892872-13940106 GCA_903798205.1 Danio tinwini
TATATAACATTTTTTCATGTTTTTTTATTATTCAGTTCATCAAGGTGGCATTTATTAAATGTAAAATAAAATGTTACATTGTTAAAAATGTATTACAATTTTAAATAACGGCTTTCTTATTGTATGTAGTTTCAAATAAAACTTACATTTTACTTAAACTAAAAAATAAAAATTACTCCAGTCATCATTGCTTTTATTACTATTACCATTAATAATAATAATAATAATAATAATAATAATAACAACAACAACAATAAAAATTAATATTAGAGTGATTTCTGAAGGATCATGTGACTGGAGACTGGAGTAATGAAGCTGAAAATTCATCTTTAAAATCACTGGAATTAATTATTAAATGAAATGATAAACTGCATTTAAACAGTTACTTTATAGTGCAGTAACATTTCACAATTTTACAATGTGTGCTGTATTTATGATGAAATAAATGCAGTCTTGGTAAGCAGAAGTGTATTTAAAAATATTTAACAATCATACTGACCCCAAACTTTTGACCAGTTGTGTATATAATATAATATAATATAATATAATATAATATAATATAAAATAATATAATATAATATAATATAATATAATATAATATAATATGTGCACTTTAATTTTGACACCCACAGACATTGTCACCAATTACAATTCAGAGAGGTCAGACTTTCTCATACAGAGCCTTATTTCAGTTAAGTTTTGTAAAAATCTATTTATTGAATCTATTTAAGAAACATTGGCTAGAATTCTGCATTATAGGCTTAAATTATTGAGAGAAATAACAGATGAACCGAGATGGCAGTCAATGAAGCAGATCAATGTTGATCTTTCTTTCGAGGTGTCAGTGCAGAAATGAACAAAACAACAGGCCTAATACAAAATATTATAAGATTAAAATATGGAACAATTATCAGATGGTAACTTCGGTCAATTTTCCTAACGGATAAACAGCTCTCTGTAATATTTCAGCATGCTTTCACTTTCATATTAAACATGAAACGCACATTTGCCGGTAGGAATGACATCCCACCTTACTTATTCTCTCTTCGTATAGCTGTATATATGGCTATTACACAATCATAACACACTGTGATATAGCCTGGGTCTTTAGTTCGTTGGATTGTTTTGTTTTCTCACTACAATCGATCCACTCATTCAAGCAGAAACCACCTCATTCAGGTGATCTCGGACCGACAGATTTGGCGCGGATCCGAGCGCGATTGCTGGATTCACATATGCCAGACAAACCGCTGGGCAAAGGAGACAGGTTACAAATGTCTATGTCAATTGAAAGACAGCCACAGCCAAACTTTAGTGACAAGGCAGCACTAGCCCGATCGGGCCATTAACCATTCTGTACACTGGCCCGAGCATCTCGCATGCTGGCCCCGGGTCATCGGGCAGTCCTTATTGTCGAGCCCTGGACTATGGTATAGAGCAGGGGTGCTCAACCCTGTTTTTGGCGATCGACCTTCCAGCTGATTTCAGCTCCAACCCTGATCAAACACACCTGAACCAATTATTTAGAACGTGAGGTGCACTTGATAATTATCCTATGCAAAGAATCGCTGGTTTGATCCTAACTCAGAGCGGGTTGGGTGCAGTAAGACCGGTGGGTTATACGTGGGGGCTTGTCCGGGATGGGAGTGAGGTTTAGAGGGATGAGTTTAACGGAGACCAGCTAGCGAAGTGTTATACAGGACCGGTGGGTTACACACGTGTCATGGTTTTTACAAATCTATTAAGCTGCATGATGCTTTTCAGTTGTGATGATACTTTCCAGAGCTCCAAATCAACATGATTTGTTTAGGGTTGTTTGACTGTTGGGAGATTATGTTATGCAATCATTGAAGTAAAATATATTCATATTTAAAACTGCTAAATTGATTGAATAAATGCAACAATGATGAGACCTCTTTCAAAATAAAAAACAATGTACCAACCTCAAACTGTGCATCTTTTTTGACAGAATGAATGTACTTATGGGATGTTAAATATGATTTTATAGGCAGTTGCGATGGACACCGCTGAGGTGGGACAGCTGAGCTCCAGCGTGGTGGATGATGTTTTCTACATTGTAAAGAAATGCATCAGTCGGGCCCTCACCAGCAGCAGCTCTGACTGTGTGTGTGCCATGATCAATCATGCAACCAGTGTTCTGGAGACAGACTTCAGGTACACACACACCTACAATTATTAATTTTCTACTTAAATACCATGTTTTGTTTTTTTTGAATGTTAAATTTAAATACTGAGAGCACTTGGATTTATGTTCCTACAAATGTATAAGTATTGTAAATATAATAATTGTAAAAAATAATTGTAAATAGTATAATAAAAAATCATATCTAAGGTTTTTTAATGTATATAATGTAGCGAATTATGAAGTTATTAATGAATTCTGTCATTATTAATGAATTATGAAGTTGTTATTATTATATTATATGTATATAGATTTTGCCATGAAACCGCCATAAGTTGCTGATGTGACAATAACTACAAAACTAACAATCAAACATCAAATAACGTGAATTATGTGAAAATATTTTGGAAACTGATCATTCTTTTATATACATTTTTCATCTCTTTTTCTGTGTGCAGAGAGGTGCTAGTATGTAAGCTGCGAGCAGGATATCCTGTCAGTGCTCTGCAGGACCTGCAACGAGGGGTCAGCAGTGCCGTCAGCCTGATGCAGAGCAGCCTGCAGCAAGGCAAAATAACAAACCTCACACAGACCCTCGGCATCGAGAGCCAAGAGCAAGCCAAGAGCGCATACTTGGTAAACATTCAGTCTGGCTATCTGTCTCAACTTAAACTTTTAAGGCTCATTAACAACAAATGCATCTTTGCTTCTAAAAAAAGGATTGAAACAACTTTTTAAAAAGTGCAGCAAAGTGCAAGGTCCATGTGATGCGATAAAATAAATGTGATTTAAATTATAAACAACAATAACGGACCTATTAGAAATAGGAAAGCAATATGTTATGATAAGCACATGAAGATACTAAGCCACAAAGCCACAATGAGCACCTCCTCTGCCATGATATATAGATAAATAAACCAGTTGTCATGCCAACTTTCTACTATAAACAGAGGCTCACAGTGGTTGCACTGGCTCCAAGCTCTTCTGATCAGTCCTCTACTTTTAGACCTCACAGTGATTATCTGCGCTGCATGTGAAAGATGAAGATCTTGCACAATGGCATGATGTCTAAAAAATGTTGCGCTCATGTGCGCAGTGCTTCAAAAGATGCAAGATGTGAGCGTAATGGTCAAAAACATCCGTCCAGCGCCTGTGTACATTAAAAAAACAGTAGAAAAGTATTGTGTTGGAGAATAAAAAAAATTCTGTGTGAACAGCCCCTTATTCTGTAATTTTTATATGTTTCCTGTTCTAGTTTTTGTAGTTACTTTAATCAGTTCTGTTTGATTGTCTCCCCAGATGGTTTTTGTTTGCTCAGCCTGTTTATTTAGCCCTTGTTTTTCATTTGTTTCAGCGTCCGTTGTTTAAGTGCTCATTACTTAGTTTCCTTTTCTTTGTTCTGTTTTTTGCTTTCTTTAATAAATCTTCTGCACTTGGATTCTTCTCATAGTAATGGGAGAAACAAAGCTTTTCAAAACAAATCAGTTGAACCACTTCCTTTATACGCAATAAAGGACTAGTTCACTCAAAAATTACAATTCCGTTAAGTAGAATGAGACCATTGTTCATCTACAGAACACAAATTAAGATTTTTTTAGACTAAATCTGAGAGCTCCCTTATCCTCCATAGAATAGGCCTTTCATGATCACCGTTTTAATTTCTTTCCTGCACCCATTTTTTTTTCACCAAAGACACTCTCTCATGAAGTGTTTAACCCATTGTGTGTTCAAATTTTCTACCTTTTTGTTATGTTCATGGATGTTTTTGCCCCATTGACCTTTATTATAATGACATTTTTTGACTGCAAAGCCATGACAGCATATAATCATGCATTCTTGATTTTTTGGAAGGGGTTGCATGTTAGGAAGAGGTAAAAATGTGTCATTATTACTGTTGATCATCAGTTGGCACTATTAACCCTTTAGATGGGCCTGTGCAAAAACGTTTCTGGCTTTTATATGGAGTTCTATAGAGTAAAACAACAAATTATCGTCTGCATGCATAAATACACCTACTATCTTCTAAGGTGCTTATTTCAATTTTCTCGAAAATATCTAAGTAAGTATGCAAAAGTCTCTCTTACACGTGCACACACACACACACACACACACACACACACAATACTCCATATAACTTCATATAAAAGCCAGCAACTAAGCTTTTTTTGTACTGCAACTGATGATGAACAGTAAAAATTACAAATTGTACCTCTTCCCAACAGGCAAAACCGCCAACACTCAAGAATGCTAAAGTATATACTGTAGAGTCATGGCTTTGCAGTCGATATGTCATTATAATGGCAGTCAATGGGGCAAAAAAGGTCACGGACATAACAAAAGAGGCCAGAGTCTATTAAGTTTTTGAAAATTTTCGAAGCATCTTTCCAAAATATTGTCAAAAAAAGATTTTTCACCAAAATCATTCAAAAAACAGAGAACGTTAAATTAGAAATTAAGTCTCAAAATCACCCCAGAGTGGATGAAAACATCCCCAACAGCGTACAAGTGTTTAAATAATGATCCATTTGTTTCTCAGGTGACTCTCAATAATGTGGAGGTCTGCAGTGAGAATATCAGCACCCTTAAAAAGAATCTCGAGGTCTGTGTATTTATTTATTTTTTTAATATTTTTCAGCCAATCATTTAAGCACATACTCAAGTCATTTGCTCAAGCTTATGCTGTCCCAAACATTCATTCATTTTCTGCTTAGTCCCTTTAATAATCAGGGGTCGCCACAGCGGAATGAACCGGCAACTTATCCAGCATATGTTTTTACGCAGCGGATGCCCTTCCAGCTGCAACCCATCACTGGGAAACATCTATACACACTCATTCACACACATACACTATGGACAATTTAGCTTACCCAATTCACCTATACCGCATGTCTTTGAACTTGTGGGGGAAACCGGAGCACCCGGAGGAAACACACCCGAACATGAGGAGAACATGCAAACTCCACACAAAAATGCCAACTTACCCAGCCAAGGCTCGAACCAGCAACCTTCTTGCTGTGAGGCAATCGTGCTACCCACTGTGCCACCGCATTGCCTGTCTCAAACATATAGTATTCAACTAGAACGCAACTCAAAATAGAGGAATTTATTTCATCTTTTTCTTATAGTTAATGCAGATATGAGCTTTTAGGACCCAACATGTCACATTTGTTGCATGTAAGAACGAATGTCCTACAATATTTTAAATGGCAAGATGAAGATGCCACTACTTTACGTTTTCTGATATGTTTGGTTAAGACTTTTATCAATAGCTTGTTTACAGTAGTTTACTGTTCCTAAAAATTAGACATGCCATCCAGAAACCATTTCACTTAATTTAGTCTTATGGTTCAACTAAAATATGTTGAATCTGTCTGCCTAGTGCTGACACAATGTTGTTGTGAGTGTCCTGAACTGCTTTCCTCTCTACACGTTCATCTCAGAGTGATTGTGCCAAGCTGTTCAGCCAGGGAGCAGGCTCAGATCATGCCAAGGCGAAGATCGACAGCTGTCTATCTGATCTGGTCAACACCTCCAGCAAATTCAAAGACCTCCTCCAGGTCAGTGACTATGTAGTAGTATACTATCATTAAACAGTTAGGGGATATTATGTGTTTATGTGTAAGCTGTACTTTATAAATTTAATTTTTTAATGGTTGAAATGGGGATATTGTAACATTTTATTTGAATAAAAATACTTGCACAAAGTCAGCATGAAACAGAAGTTTACACTTTTTTCTTACTGGGATTTACAGTTGAAGAATCAATTATTTACAGTTTAAGAATATTAATTCTTTTTCAAATATTTCCCAAGTGTTTTTTAACAAAGAGAAGATTTTTAAACACACTAGTTTTAATAACTAATTTCTGTTCTCTTTGCTATGATGACAGTATATAATATTTTAATAACTATTTTCCAAGATAGTATTCAGATTAAAGTGTAATTTAAAGGCTTGATTAGATTTACTAGACAAGTTATGTTAATTAGGAAAATTAATGGACAACAGTGGTTTGTTCTGTATCCAATTAGAAAAAACTAATTCTTTAGGAAGCCAATAATATTAATCCTAATTTTTACTTTTTTTAATGTTTTATTCCAGCCAGACTAAAAGAAACAAGACTTCCTCCTTCAAATATTAAAAAAAAAAAATTACAAGAGGGCTAATCGTTTTGTTGTGAAGAGACAGAAATCAACTGGTGAACATCCGAGTCAATGTAGTATCAAACTACAGCACAATATTGACTTCTGTTGACCTTTATCTACATTGCGGACGTACACTCGTTTTTGCGATTGTTTTAAAACCTCCGATTCAGTTGCCTATGGGAGAAATAACTAGGAATAGTAAACGTCAGAAAACGATCAAACTACTCGCTCTAAAAACAAGTGTAGTCATACAAAGTAGAATAATATAATAAGAAAATATCAGTTTGCAACATCTAGCAGCATGACAAGCTGTTTTTAACCTCTAAAAATGAATGGAAGTGAATGAGACCGGAAGTCTCGAGCCAAAAAGATTCAAATGACTGCGCCCGCTCGTACGCAGAGAATACGGTGAATAGTTCAAGATTTCTTCAAGTGAATATGAAATAGCTGTGTAGTTTGCCTCTATAGCCATCACCTTAGTGTTCACAATTATTTAAAAGCTAGTCTCTCCATTCCTGTCTCTTTGTACGTCCATATTCAATGGCATGTAAAAACAGCTTCTGAAATTAGGAGGAAAAAGGTAAGACGGGGTTTTATTTTATGCTTCAGGAATTGATTGGATCATTGACATGGTTGCACACGACACGAAGAGAAGTGGTTTTGAGGAGGGAGGGGAGGTTATGATACTTCATTAAAGATCAAGAGGACACATGAATATATTCAAAAGAATCATGTGCACAGATTAATCATCACATATAACAATACATCATGTCACATAAAAATAAACGTTGTAAATTTTGACTTCACCTTGCCACCTTAAAGGGCAAGATAATCCATCTGTTTGTGCTAATGGTTTGTGTTTGTACAGGAGGGGCTACAGGAGCTTAACAACACTGCTATCAGGCCACAAGTAAAGCCCTGGATCAGCAGCTTCCTGTCTGTCTCGCACAATATTGAAGAGGTATGAGATAACAATACCATACCTGCTACTTGACAGAGGGTAAGTATGACAGAGGCTACCTTTGATCGTAAAGTTTTGTGTTTTTTGTTTTTATTTTAGGAAGAGTTTAGTGAGTATGAAGCCAATGATCCCTTTGTTCAGCAACTCATTGTCCAGTTGGAGCAGCTTATGGCCGAGTTTAAGGTATATCATTTTAATACATATCTATTCATGAACACACATGCATTCAAAGCCGTTTAATAAAGGTTTCTCTGTAGGTCGGACTGTCACCGGTCATCTACGATACTCTGACTAGCCTGATGACCAGCTTAATTGCAATGGAGATGGAGAAGACTGTGTTCAAATGCACCTTCAGCAGGGTGAGATGAGAACTAACCTCCATTTGTTAACAACATGTTTGCTTAAAATCACAGACATCCTAACAACTTCTTCATTCTTGCTTGTAGCTTGGTGGTTTACAGTTTGATAAGGAGCTGCGGGCTTTAGTTGCATACCTGTCTTCCGTTACTTCCTGGACCATCCGGGATAAGTTCGCCCGACTCACACAGATGGCAACTATTCTGAATTTAGAGAGGGTATGTGACTTCTTTTTGGTTTTTAAAAGTGTTATCCATGGCACTGGTCGATGGCTATAAGGTAGAGGTGTGAACCTACACTGGGTCTCACGGTCGGTTACGATTATCATGCCATCGATTCGGTTCAATTCGATATCTCAGTGCATTGACGATGCTTTCTATACACAGTTTTATATTTTCTTCACAGCACAACAATTCTTGTATTAAAATCTATAAATATATTTGTATTTATATACTATTTGTAATATAAATTTGTCCTTTAATACAAAGTCAGATATATAAACTGAACCTTTAAAAACTCAAGTACATGCAGACAACATGAGCGTTTATAGCAAATAAACCAATATAAATATCCCGCTTGCTATCTGAGCCGTGTCTAGTGAGTTCTTTCCTACACCCCTATGATTGGACGCGCTCAACAGAAAGGGCTGTGATTGGCTCTAACGCTCTGGAGCTGTTCACCGATGAGTGACACTGATAAAGGCAACGGCGATCACAGCTGAACCATGATAGACGCGGTGGGGAAAACTCTCTCTGCAGACACTCGCTTGTGTCTGTATCTAGAAATATCGTTGTAACAGCCGAGAGGAGAGGAAAAGTCACGCCAGCAGGTCAAATGGGCCACAGTGAAAGAGAGGAATGGAGTTTACTTTCATTTTTTTCAATCGCAGTGAAATAAGGGCTTCTGCTGTAAGTGTCAGTGAAAGACACACACATGCAGTGAAATTATGCAGAGTTGCTTCATTTTTAAGTAGTTGGAGCGTTGTAAATATTCGCGCTCGCCTCCCTCGCCATAGTAAGCTACTGCGACATAGCGCATGAGATAAATGACGTCAGTACATAATAAGCAGTTATGATTAACATTATTATTGAACCGATACCGAATTGTCCACGTCTGCATTGCGGTGCACCGAAGAAACAATTAATTTTAACACCCTTACTATAAGGACTGAGTTTGATGTTTCTCCCTTCAGGTGTCTGAAATCCTGGATTATTGGGGACCCAACTCTGGACCTTTGACGTGGCGTTTGACCCCGGCTGAGGTTCGCCAGGTCTTGGCTCTAAGGGTAGATTTCCGCAGTGAGGACATCAAAAGATTACGACTCTAACAAATATAAATATATATACTTGAGATTTTTATCCTTGGTGTTTGGAGTACTTTAATGGAGGTATGTTATCTCTGAACATTTGTATACAAAATATTGGCCATTTTTTATGTAATAAATGTATAACCAGCCAACTTTATGGATCAAATTCTGTCATTGAACTATTCTAAAGCTTGTACTTTAAATTATTAGTCCTTAGAATTAAATGGGCTATAAATATGATAGACCCAAATATACAGTTTGAGTCAGAATTATTAGGCTTTCTGTGAATTCTTTTTCAAATATTTCCCAAATGATGTTTAACAGAGCAAAAAGATTTTCACAGTATTTCCTATAATATTTTTTATTCTGGAGAAAGTCTCATTTGTTTTATTTCGACTAGAATAAAAGCGGTTTTAAATAAAAAAAAAAAAACATTTTATGGTCAAATTTATTAGCCCCTTTAAGCTATATTTGTTTTGGATTGTCTACAGAACAAACCACTGTTATACAATGACTTCCCTAATTACCTTAATAACTTGTCTAAATAACGTAGTTAAGTCTTAAAATTGCACTTTTTTTTATTAAGCTGAATTTTAGTATCTTAAACAATATCTATTAAAATTATTATTATTTACTGTCATCATGGGAAAGATAAAAGAAATCAGTTATTAGAAATTAGTTATTAAAACTATTACGTTAAGAAACTTCTCACCGTTAAACAGAAATTGGGGGGAAATTATACAGGGGGGCTAATAATTCTGACTTCAAATGTATGTAAAATTTAAAGATGTTAAAGTTTTAATGTATAAAGTGCTAAGAAATGAGTGAAGAGATTATAATGAAACGAAACAAGACATTTTCAGAATTCCTAATCTGCTGTTGTGAAAGCCTGTAGAGCAGGGGTGTCAAACTCAATTCCTGGAGGACCGCAGCCCTGCACAGTTTAGTTCCAACCCTAATTAAACACACCTGAACAAACTAATTGAGTGCTTTAGGATACCTGGAGATAGGTGTGTTGAAGCAGGGCTGGAACTAAACTTTGCAGGGCTGCGGCCCTCCAGGAATTGAGTTTGACTCCCCTGCTGTATAGCATAGGTCTTAAAAATTATTATTTAGATCAGCTGTGTCTGATAGGATTGAAGCAAAACTGTGCAGAGCTGCGGCCCTCCAGGAATCCAGTTTGAGACCTATGTTGTAGAGTGTTATTTTTATGAATTTCAAAAGGACATTTACAGATAGTATCGTGATCTTCTCTTCTGTTTTATGACTCCTAAAGATTTACATAGTCTAGTCCACATCTGTTGACGTGATGCTATTGGATTGCAAAGTATGTGCAAAAATACCCACATTGCTACAAATCCGATGATTTCTTTCTTGAGCAACACGTTATTAGGGCTGCGGAAAATAAGATTTAGTTGATTCTAGGCATGGGACAATAACCGGTTTCAAGGTTTTCCGCGATTTGGAAAAGTCAAGGTTTTTGACACCGCTAAAATATTCTGTTACACCGTTCCTAAGGTATGTGTAAGGTTTTTTATGTGTTGTAAAGAAATCTGTGTTTTTGAAACTAATGAAGAGAACAGAAGTCAATGTTTTTTTTTTACCATTTAGCCTGACTTGTTTACTGTTCTAAAATATCATGAATGTTTCTTAAAATGAAATATACTGTGTTCAATTGGGGGGAAAAGTTTTTTTTTCTAGACATTTAAAAAGAACTTATTTTAGAGCAGTAATCACAATATTGTGATACTGTGGTATTTTAATCCAAATTTATCACGCGATCAGAAATGTATACCGGCCCATGCCTAGTTGATTCCATATCAGTTTTCATATGCTTTGAATATTTTGTTCTATATTCTAATGAAATGTGTTAATAAATGTTTTATTAATTCTGTAGTCATTGCATCAAATCAAATAGTTTGCAAATCAAAATCAGAAAATCTGAATCAGTACCCAGCCCTAATATTTCATTTTGTTTGTTTATATACCGGTAAGTGTTTTTTTTTATACTTCTAGACAAGGAATGAAAAAGAACTTTGACATGAGTATGCTGGGTCATTGAATCGCATTTTAGTAGTGTGTGATGATGAGCAACAAGTGAATGGCTGCAGTTCAGCTAACAGCCACCAGTAATAACAAAGATTTCTGAATTCTGCATTTTAAACCCAGAAAATGAAGTGGTCCCAAACCAAAAAAGGTTTTTTTTCTGATATATTGAAGAATCTTGTGGGCAGGTAGCCATTGACTTCCATAATAGGAAGAAAATACTATGCAAGTCAGTGGAAGTCTGTTTCCAGCATTCTTCCATATATATTTAGTTTTTAAAAGAAAGAAAACCAAATATGTTTCGGATCAAATGGTGGATGAGTTTTCCTGGTGATGGGTTACAGCTGGAAGGGCATCTGCTGCGTAAAACATATACTGCATAAGTTGGAGGTTCATTCCGCTGTGGCAACCCCTGATTAATAAAGGGACTGAGTCGTAAAGAAAATGAATAATTAAATGGTGGAGGAGTAAATGATGACCGAATTTTCATTTTTAGATGAACTATACCATTAAGAGTCTATATCATCTGCCCACAAATGTACTTTTCAGATAAATACTAGAATGATTGGTTAATTTGGTTCAATTTGACTGGACAATTCATTAATGTGGGAGAAACGTGATGAAAATGTGAAGGCTTCAAGCTGGGGGAAAAAATATATATATAAGTGACTATTTATCCATAACTACAGAAGTAAATAGTCTTACAATAATATAACTAAATCATTGTTTGCTTAAATATCACACCAGAAAAGAGTCTCACGTGTCATATAGTTCAAAAGTAGTTTACTTCAAACCATTTACCTTTTCTAACTGCAGTGATCTGCATGTATAGAAATAGTTCACCTGGGCCAGAAGCTCTGATGCACTCGGATATTAAAAACAAAGACAGGAAAACCAAATGAGAAGCATTTGATTACACACTAACATGAAGCAGTCTCTGTGTGTGCGCGCATGTAACATGGTCATGAAGTGTAGCAGTCGGCAAACCTCGAGTCTTCCGCCTTCATCGCACAAACAAACAAACGACATTAAATATAAAATGAGTAGGACCCGTCCGCTGATCTCCCGTCAATCTCCATGTAGTGCTGTGCCTGACAGCTCGTGCTTCTGCTCTCAAACACACACACAGCTCATCTGCCCTATCCGAGTCCTGGAGGAAGTTTCAATGAGAACTACGATGATGCTCAATTGTCGTCGCACAGAAGCACAGACCGTCCTGCGAGTCTCTAGTCCATCTTAGGTCCCGGTTGTTCGTCAGAGTTTCCTCTTGATGATGGTGTTGGCGCAGATCAGCCGGTCCCGCTCCTGCTCGCGCTGCCGCAACTCCTCCTTCAGCCGTGCCTCGGTGACGCGCAGCTGCCGAATGGTGTTCTTCATCTCCTTCATTTTTATCTCCATCAGCGCGATGATGTCCCGCTGCTCGTTCAGCTTCCGCAGCAGCTCCGTGGACGTTGTGCCGGTGGTGAGCGAGTACGAGTGATCCGCCCCGCACAGCGCGAAGTCGGCCACTGAGCATGACTCGCCGACCGCGGACTCCTCTCCGCCGGACACCACCGCTGCGATGCACGAGCCGTCCCCGGAGGACGTGAGGTCCACGGGCGCGATGTACTGGCCGTTCTGACCGATCTGCACCACGGTGGTGTTTTCGATGTCCCCCTCCTCCTCCTCTTCCTCCTCCAGCGGCGCGGTCTCGTTAGCGGTGGACACGACGCTGGTGATGATGGGCACGACCGCAGAAATCTTCCTGCTCCTGCCGCGTCTGCTCCGTCTCTCGTTCACCCCGCGCAAAGGGAACAGCGTCGGGACGCGGATGGTGTAGGTCTTTCTGCCGCCGGGGAAGTGGACGCTGCAGACCCGGTGACCGGTGGTGGGCTGGAAAGTGCTAAAGCAGCCGCTCACCCCGGCCCGCGAAATGTTCTTCAGCCATATCTCTCGCTGAGTGGGATCCTTCGGAAAGGTGTAGAATCGCAGATCTCGGTCCCGGTGTGAGTTGTTGTAGCATCCGGGCACGCAGCAAGTGAAGCCGGGCATGATTGTGTAGAAGATGCACCAGTAATACTGCAGTGCTTACAAGTTTACCTAATTTTGTTTTGTTTGGTTCCTTCGTGTGCTGTTATCCAGACCAGCGGCCTACAAGCGGAACTACACGTCCCACAATACTTACAACTTCCTGTTTTGGTTTCAAATGCTTGTCGAACTCGCATCTGCGCAGATTGGCGCCTTTTGAGGACTTCACTGTGTAACAACAAACACGAGTGTCGCAATACTGTGTTTACGTCTTTAACGGGCACTGTGTGCATGAAAATGAGACATTTTGACATGTTTATGCAATAAACCGAACTAGTTTCGTCACTAGACTGTGCGAATCAATGTACAGAACAATGATGTATTGCATTGCCCAACAACACTTCTAACGTTTAAAAAAATTATTTGTAGGCTTTTATACAGAATGAATCCAAAAAGCCAAACTAATAAAAAATTATTAATAACAATACATACAGCATATAAAACATTAAAAGCATATCCTCATACTACTGTAATGTAACATGTAAATGTGGGCCAGTTTAAAGAAAAAGCACAGCTTACCTTGGTAAAGAGACTCCCCAATTACAAGTCTGGAATATAAACAAGATAGCCCATCTGTAAAAGTAAATTAAATCAACATTTATTCATTTTGAATGATGTCTCATCTTTGTCAGAGAAACGAAAAAATAAGTTCAATGTCATGACACAAAAGCATGATCAAGAGTGAAAAGCTACAACATGTATAACTACGCCTATATTTTTAATAGCTATGTATAATGACATAACCTATAGTATTATCATGTAGCCTATGATCAAACAGAGGGTCCAGAGCATCTACTCAAAGGTCAAAATAAGGTGATTATCTTTACGATAAGGCCCAAACACTATGTAAATATGCTTTTGTACCTAAGATAAACAGAATGTTCTTTTAACGATTAAAACTTATTTAAACAAATGATAACATATTTAATTTGCCTTCACTTTCTGTGATGTTTTGAATATGTGCAGCCACACTGCCAAAATACATATTTAAAATACATGTTTTTAACTCTGATTTATATGATGGTATAATTTCTGGAAAGGGTAGAAATAGTGAAATGTTTTTTTAAGTAATGTAGGCTACCATAGAGGTCATGTAGCAAGGGGAATTGTGTGTTAACACTTAACAGAGTTGTAATTTTGTAAGAATAAAATTACTTTTATTACAGATAATTGTCAATCTAATCTCATATCTTTTATATTATTTATCTCTTTTCATTTTTCAGTTACACCAATGTGGAAAAATAATACAAGGTTAAACAGATTGCAGATTAACTCACATTTGTGTATATGAAAGTTTGTAAGTAGACGATTAAAAGTGATTTAATCACTTTTAACTAGATATCACATCAATAGAGAGGCGTCATGGTGGCACAGTGGGTAGCACGGTCACCTCACAACAAGAAGGTCGTTAGTTCGAGCTTCAGCTGTGTCAGTTGGCGTTTCTATATGGAGTTTGCACGTTCTCCCTGTGTTCACGTGGTATAAGTGAATTGGGTAAGCTAAATTGTCCGTAGTGTATGTGTGTGAATGAGCGTGTATGGGTGTTTCCCAGCTATAGGTTGCGGCTGGTAAGACATCCACTGCGTAAAAACATATGCTGGATAAGTTGGCGGTTCATTCCACTGTGGTGACCCCTGATTAATAAAGGGACTAAGCTGAACAGAAAATGAATGAATGAATCACATCAATAGTTGTATTGTTGAGATTTGAAGAGTTGAGGCATGCCAACATGTTTCAAACTACCTTTTTATGCTGGCTTCTTGAATATGTTAAATGAACAAGCCCTATATTTGTAAAGTCCTATATCAAAAAATATCTAACAGCAAAAACACGTTTTTAAATTACCAAAATGTGGAATAATAAATGGTAAAACATTAGTACACTGTTGCAGATTAACCACATTTGTGTAATTAGAGATAACATTAGAGATGTTAAGAGGTGCCAAGATGTGTTTCAAAACTACCTTGTTTTGCTTTAATATTTTAAACGAACAAGTCCTATATTTGTTTATCAAAAAATATCTCACCGCAAACACACGCGTTTGTGCCTCTAGCTAGTGGGACGGAATCAGTTCATGGAATGTGAGAGTTCAACATATGGGCGTGGCAGAAAAAGAACACGACAGGGCTGCGCATGCGCAGTTTACCGAAAGTCTCGCTCTGGAGATCAGCCCACACAGCAGTAGGCAAAAGCGCAGCAGCAGACACAACTGTAGGTTTGTACATGAAGCAACGCACTGAGATTTCAACACGTACCGAGTACATAGGGTTCAGAGGGCTTGAGGTGTGACGAGTTTGCCCAGTGTTTCCTCTAGCCGTTCGGATGACATGGGAGCTCCGAGTCCTGACTAGTGTTGATCAGAAAGGCAGGGAGGGAGGTGTCCGTCCACCATCCTCTGTTCATCATCATTCTCCACAGCACCGGCGCCATCGCATCCCGACCCGGGGCTTTGTGTTGCGGTAAGTAACCTCCTGTGGAGAAATAAAAATAAGAGGCACTGAAGATTAAAGCTCTGTATGGAGGAATATGTGTGTCTGTGGCGTGTAGGGTTCGGCTAAGCTACAACATTGTGCATTTGGTAATAGACATATCTAGATTTTGAAGTGTATTGAAATAGCTTTTATAATAAAAGGCATCCGATGTCATCATTATACAGTCATCCGAGAAAGTGATACTATTATTAGTATACCTCTTAAATGGGCCACACAATTTATATACTTGACATTTGTTTAGTAAAAACACACTTATTCACTTCCCATGTCAGTTTTATTTTCCCATAGTAGTCGTACACTTTCGGTTTTTCAATACAGATATGAATAGAAACTACCTTGTGTTTAGTCCATAGGGAAAATACAAGCATGCTTCTCATTTGCATTTGCTGGGCAGGTGCACAGCCTTTGGAATGTAAATTAATTTGCAAACCAGCTGGTAGGTGAGCAGCAACACACAGACCTTGTATCTGACAGCTGTCACTCGAGCCACTGATAACAGAGGGGTCAAACAACTCCTTATCTTTATTGATTGTGATAGACCGGAGTGGCCTTGTGGTTAATTATAACAGAGCTTAGCATCCACATGTTTTCCATTCAACGTATACAGTTGTGTCTGGAGATAGTTTAGCATCTCTTATTAAATGTATATCTTTTAAACTAATTCATAAATTCTGTCCGGTCAAACATTATTTCCTTGCTAAATTTAAAAAGAATAATTATATAAATTACGCTTTGTATTTGGAAATTGTACCCCACATCTTTTGGCACTGTGGTTATGTTAAAAAGCTTTGGTATGATGCCTCTGTCTTTATAAAAAAAGGTACTCTTTCATTTTAATTAGCATTTTAAAAATGTAAAAAAAAATGTATAATCTGAATAATGAAGTTTTTGTTATTAATCTATTTATTTTATTGATTAAGTGTCATATTAAGGCATGGCATGTTTATTTAAACAGCATATTTCATACACAATGGTAATTCAAAGTGCTTTACATAAACAGGCATAAAAGAGACAAGCAGTGGAGGAAAGGATACTGAAAAAGTAAAAGTACCATTACTTGCCTAAAAATGTAGTGCAAGTAGAGTAAAAGTATCTGTTGTAAATATTACTCAAAGTATGAGTAAAAAGTAGACATTTCAAAAGTACTCAAGAGTAGTGAGGATCTCGCAGTAAAAAGTTGATGCATTTACATGTAAATTGTGGATGTGTGCAAACATAACATTCTGTAGTGCATCTAGTTATTGCCCAGCAGACACACAACGTCATAAGATGTTAATATTAGGTAAGATTTAGGTTGTGATTTCAGGTGACCAAAATTCAATGTCTAGCCAGCATCTAAGGACAACGTTATTTTAATGTCCAATAACGAATGAAGTTGATATTTGGTTGTGTTAGAAACTGACCAAAATCCAACATCGAGTCAACATCTTAAAGCAACGTCATATTGACATCAAATACTGACATTTATTCATCAGGTATGGCAATCAAAATCCAAGTATATATATAATCCAAGTGGAGACAAGTATAAGAAAATAAAAACAATTAAAAGATTTAAAAAGTATTAAAAACAGATTAAATGTGTTAAACAGGTTTAAAAGAAAAAAAAAGACATAATAGCGTGATCAAGTGTAGTGTACAATAGTGCGAAGAAATTTAGTATTTTTCAAACAATAATTAGATCTGTGCTTAAAAACCATTTCAGTCTCATAACCAGAAAGCAATTATAATAATCTGTGCAAAATGTAAAATAAAGCATGAAGCAAGAGAAAATGGCGACATGCAAGACATACTGTATATGACCTACAAAAAGACAGCAATGGATGCGAAGAGAGAGGGGGAAAAACTACGAAAAAAGTACAAATCTTCAGAAATTAAACAACACTATTAGTCTTTATGGCGTTTTAGAAAAACAAAGACTGGATCCCACATTTAATCAAATTTGTTCCTTTGCCGTACCATTGTAATGCTTTAAAAATTGTCATTTTCTTGTTGGTCAAAAAGTAATGTTTGCATTGTTTGTATTATACTTATTCTACTCCGTTTTCATTGTAATTGCCTGTTATTGCAATAAAAAAAACAGTGCGAAGAAGTGTAACTTTTCAACAAAAAACCCTGTTTTACTTTGTTTTATAGGGAACTAAACAATAAATTTTTACTATCCAACATACTGTAGTGCTAATTGAAAGGCCATTAAAACTGTCTATTTGTGCTCTATTTTCAAAATTTTTGATTAATGTAAAGGTCCTGCTTGTTTGTAATTGTAAGAAATTTATTTAATTATTTAAACTCTTGTTTTTCTTGTTTATTTTTTTTTTTCGTTTTTTTTTTAGTTTATTATTATTTATCCTCTATCACCCTGGCTTTATATTGTTTGTTCTGTTGTCATGTATCTGTTGTAATGTACACTGTAAAAAAAAGTACTGGTTACCTTACATTTTTAAGCTGAATTAAAATAACCTTTCATTGAATATGAGTCCATTGAACTTATAATATGTTAACCTGACTTAAAACAGCATGTGTAACTTATAAAATTAAGTTAGAACATGATTAACTTAGTTTAATAAGTTACAATGAACTAAAAACATATGTTGTCATGACTAATTGATCAAATAATTTTTTACAGCGTAATGTAATGTGTATTTAAATAGTATGTATACTGCATTTTTAAAGGCCATACACCCAAAGCACTTCACAATTATGAGGGGGTGTGTGTTGTTTAAAGCATAATAATAATAATAATAATAATAATAAAAATCTATCTTTGTTAAAATATTAGTGAACACTTTGTCTGAGTTCAGATCTTAAAACTCATTTCTTCTCTTTTGTTTTTAAGTAGTAATGAGTGTTGTCTGAGTTTAGTATATGTTTCACTGTTATTAGTGTAATTAATGATGTATCTTTTTAGTCTGTACAGCACTTTGGCCACATTTCAATGTGCTTTATAAATAAATTTTATACTTTTTTTCCTCTCTTTTTCCACAGGCTGGGTATTTCTTATTTTGAGACTGGAATGAGAGACAGACTTGTATTTAAGTGTCTTCTGTTGGAATAATGTTGCCAGGCGTGGGTGTGTTTGGGACAGGGCAGACAGTACGAGCCTTAGTGCCTTTACTCCAAAAGGAAGGCTTCCCTGTTCAGGCGGTCTGGGGTCGTACGCAAGAGGAAGCTGAATCACTAGCCAGTGAGTTGGACATTCCCTTTTCCACCAGCCAGACAGATGATGTGCTGCTACATCCGGAGGTCCATCTTGTTTGCATACTGACACCGCCACCACACACGCGGCAGATTGCCGTTAAAGCTCTAGGTGAGATTCATTTTCTTTTGCTTGTTATCTTGATTGTCCATGTGGTCTCTCAGGGGATTGGGTTGGGTTCCTTCCTGGACTCAACTGGAGTGTTTACTGTGCTCATGTTTACTTTACAACTTGGCGCAGGCCACAGCGGGCTGATCAAATGTTACATTCTCAGATCACAGGGAGCACTTTAAGATTTGCTGATAAAGCTCTTGCTTCAAGACGAAATGTGTTTGACAAGGAGCGTTTTTAGTTTTGATCACCATTGTGTGCTCATTTTGTTTGATGTCCTATTGTTTGTAGGTATAGGTAAAAATGTGATCAGCGAGCAGGCCGCCACGCTGACGGATGCCTGTAAGATGGTGACAGCGGCTAGATATTACCCACAGCTTATGAGTATCATGGGAAATTCCTTACGCTTCTTGCCTGCCTTTGTCCACATGAAACGTCTGCTTGGAGAGGGTTATTGTGGGGGCTTGCAGGTAAGGGGTTTTCAAGAATCAAAAGAATAAAAGTGTAAAACAGATCAGATTTTTAAGTACAATATAATGTGTTTGTTTGCAGTGAAATATTTTTCTGAGCATAAAATAGTGACTTTTATTCTTTTTAAATCATGATTTACAACCACTTCATGCTGTTGGGTATTGCAATTGGTTTTATTTCATAGTTCCATAATTTGACATTTTATTCAGTTATTTGTCATATTAATAAGGTATATAAACATTGAACTAGACACTTTCTTGCATAATGTCTTGTTTATATAATCATTTTTATTGTTTTGTATTATTTATTTGTTTTATTATTATGTATGTTTTTGTAGTCTAATTAATCAAATATTAATCACGTTAATCCCATACAAAATTAAAGTTTGTTTTGACATAAAATACACTCACCGGCCACTTTATTAGGTACACATTAGTAGTACCGGGTTGGACTCTCTTTTGCCTTCAGAACTGCCTTAAGGTACTGGAAATATTCCTCAGAGATTTTGGTCCATATTGTCATGATAGCATCACGCAGTTGCTGCAGATTTGTTGGCTGCACATCCATGATGCGAATCTCCCGTTCCACCACATCCCAATACTCAGGTAGGTTGTGGCATTGAGCATCGATGCTCAATTGGCACTAAAGGGCCCAAAGTGTGCCAAAAAAATATCCCTCACACCATTACACCACCACCAGCCTGAACCATTGATACAAAGCAGGATGGATCCATGCGTTCATGTTGTTGATGCCAAATTCTGACCCTACCATTCGAATATTGCAGTAGAAATTGAGACTCGTCAGACCAGAAAACGTTTTTCCAGTCTTCTATTGTCCAATTTTTGGTAAGCCTGTGCAAGTTATTGCTGACAGGAGTGGCACCCGGTGTGGTCTTCTGCTGCTGTAGCCCATCTGCCTCAAGGTTTGATGTGTTGTGTGTTCAGAGATGCTCTTCTGCATACCTCGGTTGTAAAGAGTGGTTATATGAGTTACTGTTGCCTTTCTATCAGCTTGAACCAGTCTGGCCATTCTCCTCTGACCTCTGGCATCAACAAGCCATTTGCGGCCACAGAACTGCCGCTTACTGGATATTGTCTCTTCTTCTGACCATTCCCTGTAAACCCTACAGATGGTTGTGCATGAAAACCCTAGTAGATCAGCAGTTTCTGAAATACTCAGACCAGCCTGTCTCGCACCAACAACCATGCCACATTCAAAGTCATTAAAATCACCTTTCTTCCCCATTCTGATGCTCGGTTTGAACTGCAGCAGATCGTCATGACCATGTCTACATGTTTAAATGCATTTAGTTGCTGCCATGTGATTGGCTGATTAGAAATGTACGTTAACGAGCAGTTGGACAGGTGTACCTAATAAAGTGGCCAGTGATAAGAGGTGATACTGCAATGTATATTATGGGGAATTATTATTATTATTATTATTATTTACTGTTGATGGATGTAAACCAACCATTGATGAAGATCTCCAAAACAAAATTGCAAATCTTTAAAGTAGTCCCACTATAAAATCCAAAACTGATTTTACTAGATGTCTTTGCTTTCTAAATATTCATACTTGCTAAACTCACACTTATGAATATATCAAACCCACTGCCTTAATGCTTTTTTCCACTTGTTTCCTCAAGGTATGTGAAGCACGTGTGTATGGGGGCTCGCTGCTCAGCCAGTCGTATGGATGGGCGTGGGAGGAGCTCATGGGTGGAGGTGGCCTGCATACAGTCGGCTCCTGCATCATTGACCTCCTTAGCCACCTCACCGGATGCCGGGCTGTGCGTGTGCATGGCATGCTCCGGACATTTGTACGTCAAGGCGGCCCGTCTGGAGGCATTCGTTCTGTAACCGCAGATGACTATGCTTGCTTTCAGCTGCTGATGAGTGGCGGCGGCGTCTGCAGCGTCACATTGAACTTCAATCTACCCGGCACAGATGTGCACGAGATCATGCTTGTGGGATCATCAGGACGACTCGTGGCTCGAGGAACAGAGCTGTTCGGCCAACGGACTAACATGCAAGCAGAGGAGCTGCTTCTAAGTGATGGTGGAGAAGCTGTAGGACCGACGGTCAAAGGGTTGAACAGCATGGTGACACAGCTCAGACTCTCTTTCCAGGCACAGGAGGACAGGCGCTCATGGGCACGGCATCCTGTTTCGATGGCAGCCTCCTTTGAGGATGGACTGTATGTACAGACAGTTGTGGATGCCATCAAACGCTCAAACCGCACTGGAGAGTGGGAGTCGGTGGAGGTCAAGATTCAAGAGGTGGACCCAAATCATAACCACAGGACTCTGCCGAACTAACACTACACACACTGTTACACTCTACATATATACGATCTCAAGACCAGATGCCTATTAATGTCACTCCGCTTCTTTTACAAGTTCTATAGCCATGCTTTCATTTTAAACGCAGAGTGTGAAGGTAAATGTGTAATTTAATGAATGTTTAAGCAAACTAACTGACATTTTAAGGAGTTGTAAACACTGGAGATGCGCCACTGGATAGGAATCGTCATTTCAGGGTTGTTTTAATGCTTGTTTACTGTAAGAAAAAATAGATGTGTGAAGCTTAGCTGTGAATTTTATCAGTACTTTCCTTGTTTTTATGCGAGTCACTGGGGTTTATATGTGAGGCTGTTTTTATTTGAGCAGTAGATCTAATAAGCTTATGTTCTGCTTGTTATTTTGTGTGTGCGTGTGTGTGTGCGTGTGTGTGTGTGAGAGAGATATTTTCTGGCACTGATGAACTTACTATGCTGGACATTAGATGTCATTTACTGTAATAAACCTCTCGTGACTTAACTGATGTCCAGTACATTGGACATTTTAACGGTTCTACAAAGCTGCGCAAATGTTTGTTGAATTATGTGCACAGACGTGATGGGTTTGTGTCTGAATGGTGCTTTATATTCGTTGAAAGATGAGTAATAAATATTTACTTAATGTAGTTGAGTATTTTCAAATCTGGGTTTTACAGAAATACCTTTTGAATAACAATACTTACCTTGTTTGATTTCAAATGTGGCTTTGACACGAATACAAGCTGGCCTTCGAAAGAGAGCGCCAAAGGTTCATGTCTACATGCTAACCCTCGTTTGAAGTTCTCGCGAGATTTACAATAGCTACATAGTAAATTCTTCATTACTATGGACCACTGATCTATCTAGTCTATATACCAGTCTATATATGTGGTGTATTTTATATTATAGATATTATAGAACAGTGAAAAAGACAAAAATGTATTATAGCATTTTGAAAAGAATGACAAACCTTTGAGGACTCTGACAATATGTGAAGCTCCCACTTCATTTTATATATAATTATTTACATACATTTTGTCATTATGTGTTGGACTTTAGGATTTAATAAATGTTTAAGAAGAGTAATGTACACAACACGACCATCTTTTACATATAATGAACTCTTGTGATAATAGTATGTTTAATCAGTTGTTTTCCTAGTAGTTCAGGCAAACGTAATTCAGTATGTCATATTTATTATTACTACAATTAAAAGAGTAAGCTAACCAATAAAGCCACAAACAAAGTAGGTTAAATGTGTCATATCGTACAGTTTAACATTGCAGAACGTATGGAGTATACAGGACAGTACGAAAATATAAAAACAGACGACTAATGTTACTTACACAAAACAAAACAATGAGTTGTTGTTCACGTCTCCCTTTTAAAACCTTTCTGTGTTCAGCAGACCGAAGCATCACTATCAACGCGCATGCGCGAGAATTTCACTCAAAGAAGGTTACCATCCAGAATAAGGCAATCAGTCAGTCAGTATTCAAAGTCGACTCGTTCGAAAATGGCGACACGAAAGCGAAGTATAGTCTGGTCATTCTTCCAAGCGGAGGATGACAGGAGAGTATTGTGTCTTCTCTGTATGAAGACGGTTTTGTATTTTGGTCACACGACAAACATGCTTCGCCATTTACGAACGAAACACCCCTCTGATTTTTCCTCGCTGGACAAAAGGAAGCCCGCGACAGATGCTGTATCTAAACGCAACGACAGCGGTTGTGTGGAAGGTACGAGAGGCTACAATACTGTACTCTTGCGTTTTACATGATGCGCTCCATAATCTCTGACTGACAACTGGCTGGCTATGACACTTGCAAACCTTACGTGCTTTTGTCTTTGGCTTGTGGTGTTTTTTTTTTCTTCCATTTGGCCTACTTTGCACGTGCTTATATCTCACAACATGTGTGTTCAGGAGCCAATACAAACGCGCTTTATCGTTCAAAACAGTGCTCGTTGTGATTGTGTGATTCACTATCGACTCCTCGCTAAGAACGGGTTCGTCAGACAGAGTCTTTGTTAAAGTGACGAGAGTTTCGCTTAGGCCATGGTTTTGGGTGGATGTCGCAACGGCGCCATGTTGTTTTTTTCAAACAAATGTCTGTTACATCGCTCAATGACAGAAGGCTGTTTTTGCATATTATGTAGCATGTTAGCCGAATTTCTCCGACTGGAGTCGATTCGATTCGACTCGTTCAGTCAAACGAATGAATCTTTTGAATCGTGTCGCTGATTTGGATCAGCTATATACGGTGCTTTGAGTGAAAGCGCTTCCCCGCCCCCTCTCGTCCAGAATAACCTAGGCAGAAATCCTTCTGCGTCAACCGCTTGCTGAATGAAGTGTCAAATCTTCATATTCGGATGATCTATGGTTAGTAAGCTCCACGTAGTTTGACTTTTCCTGAAGTATAAATTGTATTGAACAGTATTTGAGCCGTAACTGTCACGTGATGTACCATCTGTCACTTTCCAGTATTGGCGCGTTTTTTAAATTCTAAAACTAGCAAGCAGTTGGCTAAAGCCATTTGTTATGCATGTTTAGAATAACTCACATTAAAAATCTTTAGTAAAGGATGATCATGGAGACAGGTGTCTTGTGTACGACACTTTTTCCTTCACGTCAGTGCTCAGCTTCCACGTACAATTCCTACATTTGTTGGTTAGCAACGTCTGTATAATCAATTCAATAACTGCTTTATTGGCATAGCAAATGTATTATTGCAAAAGCATTTATAAAGTTTACATTAAAAAGATCATGCATATATTAAAACACATCTGTTTAGTTGTGCCTTTACTAATGAGCGCTGTGCTACGTCCTACAGATCGCACTATTAACTTTTTTTCTTTTTCATTCTTTTATAACTTGTTTTAACACATTTTAATCAGTTTTACCTACTATTTGTTTTTAATTTCATAATACTTGTCTCTTTTATTTCTGTTTATGTAGAGCACATTGAATTGCCACGGTATATGAAATATGCTACTGTATATAAATAAACTTTTCTTGCCCAGATAAAAAAAAACATAGGAGCACTTCCAGCGTTATGGATGTGACATTTGCAGTAAAAACTCAAAACATAAATTCACATAGAAAGTATACGTTAACATTATGTTGACACTTCTGTTTATATTTTCCGAAAACAACTAACCACAGAGTTAAGGGACCAAAAAATATCAATCTGTAAACATTTTTATACTTTCAATGAGGAAAATAAACTTGCGTTATGGATGTGACAAAGTTTTCAGTCCACAACATACTTTGTAGAAATTCTGTCAATTAAACTGCACAATTAAAAAAAACAATGCTAATCAAACAGATACAAGTCGGCTCAATAAAGAACAAGCATGATTGATTTAATTTAATATTTTTGCATTTATGAGGAAAAGGTGTTGTTATGCATGTGACACTTTTCTGTTATGGATGCGACACCTGTGAAATTGGCACTTGTGTGATTTTGGTAAATTAAATATGATAGTTTGAAAACATTGACAGATACATTTATGAGTATTTTTTAAGTACTGTAACACAAAAAATGTAGAAACTGTTTCTCTATTTTGGTGAAAACTTTTCTCATTTTTTTCATGGCAAGTTTGACATTTGCATAGAATTGCTCATAGTTAACAGTAAATATTCATGGAAGTAAAAAAATATAGTCTTTAATTCAAAATATTGTATTAAATTATTATATTAAAGGTGCTGTTTTAATATTTTCTTCCATAGGAAATGTATAAACTGTTGGAGTTATGGCGTATAACAATAAAAAATATGACTGAACAAACAACAATAATAATAGTAAATAAATGTGCAAGAGCTGTGCACTCTTTGAAAGTGTATTTCTTGAAATAATGTGCATTGGTGACTTCATAAAAGGTATTAAATTAATGAAATAGTATCAAAATTATACCAGTTGTTGCAAATATTAAGTTGCAATGTGTATTACTGGTACTTTTATTTCAGGTTGTGGGCGTGAACGATGTGAAATTTCACCAAAGCAAATAGATTTTTATCGATGACTGATACATTTGTAGACTTTAAGAATGTTAATATGTTTATATGTCTTTGCTGAATCCATCTGCCAGTCTAATAAAAAAACTATGTGTAATAAAAAATGCATTAACGTTTAAAATGATTTAATTCCAGTCAGAGTAGAAGTGAGCAAACTGCGTCAAAAGTATATTTAGCTCTGTCCACACCCATAAAGCACCTTGAATGAGTCGGTCCCATTATGTTCTCAAGGGATAGTTCACAAAAACATTGTGACTTACTTTATGGCTAATTATTTTGGTTTATGTGTTATAATAATTTTATAAAACTTAAAGTTCCATATAGGAAAAATAAAAGAAGCATTGCTGAAAAAGTAAACAAGCACTGATACATCCTACAATGTTTCCAGGTTTAATTCTTGTTAATTTACAAGGGTGTCTGCAGGGACTTAAGTCTTAAAATGTCTTAAATTTCAAAAGCAAAATTTTAGGCCGTAAAAAGTCTTAAATTCACTGAAATATTGTGTTGTAGGCCTTAAATCAAAGCTAGCCAATCAGTCCAACATCTATTCAATAAGTTATTTTTATTGCAATGAGATACAATTGACAACAGTTGTCCAAATTTATTGACTGCATGTAATTCCCTAAAATTACATGCAGAAGAAAGAAGCCTAAAAACAATTACACAATTCCTCATGATAATAACAGAGCAATATTTCCCTTTACATGATCCTCCAGTTATACAAAAACTATGTACAGAAGAGGAAGCAGACATAATATTTATAAATAGGCATGGAATAGGCAAGGTTTTATAACAAAAATGCATTAGGTTGAGTAAGAGTTATACTCAATTCATTTAGACAAAAAAGCCAACAAATAAATAATTTTGATCATTTATGAAATTGTGTCCATAATAAATATACTTTAAACAATGTAAACTTGTCTTTAAAAAAAAAAGAAACATTATGTTGGAAAAAATATATACAACTAGAGTTTTCTTGTTTTGGCAAATTAAAATATTTGGCTAAGAAATGACAAATCAAATAGCATTAAAAAAACAACAACAACCAGGCCATTAGACAAAATCCTTCATGTTTAGCCCTGCAGAAGTCTAAAATTTCATTCAAAATGGTCTTAAAAAGTCTTAAATTTGACTTGAAACCTGCAGAAACCCTAAATTAAGGATTTACATTAATTTAGAATACAAACTCAACATCTGTTAATTATCACTATTTATTCATACCTGATCATTTAAGATGCATTCTCAATGATTTTTCAAAAAAATGAATGATTGTCTAAGCATCTGAGATGGAAAGTTTAAGGCTGTGATGATTTTAAAGTGGACTGTTGTGCTGTTATCTGCTGGTTTAGTGAGTTTATTATGGATTTAGCATCTTCTGCTGAACACAATTCATGAGTGTGTCAAATGGTCACATTTTAAATACCAGAGATGTCTAATTCTCTATTTTTCTGTGTGAAGTTACGGTGTTGATGGACGAGCAGCAGGTGGAGGTGGAGTCTGTGGGTGAAGATGGAGAAATGGATGGTGCCATCAAAGGGATCCTCCGTGCTGCAGCAGGGGAAGGTACGACTGAGGCGGAGGTGGTTGATGAGGAGGTCGAGGGGCCTGTTGATGAAGGAGATGGGAAAGACATACAGGAGGATGAAGCTCCGGGTAACACTCGTAAGTGGAGCTCTGTGTGGGTGCACTATCGAAAGCTTGGCCAGGAGCCACGAGCACTGTGCTTGCTCTGCATGGAGAAGATCCAGCACCGGAGCAGCACGAGTAACCTTATCAGACATCTGCAGCACAAGCATCCCAATGAGTTCGCTCAGCTGGAGGATCACCCGCAGAAGCGGCCAAACAAGCGTAAATCTGATGATCCGACCCGCCTCACTTCCTCTCCCACATTATCCAGTACCCCGACCAGATCACTTATTGTGTCACCAAAGCGTGACATGCGAACACCCTGCAGTACCAGCCTAGACCGATACTCAGGTACAGTTTGCTTCTGGGGAATGTGCATATTAACATTATTTTTGTGAAAAGGGTTGAGTCAAGTGGGATACATACTTCTGCGTCGAGTGATTGCGGTACCCCACGGTGCATACCTTAAGGCTGATTTATACTTTATGCCTTGCTGGTAGCCATGCATTTATACTTTTGCGTGCTGTTTGTGTTGCTCTGCAATAACACGTCCGAAACACTAGCTGGCAGGGGGTTTTTATGTTCCTCTATGTCGAGTTTCTTCGCAGGTGTTTTGTTTTTTTTTTTCAACTTTTTTAAGAGGTGTGCATCAGCATTCACTGCACTGGACCATACGCATGTGCTGGACGCAGAAGTATAAATTGGCCTTTATCCTCCACCATTGCGAGCATTTACACTTCTGCATTTTGTGTGTACTGCTCTGCAATCACACACTACCACTGTGTTGAGTTTCTTTGCCAGTGTATTAAGTTTAATCCTGAAATACGTGCAATGCTACTGTAGAAGTAGCTCAAACTCATGCTCATTCAAGGAAGAGAGAGGTGGGATCAGGAAGCGTTTAACAACATAAAACAAAAGTATCCTCCTCAGCTGGACCAAATACTTTTTAAACTCACTCTCAATCCCAGTCACCCACACTTGCCATCGTTAACAAGCTGACCAATCACAGATCTCGTGTTCCGCATCACATCGATACGTTACATTATTTTGTGAGGTGCAGGGTCAGGGTACTGTGAAGTGTGTGCGACTGTATGGAGGCTACATTGGACTTACCGTGTGCACTCGGAGAAAATAGAATTTGTACTTCATTCTTTTGGCTTGTTCCCTTTTCAACAATTAAACGTTTACATTTATTTTAACTTTATTAGCTGAATAACAAAATTGAAGTAAAAAATGAATTAAAGGGGTAGTTCACCCAAAAATGATTTTCTCCTCATTTACTCAGACTCTTAAAAAAAAAAAAAAAAAAAAGTTGTTGGGTTTTTTTTCCAACATTCTTTATAATATCTTCTTTCTTCTGTTGAACACAAAAGAAACTTAAACCGGTTTGAAATAAGTGGAGGATGAGTAAACAATGACAGAATTTTCATTTTTAGGTGAACTATGCCTATATGCCAAAAATAATAAATGATCAAAGCCACTACATAATTTTTAAATTAGTTATTTGATAAGACCAGGTAAGTATGGTTTTAAAGTTTATATAGAAAAAATGCAAAAACCAAATGGTAATTAAAAAACAAAAATTCTGGATGCACTTAAAAAGCTGATAGCCAAAAAGGCTATAAAATAATTTATAATTTTATTGAAAATAATTTTGTTAGACTTTAATTAACCCCATTTCAAGAAACCCAACCCAATAAAACAACTACATCGAGAGTCAAGAGGAGTTATTTTACCACTGTTGCCATGACGGCACAGCAGCCCTATTGCATGCAGCAGGAACAAGTATACTACGTTATAAATGTGCTGTCAGCGCGTTATTTGACTCTACTTTGCTTTTCCACTGAGAGTGTGTGGTTCATGCTTGTATTGGTATACAAGTTCATAAATGGAATATCCACTGAGTGGAATATTGAGCTATTTTAAATGTTGACTGTGGTGTGTGAGCTCTGCTGCTCATGCGCTTTGTAGTGATGGGTAGTTCTTGATTTTGAACGATTAGTCCTCTCAGGGAGAGATTCGTTCATTTGCGCACATGCACTTTTAAAAAAAGATTAGTTTTTTTTTCGAGTCTTCTTTCAGGTTTCAGTCGTTCATTCATCACATGAAAGACAGAAGCCAATCATACTGTATGCATTTAGAGCCGGAAAAAGATTTGATCTGTTCATCAGTAACCTCTCTCTACATGCTGTCACGTGATGAACGAACGACTCAAAAACCAGAAGATTTGAAATGGGAACTAATCATGGCTCCTTTTGGCTCAGACTTTGTCCATTTACTTAATGAACCACTCAAATTTGAAGACCTGTCAAAAGAGTGAAGCTGATATTATCATAGACAAAAGACTAGGTAAACAATACATGATTATTTTCTCTTTATAGATTTCTGGATATGACTTGTTTGTAGTGGGATTAACGTTTGGTGTAGTTGTAGGTGAGTTTGGAAGCAATTCGTAACGTTCAATAACATTTTGGCAAATTGAACAAAAGGAGCGAAATGATTCGGAAAAAAAATGATTCGTTCAATTTAATGTACGAGATTCAATGGTCAGAGTCAGTAAAACTTCCCATCACTAGTGCTTTGCGCAATGCAGCAACAAACTGGCCTTTGCATGGTGCAGTGAAATGAATGGGTTTATATCGCAGAGCTTTGTGCGTCTGATGTCAATGCTGCTCAACTCTGCGCAATGATTACAGCTGGACAGAGCTCTGCAGCACAGCATAACCATATTTCATCTCCTATTTTTGTGCATTTTTCTTATCCAACCAAAAATGCCAAAGTGCATCCCTAGTTTTGTTGTTTTTCCACAGTTTGTGTTCACTATTTAAAAGCTCTAATTTCACTATCATTTTATTCCCCTTTAGGTGCTAAGTGGTCTGAGGGTGTGCGTATATTGGAGAGAGAGCGTGAGCTGACGGAAGCGTTGAGGCGCGTGCAGCAGGAAGAGGGCCGCAGCATTCAACTGCAGAAGGAATTACTGCAGCAGTTCCGTGAAATGGATGCTGAGCGCCGAGTGCTTCAAAACCAGAAATGTGAACAAGAGCAGGAGCACGCCAGATTGCGGAAGGAAAGAGAAGACCTCCAGCAAGAGAAGAGCGAAGTCCAGAGAGAGCGAGAGGAGATACAGAAGGAGCGAGAGGAGTTTCAAAAGGAGAAAGAGGAGCTGGAGAAGCAGAAACAGGAACTAGACACCTGGAAAAATTCTCACGCACAGGGACAGACCTCTGGATTTTACAGTTGTTGATAGACTTCAGTATGCCTGATTCACAAGGAAACAAGGATTTCCTTTTTATGGAAATAGTTATTTCTTTACCCTTTTTATTTTTACAAGATTGATTTGGAATTGCTCGCGGGGGGATGGGGTTGTAGGAGCAGGGGAAATGCTGGGGATGTTGTATTTTGTTTAGCTAAATGAAAGTTTAACTTAACCTACCAGGAATTCAAACATGTACATGCATGCAAATAATAGATTACCTGCCATTTAAAATAGAGACTCGTAATGAGAAGCTTTTCATGTCAGATAACTAGAAATTCAGTTTCATCCAATCTACTCTCATGATGTAAATGTATCTATGTAAGTGTTAACACAGGATTAAAAAAAAGATTCATGTTTGTTCCAGAGTTGTTACAAAATTGACCAGTGTGTGAGTGTATTCAGTGTTTTTGTACATTTCTGCACTGGGAATAAAAAGAAAACTTTCAGCTTTTTTTTTCTCTAATTTGTCAGATTACCTATATTTTTGGAATTGGGCATGGCTAACATTTTTAACCAGCTGCTCCAACTGTCAGTTTTGACAACAAACAGAAATGGTGAGGAAGAGGAGGAGTCTGTTAGGTTGTAATAACTCTCCCCAAACCCTTTTCCCCGTCTTTCTGAATGAAATGTCTACTTTAATACATCTATTCAGCTCGCAGTAGAAAAACTAGCCACGCCTACTGTTTTGTCATTTAATATGTCGTTTCTCTAGGAACTGCTCTGCAATATGAAAATAATAATGGTCGCAGCTTCTGGTTCATGTGGACTTTAAGTTTGTTATTCCTGCCCTTAATATAATAACTTATCAAATGACATTTGTAAAAGTTAAAAGCCAGCAAAAATTGTTGGGTTGCTACTGGCCAACAATCTTTTAAAAAGTATGTTTAGCAAAAGTAAGAATGTGTATGTGTTTAAAGGTTCAATATGGGAAAAAGTATTTTTTTAAGAAGGAATGAGGAGTTTAGTTTAATTGAAATTTAGCATTAACTTATTCTTATCAGCCATTACCATTATTTGTCTATTCAAAAAAGTTACTGTTCAGTCCATAGAGAAAAAAAATGTCACAAGCAGATAACTATCAAAATTAATTCATTTTCAAGGATTTAGCTCTTTACAGTTTGTTAAATTCACATATAATTAAAGCTGAACAGATTTTTTTAATACACTAGAATAAGCCTTAAATAATTTTAATGCATTATTATTTTTGTGCATTGTTTGTTGTAATAATTACATATTTTTTAATAATTCGGTCTGCAGTGCTCAAAGGCTAAAATTAATAAAGCAAACTTTAAAAAATGTTAATCCTTTGGTGTTTTGCAAACAAAATTAAAGTCTTAAGTGTAAGTAATACCTAACATACAATAAAATAGATTTGTGAAATGAAACGAGGGTGATAATGTATGCTGTTTGCATTAACATCCAAAATAATCCAATACAAGATGAAAGAGAAAGAAAACTCCATAAGGATGCACAAGGGTGAAAGAAATAGCTTACCTTAAAATAATGGCAGAACTTTCATTTTTGAGTGAACCATCCCTTTAAGTGAAAGGAAGAGAAGCGCGTCTCATGAAGTGTGGACCTCCTCGCATCCCGTAAATGTGAATCCGTCAGTTACGACCTTTATAACCAAAACACTTTGGCCACAACAGATGGAGACAGTTTAATATTTTTTTGGACTATTATAAAGCCTTTGACACTTTAGAACATGTTTTTTTATTTTAACTCCGTAAAGAAATTGGGTTTGGTGGTTTTACTTTTTGTAAAATGATTAAAATGTTATATAAAAATGCAAATAGCTCTATTAAGTTAAGCAATGGTACTTCCCCAAGATTCTTTTTACATCGTGGAGTGAGGCAGGGATGCCCAGTATCGCCTTATTTATTTTTAATTGCAGTGCAGTTTCTTAATTTACATATTAAAAGAAGTAACTTAAAAGGAATTACTATTGGTAGTACAGATTTGATTATGTCAACTAGCAGATGACACAACATTGTTTTTAAAAGATTCATCTCAAGTGGCGGCTGCATTGAATACTCTACAAACATTTTCCAATGCGTCTGGTTTAAATCTTAATTTAAATAAATGTGAATTACTTCCCATTAAAAATTGTTGTGTTTCCTCAATTTGTGGAATAGCTGTTAAAAACTCAGTATCTTACCTTGGCATAAATATAACTAACGATAAAAACAGATGTGAGGATAACTTTAATCCAATCATTGCAAAAACTAAAGATTGAATAGTTGGCTTCAAAGAGATCTGTCTCGTCTCTCGTATGCAGCTCAATCTCTATACATAGATAAGCCTACATGTAAACTAGTTGACAAAACTTTAACAGACTTTGTATGGAAAAATAAATGCCACTATATGAAGAAGACTGTTATAATAAATTTGTATAATAAAGGAGGTCTTAACTGTATTGATTTCTGTTCTTCAAATTATACTTTCAAAATAAATTGGCTTAACCAGTACCTAAATAAGGAAGATTCAATTTGGAATATTTTTCCAAAGCGGGTATTTTCTTTTGTTGGGGGCATTAAGTTTTTATTGATGTGTAATTATAACAATTTTACTCCCCACTCATTTTCTATTTGGAATAACCAAAATATTTTATATAAAAATAAATCTCTGTTTTTCAGTGAATGGTTTAACAACGGTTTGATTTTAGTTAGTCAGTTATTTAACAACAAAGGTTTTTTAATGAATTACTTTGAATTTATTTCTGCATATAACATACCAGTAAGTTCAAAAAATTTCGCCATTGTTATGGGAGCTATAACTTCAGGAATTACTATGCTCTTTAAAAATAGCAATCATCTCCCTCCCAAAAAAACGTACCTTTCTGATCCGACAGAGACGTTTATTGGTAAAATTAGTTTTTCTAATAAAAAAGATAGAAATTACAATATTAGATCTCTTTTTATTGAAAATGTTGTTACATTGTCCCCTGTGATCTCTTATTGGAATAATATATTTATAGATTTGAAGTGGGATAAAATTTGGTCTTTGCAACAAAAAATTTTCTCACCAACAAGGTCAAAGAAGTATCCTTAAAAAAATATTAACAAATTCTATCCTATTAAACAATTTTTGAAACAATTTCATTCTAATACTGATGTAAAATGTTTATTCTGTCAATTTTACACTGAAACTGTTTTTCATTTGTTTTGGGAGTGTAATTATACTGTACAATTTTGGAAACTTATTGGTTCATTTATTAATGATAACATACAGCAAGAGGTTTCTTTTACTTTTAAAGAAATAATTTTTGGTTATTATGATTCTGCCTCTACTAAGAAAAATGCTTGCTTTGTTATAAATTTTATTTATTTTCTTTGTAAATTCCATATCCACAAATGTAAATTTACTAATACCAAACCATATTTTCCTGTTTTTTTGCAAGAATTTAATCATTATTTACATTTAATTGCATTATGTAAAAATAAGAAAGCAAACAGAACTATTTCATTTTGTAATGACTTTCATTTATGTACTCTAATTGATTCCTAAATGTCTTACCCTTAAGCTTATTTCATGTTCTTTATTTATTTTTTTTATTCCTTCTTTCTCTCCCTTGTATCTTTTTTCATTGACAATGTAAAACATAATTTGGATTGTAAACAAATATTGCTACAAACGTGTCAACTGTTTTTTTGCAATAAAAAAAAAAAAAACTTTGGCCACAACAATCTGAGATGTCAATACCATAGACTGTAAAAAAAGGTCAATACACATCTAATTATTTAATCACAACATTTGGAAAAATTGTCGGAAGAGATTTCCTTTCGGTCCCTCACTGTCACCCCATTTTCCAACCAACTTGTCTGTTGGAGCCACATACAGGGAGTGCAGAATTATTAGACAAGTTGTATTTTTGAGGATTCATTTTATAATTGAACAACAACTATGTTCTCAATGAACCAAAAAACTCATTAATATCAAAGCTGAATATTTTTGGAAGTAGTTTTTAGTTAGTTTTTAGTTTTTTAGCTATTTTAGGCGGATATCTGTGTGTGCAGGTGACTATTACTGTGCATAATTATTAGTCAACTTAACAAAAAACAAATATATACCCATTTCAATTATTTATTTTCACCAGTGAAACCAATATAACATCTCAACATTCACAAATATACATTTCTGACATTCAAAAACAAATCAGTGACCAATATAGCCACCTTTCTTTGCAAGGACACTCAAAAGCCTGCCATCCATGGATTCTGTCAGTGTTTTGATCTGTTCACCATCAACATTGTGTGCAGCAGCAACCACAGCCTCCCAGACACTGTTCAGAGAGGTGTACTGTTTCCCTCCTTGTAAATCTCACATTTGATAATGGACCACAGGTTCTCTATGGGGTTTAGATCAGGTGAACAAGGAGGCCATGTCATTAGTTTTTCTTCTTTTAGACTCTTTCTTGCCAGCCACACTGTGGAGTACTTAGACGCGTGTGATGGAGCATTGTCCTGCATGAAAATCATGTTTTTCTTGAAGGTTGCAGACTTCTTCCTGTACCACTGCTTTAAGAAGGTGTCTTCCAGAAACTGGCAGTAGGACTGGGAGTTGAGCTTGACTCCATCCTTAACCTGAAAAGGCCCCACAAGCTCATCTTTGATGATACCAGCAAATGCCAGTACTCCACTTTCACCTTGCTGGCATCTGAGTCGGACTGGAGCTCTCTGCCCTTTACCTATCCAGCCACGGGCCCATCCATCTGGTCCATCAAGACTCACTCTCATTTCATCAGTCCATAAAACCTTAGAAAAATCAGCCTTGTGATATTTCTTGGCCCAGTCTTGACGTTTCAGCTTGTGTGTCTTGTTCAGTGGTGGTCGTTTTTCAGCCTTTCTTACCTTGGCCAAGTCTCTGAGTATTGCACACCTTGTGCTTTTGGGCACTCCAGTGATGTTGCAGCTCTGAAATATGGCAAAACTGGTGACAAGGGGCATTTTGGCAGCTGCACGCTTGACTTTTCTCAGTTCATGGGCAGTTATTTTGCGCCTTGGTTTTTCTACACGCTTCTTGCGACCCTGTTGACTATTTTGCATGAAACGCTTGATTGTTCGATGATCACGCTTCAGAAGCTTGGCAATTTTAAGAGTGCTGCATCTCTCTGCAAGATATCTCACTATTTTTGATATCTCACTATTCTTTTCGGAGCCTGTCAAGTCCTTTTTTTGACCCATTTTGCCAAAGGAAAGGAAGTTGCCTGATAATTATGCACACCTGATATAGGGTGTTGATGTCATTAGACCACACCCCTTCTCATTACAGAGATGCACATCACCTAATATGCATAATTGGTAGTAGGCTTTCGAGCCTATACAGCTTGGAGTAAGACAACATGCATAAAGAGGATGATGTGGTCAAAATACTAATTTGCCTAATAATTCTGCACTCCCTGTAATGCTGAATTTCTGTCCTCAGTGTGGCTTAAAGTTACAAACTGGGTTCAGATTCTGTCCCTTGTGTGGGGAGAAGCTGCCAGAAAACCAAACAGACGAAGATAACCCTTCACCGCCACCCGAACCACATATAAACGCTGTGATTTCATCTGTGAGCGACATGGAGGGTAAATACAGACTATAGGTCCAATACTAGCTCATTACATTTTTTGTAAAACATAACATACAGTTACATGTTAAACACCTTACATGGATTCACACTTTCATCATTACTTAATAAAAAAACACTGTAGAGCTTGCTGGTTTTGTAGATAAGAAACAATGGTTAAAAAATTAATGAAAGTAAATGAGGTCTCTTTAAATAACATCTTCCTGTGTCTGTTTTAAACTGAGGTCCTATTATTTGCCATTACAGACAATAGGTGGGCATTAGATAAAGGGACAGAAATATACAATTCTCTGGGCATTGTGAAAAGAGAAGACATTCTTCAAAGTAACAAACCTTTCCTATACAGAAAACAAGGACAAGCTACTGAAATGTCTAAATCAGATGGAGTCAGAAAGAAGTCCTAAAGAGGAGAGCAAGCTGGCTGAAAAGAGAGCAATAAAAAACAAAAGAATATTCAGTTCAGAAAACAGTCCATCGTCAAGTCCAGATCACATCCAGAAGAGATTCAAAAAGGTAAAATATTACTTTCGAATATAACTTTTACTTTTCTTTTTTTAAAGAATGACAAAGGACTTGTTTTTGCTGTTCTGTGACTTCAATTTTTCAGTGCTAACAAAGGATCACAAGCCAAGCCACGAAAGTTAAACTTATTATAGGTATGAAAGTGTTGAAGGTTTGTAAATAAATATTGTATGCTTGCATAAAAAGTGGCAGCTCATTCCACTGTGGCGATCCCAGATTAATAAAAGGACTAAGCCAAAATCATAATAATTACAAGCATATACAGCAGAGCAAAGATAAAAGTTAAATAAACAGTCCTTAATGGTTTTCTGGAGAGTCTAGCAAGATTCAGGTACAGAAATTGAAAAATCAAACATAAAATAACATTGTCATCAATGTAAAAATTAATTTAAAATAAAAATATATTTATTTTTTTAAATCTTTAATACATTTAAAATCCATTTAAATCCTGCGATTTGACTATTGCGGATACATTGCGATATTGACGCTCAAAGGATATATTGTTCAGACCTACCATGGACCACAAAACCAATTGCGATTTACCGTTGCAATCAGAATTATTCAACCCCCTGATTTATTAGCCCCCCTGTTTATTTTTTTCCCCAATTTCTGTTTAACAGAGAGAAGATTTTTTTTCAACAGATTTCTAAACATAATAGTTTTAGTAACTCATCTCTAATAACTGATTTATTTTATCTTTGACATGATGACAGTAAATAATATTTCACTAGATATTTTTCAAGACACTTTTATACAGCTTAAAGTGACATTTAAAGGCTTAACTAGGTTAATTAGGTTAACTAGGCAGGTTAGGGTAATTAGGCAAGTTATTGTATAATGATGGTTTGTTCTGTAGACTATGGAAAAAATAAATAGCTTAAAGGGGATAATAATTTTGACCTTAAAATGGGTTTTAAAAATTAAAAACTGCTTTTATTCTAGCCAAAATAAAACAAATAAGACTTTCTCCAGAAGAAAAAAATATTATGAGACATACTGTAAAAATTTCCTTGTTCTGTTAAACATCATTTGGGAAAAATTTAAAAAAGAAAAAAAAATTCAAAGGGAGTTCAATAATTCTGATTGCAACTGTATATGTCTTGCATTTGTTTATAAAAACTGAATAAATAAGATTTCCATTGATGTATGGTTGGTTGCGATAGGACAATATTTGGCATAGAAACAACTATATGAACATCTGGAATATAAGGATTTAAAATGTATATTAAATATTGAGAAAATTGCCTTTAAAATGGTCCAAATCAAATTCTTAGCAAAGCATCTTACTATAATTTATATATATATATATGGTAGCAAATTGGCTAACTATCTCTAAAACATTATCTTAATACACTAATGATTTATTACATTAAAGAAAAATCTGTCGTTTTGACCCGTACAATTATTATAATTTTTTTTTTTGGCTATTTTTACAAATATACCAGTGATTTTGTGGTTGAGGGTGAATATGACATTGCTCTTTCAGACGCTGTTATAAAGAGTTTTCCAACAACTTCTCAATAGTTTCTTTGGGCTGGTTTACGAGAAAAAAAAATTAATGATAAACAAACTCTTTAACAGGTTTGACATTCCAGTTGAATTTCTTTTGTATTTTAAATGTGTTTAGTTACACGTTTAGTTTCACATATAAGCTAATCTGCAAGATGATCATTCTTATACGTTCTTATAATTACAGTATTTATATTTCAGCATTTATACGTATGTTCTGTATATTTATATTTCTCAGGCAATATAAGGACACATATGCTGATAAAGAGGTGAGAGAAAAAAACACTATAACATATTATTATACTTATACCAAATTTATACTTTTGTATTATTATAAATTATATCTCTTTTTCAGAGTCCGGAATTATTGGTTTCTGCAGAATGTTCTGTTCAGTGTATCATTTTCCTCCCACTTGTCTCAGTTTTGTGTCACTTTAAGCTCTTTTGATTAATAAATGATTAATAATTAACATTTTAAATTATTATTATTAGTCTTATTAATTAATTAATTTACTGGTTGGTTGATTGGTTGGTATTTAAATTTGAGACCCATAACATTGCTTTGAGAAGGTGTTTTCTACTACAAGAATAATCCAACAGGATTAGTAGTATACATAAGTGTATAGTTTGATAGTTTATTAGGATTCATGTAGAAATAGTCCTATAGAAATTGAACTCTAATGCTTTAGATTTCCTGTAGAATTCCTCCAGGAGTCCTGCATGTTCCCTGTTTGCATGTTCTCCCCATGTTTGTGTTGGTTTCCTTCTGGTGCTCCCCCCACAATACAAGGACAATAGGTGAATTGAAAAAACCAAATTGGTTGTAGTCGGTTGTAGTGTTTGAGAGTTTGTGTGAATGAGAGAGTGCATGGGTTTTTCCCCAGCACTAGGTTAAGGCCAGAGTAATTGTTCTGCTGTGGGGACCCCTGATAAATCAGGGATTTAGCCATGGAAAGTTAATTTGTTTGAATTCTAATAATAAAACCAGCATATTAGAAGGATTTCTGAGTTTACACTTAAGACTTATAATTAATTTGTTCGTTTGTTTATTTAACTTATATTTATAATATATTATTTTCTGTTCAACAGAAGAAAGAAACTCAACACTTTTAAAACAAGCAGAGGAGGAGCAAATTATGGTCATTTAGAAGCGCGTCCTCTCAAAAAAAGTGAACGTGTGAATTATGAGCCTCGTCGCTTGCCGTAAAAAGTTTTAAGCAAATCACGTGATTTCCGTCAGTTTCAACCACAACACTTTGGGCACAACAATTTAAGATATCAATGCAGATCTAATTTTTCAATCTCCATATCGTCGGAAGAGCTTTTCTTTCTGTTCCTGACTGTCAGCGCATTTTCCCGAGGGACATTTCCAAGCACCGCATCTATCGGAGCCTCATAATGCTGAATTTCTGTCCTCAGTGTGGCTCAAAGTTGCAGGCTGGGTTCAGATTCTGTCCCTCGTGTGGGGAGAAGCTGCCAGAAAACCGAACAGAGGAATATGAACCTTCACCGCCACCCGAATCACAAATAAACGCTGTGATTTCATCTGTGAGCGACATGGAGGGTAAATACAGACTATAGGTCCAATACTAGCTCATTACATTGTCAAACATAACATAGGCTTTACGTTACATGTTAAACACCTTACATTGATTCGCGTTGTACACAATTACAAATACATTACTATGGGCTAAACGTTTAAACTTATAATAAAACGCGTTACTGGTTCATTCGTGGGTTGTGGAGAGCGTCTGATCCAGACTTTTCATTTGAACACCCAATCAGACTGTCCTGTTAGAATTGAGTTTAAACTTGTCAAGCAGCTATTATTGAATGACCGAGTGTGTCCTATTTGTTCTGTACTTTTTGGTATTAATATTCAATCACATCTTTATAAAGTATTTATTCTGTGCTGTGGGCAGAAGGGTTTTCAACCTCAACCATTTAAAACTTTGCTCGGTACATTTTTCTGTTGTTGTTTTGAAATGAGCAGAGCAGGAGTTGTGTTCGCACTGCTGGCAGTAAGTCAGACTAGTTTTAAGTGGATGTTGAACTCTATCAGGGTTGCTCTTTGTCACCAGTTCTGTTCATAATTTTTATGGCCATGGTGCTCCACTGGAAAAAGGTGGTTTGCCATCTCCAGGTTGAAGGAAAGTCCCAGGTGGAAGAGCTCAAGTATCTTGGGGTGTGTTCAGGAATGAGGGAAGAATGGGAATGTGAGATTGGCAGGCAGATCGGTGCAGCAGTAATGCGTTATTGTACTGGTCCGTTGTGACAAAGAAGGAGCTGAGCTCTCAGTTTACCAGTTAATATACGTTCCTACTCTCACCCCTGGTCATGAGCTTTGGTTCATGACCAAAAGGACAAGATCTCGGATACAAGCGGCCAAAATGAGTTTCCTTTGCAGCGTGGCAGGGTGCGCCCTTATAAATAGGGTGAGGAGCTCTCAGAGTAGAGCCCTGCTCCACCACATTGAGAGAAGTCAGCTGAGGTGGCTCTGGCATCTGTTTCAGATGCCTCCTGGACACCTACCTAGGGAGGTGTTTCAGGAATGTACCACCAGGAGGAGGTCTCGGGGAAGACCCAGGATATGCTGGAGGGACTATGTTTTTCGGCTGGCCTGGGAAAGCCTCGGGCATCCCCCCAGAAAAGCTGGAGGAAGTGTCTGTGGAAAGAGAAGTCTGTGGTTCCAGAAAAGCGGATGAAAATTGCTAAAAAAAATTTTAAAAATATTTCTGTTTAGCAAAGACATAAATTGATTGAAGTTGTGATTAAAGAGATCAATACTGTGATGATATATATATTTTTCAGTTACATGAGGTTCTTTTAAACGTTCATATTTGTAAAGAGCCCTGAAAAAAGACTCATTGCATTTTCAAAAAAAAAACATTAAGCTGTACATAAGGTTTAATTTTATCAGCATTAAAAACCTCTGATCCCAAACATTACAATGGTGTACACATAATTGATGCAAATAATTGTTGATGTGACCCGACTGAGCTTCAGTCCTCTGAGTAATGGCAGCACATTAACCCACATTGTCTTGTAGTGGATTGTGCTGGGGACTCCTCTCCATCTGCACTGAGTCGCCCACCGTTACGTACAACACGGCGAAAGACCTTGAGTAGCACAATCACAGAATATACAGGTGAGTCTGAGATTATTATGTATCCCTATAGGAGACAGAGACTGACTCTGAGGTTGTTATGTGTCTCTATTTTAGAGAGAGAAGCTGATATGTATGTTTGTCGACTGCTTTATTTCAGACCAGAAGCCAGTGCCGTCTTCTCGAAAGAGAAAGTCATCTCAGCTGGTTAAAGAGGAAAATGTAGTGGCAAAGAAAACCCAATCAATTTTAACCCAAACTCCAGGTAGACACAATTTACTAAAACACTAGTCAATCAATTATAAAGTACCATTTTATTATAGCCAACATTCATTTAAAAATTATCACTTTCACTTAAAGTAGTTGCAAAATGCTAATCAACTGCGTTATTATATTGAATTATTATTATTTTTTGCAGATAAGACATCTTTCACACCTCCTCGAAAAGGAAAGGCGTCCCCTCAGGTTAAAGAACAAGAGGAGATTAAACAAACTTATTCATCTACACTTCAAACTCCAGGTAGGATACAGTGGACAGAGACAAGAGTTGATATTTTAAGTAGATAATTTTAAGTTGATATTTTAAGTAACTTTGGTGATTGAAGCAGATTTTTCATCTTGGGTCATAAACTGAATAGCATACACGAGCACGTTATAACAAATAGGGTAATTTCTACACAATATTACAAGTTGTATTCATGCATTATTTCAGATAAGATGTCTTCAATGTCACCTCAAAACTATAAGGCTTCTCCCCTTAAAGATGAGGAGACAAAGAAAACATCTTCAGCTCTTCAAAGCCCATGTAAGACACTGCACAGAGGATTAACTGCTCCAAATGTCTATTTATATATCTATATATATATATATAAATTTATAATGATGATGCTATCTCATTCATGAGACTAATCTCACTATGCATTATTTTTTACAATAGTCTCAAATGAAATTAATAAGTGGGCTTTTTCAATATCTCAAATGCTGCACGTATCTTTGTAAAAAAAACTATACAATTATATACATAAACAGTTGAAGTCAGAATTATTAGCTTCCCTTTGAAATTTTTTTCTTTTCCCAAATGGTGTTTAACAGAGCAAGGACATGTTCACAGTATGTCTGATAATATTTTTTTATTCTGGAGAAAGTCTTATTTGTTTTACTTTGGCTAGAATAAAAGCAGTTTTAAATAAAATAATTAAAACATATTTTAAGATCAAAATTATTAGCCCCTTTAAGCTATATATTTTTTTGTGATAATCTACCAAACCATCGTTATACAATAACTTGCCTAATTACCCTAACCTGCCTAGTTAACCTAATTAACCTAGTTAAGCCTTTAAATGTCACTTTAAGCTGTATAGAAGTGTCTTGAAAAAGATCTAGTAAAATATTATTTACTGTCATCATGGCAAAGATAAAATAAATCAGTTATTAGAAATGAGTTATTAAAACTATTATATTTACAAATGTTGGGGAATTGGGGAAAAAATAAACAGGGCTAATAATTCAGGGGGGTTAATAATTCGGACTTCAACTGTGTGTGTATATATATATACATATAAATATATATATAATCAAATAACAAAACTAATCTGTAATCTAAAAACAATGTTAATACAAATAAGAGATATTTGTATTTGATATATAGAATAGCGTGTAATAGTGCTTCATGATATATATAGTGTAAAAGTTATTTGTGTCAAATTTGTTGTTGTGCTTTGTATTAAATGGCAGATTGTTGTTGTTTTTAAGCTAAATGCAAAAGTAAGAAGCGGGTGAGCAGTGTTGACCCTGTTCTGGAGGGGACTGTGGTTTGTGACCAGTCAGGCAAAAAATGGAAGCTGATTGAACTTCTGTGGAAAACTGAATTAGACGTGACATATGGAGGTAAGATATTTGACTATCAAATCATGCTGGCTCCATTAACAGGATGATGTCGCCATTTACACATCATAAATCTCCTTTTCTTTTGCATTAGTTCCTTGGTATAGCAATACAATACATGTGGCTATTAAATCATATGTTTCTTTTTCTAATCCAGTGTGCCAAGCAAATCAGCACACAGACTCTGATGCATTGCATGAATACAAGTACATGTTGAGAATGGTGAGCGTTCACACTATGGTCTATCAGTGTGCACTTGTATCTGTGAGTAAAGGTCCTCATGGCTTTAAGTTCTTTTCTATAGGGTGCTAAAGAAGGACACTTGTTTAATGAGCAGAACTTCCATCTGAGAGCAGCCAAACCTGATGCAGGTCAGCCATTTTAGCACATAAAAATCTATGATAGACCAGTTAGTGCAGCTGTGCTTGTGATCACAGTTTTTTTTCTGTATCAATAGTGGAGAAATGGGGGAAATTGCACAAATTGAACTTCCTTGGGATTCCATCCTGTGTAGGCTTTGGTCTTCATGAAACGTATAGGTATGTGGATTTGTATTTTTCTGATCAGAAACCTACACAACTGTTCAAACAGTTCATTGCAGTCAGTATTTGTTTAAAATAAATGAACCTTTTTTTACTCAATAGATGCATTAAGTGGATCAAAAATGTGACCGTTCAGATATTTTTACCATCTAGACAAAGAGTTTTGTTTTATAAAAATTCTGTTATTTAAAGAAAAGATTTCTTTCAAAAGAATTTTATAAGGTTTTACTGACCCCAAACGTTTATAATCACAGATTTCACTACATAAAAAGTAAATCCGGGTTCCCACACTTCTTGAAAGTACTTGAATTTCAGACATATCGATGCAAGGCCTGGAAAGTACTTAAAAACACACAGCGGTCCTTGCAAGTTATTGAATTGAATTTGTTTATGGTTTGATTTCAACAATTGTACTCAATGGTCTAAAACGGATAGAAAAAAACTGAGAAACTCTTAAATTAAAAATCTTTAATTTAACTTTTGTTCAATAACACTGACAAATAATCAACAATTTATGAACTATTTTAATAAAGTTCTTTGGACATGACTTTTAAAAATGGTAAATTTCTGAAAATTACCCTGACATTTTTAATGTAAATATTAAGTGTAAGTAAAACATTAAGCATAATAAGGACTTTTATGCTGCTACATATGCTGGGGTATGAATTACAAAAATGCTTGATTTAAAATTAATGGTGCTTTAGAAAGTCTGAATCTGCTCTTCTTGAAAGCATGAGAAGCCTGCTAAATGCATCAAATGAAAATAATTCCTGACATTTTGACAGACAGATAATAAAGTTAATTGACAGTGAAAACGTCTTACAGCAAACATCAATTTGTTTTACAACCAAGATATAAATTTTTTTGATGAAATGTTTATATATTTTACTCACAGACAACAACACCTCGTTTACTTTTTTTGTGATAGTCTTAGGGCAGACTGATGTTTTCAGTTGGTTATTGTGTATAACTTGCACTTAGAAAAGTGAATTTGTTTTCCTACATACAACTGTCTGTAGGTTTTTAGTATTTCCTAGCATGGGACAACCTCTACAAACTGAGTTAGATGAAGGAACCGGTTTTCTACCTGAGAAAAATGTTCTCCAGCTTGCACTGAGACTAGTAAGTATACCAATGAATGTTTTTACCCTCACACTTGTTTCTATGTCCTTACACATTCTCTGGAAAATGGAAAATACTTGAAATGTGTCGCCAATTGCAGATAAGTCACACAATTAATTTGTGCATGTTTTGTAGTTGGATTCACTTGAATTTATCCATGAGAAGGAATATGCCCATGCTGACATCCATGCAGGAAATATTTACATCAAGTCCAGCAGTCACACAGAGGTCAGTGATGTTTTATGACCTGAAGATAAGTCATTAATTGAGGTAAAGCTGGTTTTATATTTGCACATTCCGACTTTCAAATTCAATAAAATTATGAAGCGGAATTTAAAAAGGCTAATGGAGAATAATAGTCACAGCATACTGTTATGAGCACAGCATACATTATATTTAAAACTGTAACTCTGCATTTAAAACATGCTTATGTCTATGGACATTTGTGACATCATTGTTTATCTCCAAATTAGCTATTTCAATCATAGAATTTTAATTGTATATATTTTTTGAAACTAATTGAATACAAATATATAGTAATCAATAATAACATCCCATATGAATGCATAATGTGAGTTCTATGTGCTGTTACAGCTGTAGTTGTCTAAAATGCAACTGTTAGTTTTTGAACAGTGGTCCCTATATATTCTTTACCACAATATTTTGAATATTTGGTTTGAAATCACGTGCAATAATGACTTTAAACATCATTAGCACTATTTAATTGACTGTGAACAATTTTGTACTCTATTAGTCATTAGTTGCTAATATGATTACCCTATTCAGAATTTGCAAACAATATTTATTTGTAAGGATGTCAGGAAGGTGAAAGTCCAAATGTGCAAGTACAAATTATTCAACATCAAATTATGACTTAAAGTCACTTTTATTCAACGAGCAAAACATGTTCTTGTGGAATGCTCTATTTTTAATGTTATCAGACAACAATTCTTATCTGGAGAGACTTAAATGTGAATCCTTCTAAAATTGTTTTAGATTTTTATCTTAATTTTATCACAATTATTATTATTATTATTATTTCTGTATTTTATCTTGTGTATTATTTATTGCTGTTGATGACTTTTAATTGTTAGAATATTTTTAAAATGATAGAAAAATGATATTTATAAAATGTAGTAAAACTTGATCTTTTTTGCCATGATATAGCCAGAGAAGCTGATAGGGCAATAAACTCAAAATTCTCTCTCTCTCTATTCAACCAGCAAGTTTTTTATAAATAAAATATATTTAAAATATATTTCTCAACTTTTATTTACATTTGAACAAAAACGTTTTGTTTCAAGTCCAAATTTGCCAGGGGTATGGATAGTTTTGGACTTGACTGTATAAAACCAACTTTACCCCACTTATACATTATTCAGTGTTTGATTCAGTATTGAGGTGTTTGTTTGTGTTTGCAGGTGTTCTTGTCTGGCTTTGGTCATGCCTTCAGGTTTTGTCCTGGTGGGAAGCATGTGGAGTATCGACAGGGAAGCCGCACTGCTCATCAGGGTAACATCAGCTTCATCAGTCTGGATTCTCACAAGGGGGCTGGTGAGTGTCTGTTATCCATTGCACCATTTGCTTTATTTATATAATAAAAATGGGGGTGTGATATAAGTGTGTGTGTTCTGGCAGGTCCCTCTCGACGTAGTGACCTGCAGTCTCTGGGTTACTGTATGCTGTGCTGGATGACAGGATCATTACCCTGGAGTCATCTCTCGCACAATAGCTCTTCTGTCGCTGCAGAGAAGGAGAGGTCAGCAGAAATACTGAAACATCTTGATTAGGGTTGTAGTCAAGAGAGGTTGTAGTCAGAAACTGCTTGGACTGGTCTTTGACTTTGTAACTTGTAAAAATCATGGAATGGAAACTAGTAAACTAGACAAAACAGAACTATATTAGCTTATATGTGTCCAAAAAGAAGGGGAATAAGTCCAGAAATATAAGCTTATTTTATCCAACCCCATTTACAGGAATTAAACTTTATTAGTGCATAGTCTTTTAATATTAGTCAGCTAATTTTTTCTTTGGTCATATTTGGCTAAAGTCTGATTACACACCTACAGCAACTGTACTTGGTCAAACTACTATTTAACACAGATATTGAACTTTTAAGTGAATAGCAACAGTTATTAGTCTGATAGTATGTTGTCATTTTTGAAAACCAAATCTCTACTGTAAGAACTTTATTGAACAAGCAACGAATTGTGAAGTACAAAGTTTGAAGATTAAAAAAATAAATAAACATGTCTATTTAATGTTAAATAAATGACATTTATTTTGTAATTTTAGTTTTTACAGTTTTTTTAATAAATGGATTAGAGTCATATCTAAAAATAATTATTATCAATTAAAAACAGTGCAGAGTATATTTATAGGGTTTTTGCACAAACATTTTTTGTATGTTTTACGGCAACCCAACTTGAAAGACATGAACAAAATACAGGCATTGCCTTTTAAATAAAAGTTATAAA
>CAIGQZ010001108.1:13940506-13955321 GCA_903798205.1 Danio tinwini
AGAGAGAGAGAGAGAGAGAGAGAGAGAGAGAGAGAGAGAGAGAGAGAATTTTTGCTCTTTTAATTCTCCTTTTAGTGTTGATGGTTGAGTTATATAAATTTATATCATTAAGTCACCCAATGTTGGGGGTAATGCATTACAAGCGGGTTACATAATAATATTACTTTTCTTAGTACCAAGTAAAGTAACGATTTACTTTTAAAAAAAGTAAGTAATATTTATTGAGTTATTTTTTCCAAATGTAATGCAAGTTACTTTTTAGTTTAATTAATTAGCTTATAAGAAATAAACAGCTGAATTAAAATGAACGGAGTCTCATTGAATCCCGTACACAATCAGAAAATGTAGAAACAGACAGGAACCAAGATGGCAGAGCTTTACATTTCTGCAATGGAAGTATTCTCATTATTCTGAATGGATCAAAAAAAGGAGAAAGAGGATCATCTCAGCGGACAGTCATTTTAATTCACTAATAAAACAACATACAAACGTAGGAAACGCATTACTTTACACTTTTATTAATTTGTATATATGTCTTATAACTCAAGGGTCAGGAAGTTCTCAAAAGATAGGATTGTCCTACATTATTATTTTTAATGTGTTTTTTTTTATGAAAAAGGAAGGTGTAGGCTATACGGTGCATTAATTGCAGAGCTCCTCTGTTAAAAAAAATAAAATAAAAAAAAAGACGATGAAGAAGAAAAATTCCTGCAAGTTCTGAAAGAAATCAAGCTTCAGCCAGGTTAGAAAAAGTAACACAAAACTCAAAAGTAATGTAACGCATTACTTACCATAAAACGTAACTAAGTAATGCAACTAGTTAATTTTTGGGATAGTAACTCAATGTTGTAGTGCATTACTTTCAGCATTAACTACAGTTTGGGGTAGTGTCTTCCATTATTAGTGCATGGGCTGTGGGTAAAAGCTGGTTTGGCTTAAATCTCAAGTTTGACGTTTAGTTTTTTTCTCTTGTTCACAGGTGAAACCATAATGCGGAGAGATAACTGGTGCGGAAATTGGATTTAATTGTTTTATGGAATGTTTAAAAGGGCTTTTATGTTTTTTAAAATTCTTTTATTGTGTTTTTTATGATGAAGCTGCAGTGTAAACTTTGCATGCTTGTTTGCTCTTCTAGATTTGAATCACTGTTATTTGTTATGGTTTCGTGTTTCTGTTCTTTTGAAATAATGCTGGTTTGTTATTTGTTAGGGTGACTTCACTGCTATTTTAATACAAGAAATCATTTCTCGCTTGACACAACTCAACACACATTTCTTAGTTTTGACAAGTTTGTTGTTATAGGTTTATATTTTAGGAGACTGTATTCATGTTAAAAAGGGGGTTAATTTATTTATTTTTTCTCCCATGTTTTAACTGTTTTGTGCAGCAAACATTACTAAAATAAACATCTGCACCCAAAACTTATCTCGTGTTTATCTAAAGCGCACAACTGCCGCAAGGGGGCACCGTCGACTCAAATGTACAGGATTATAACGGAACTCAAAACGTCCGGTCTGTTTTCTACACGGAACGAAAATAAAGCTTCCATTTTCAATAAGGGGGCGCCAACAGGCAAATGAGCTCGTTTTCTGCGTTTACGCCAGTGAACAGCTTTATTAATGAATCCACCTAAAATGAAACGTCGCCGAATGGCGGAGCTGGAGCCCTGGATCGAGAAGCTCATTCAGAACTACGGCGAAAACCAAACCCAAACTGTCGTCAAGGCGAGCGTCATTGGCGTGAGTAGTTTCGTCACGGGTGAATATTATATTTCTAAGCTGTCGTGTCAGTAATTACGTGTGTGTTCAGATGTGTGAAATCTCGGACTCGCAGCGGATGGATCGCACAGATGCCTGTATGCTGTTCCTGTCCGACGGGAGCGCGATGATTCCCGCAGTGCTGAGCGACGCCGCCTGGGAGCGTCTGCAGGAGTGAGGGACCCATTAAACTTCTGTTATGACACCACACACTGCACACCTGAGCCCCTGTTTTTATCCTACTCATCTGGATAATCGGGCCCGGTGAAAAATCATGCTGAAATAAGCACAATCTATGTTTTAAATCTGTGAACTTGTGTTGGGGCCTGTAGTGCTTCTTGTAATTTTGCTATCTGACTACATGTGACACTACTGTAAGTTAAAATTGAGGTTAAAGTTGGTTTTATATTTGCACTTTAACCTTCTTAATATAATTTCAGAAAAGTGTTCATTACAAATTCTAAATAAGGAAATATAAGCAGTGTATATAGTAGCAAAATACAACATTGTCTACACCAGAGATGCCCATTGTAACCTTTGATTTGGCCCACCATCCCAACTGAGAGGAGAGTGAGAATGATGGAGAGGGTTGAGGCGCATGCCTTTAACACAGATATCGTCATTTCTAATTTGACGTAACCTTTTTTGTTAGTTTTATTGCTAAGCTACCAAAAAGCAAACTGAAATTAAATGTTGTAAATGAAGTTTTTTAAGTGTAAATACTGTCACTCGATGGATAGAGGACTATGCAGAAGACATCAGCATGCAAATCAAGGCAAAAACTAGTTTAATTCTATTATAAATGTGGTTTTTACTTATTTGTAATAAGTTAATTACAAAATGTAAAACAAAATACTGTATTAGTTAATATAAAGCAATGTTTTCTTGTCATTTTGAAATATTAAAGAAATTAGGAAATTACCCATGGCAACTATATTTACCTTCGGCCCACTAGCCTCAATCAAGTTTGATTTTTGGCCCTTCATAAGAAAACTTTTGGGCACCCCTGGTCTACACATTCTAGTGCTAATGTTGTTTTCAAGTCATACTTGTAAGCGATTTCAGGCCGATTATTAAAAGTAGCATGGCACAAATTGTCACTGTTCAAAATGAGTGAATGTGCAAATAGAAAACCAACTTAGTTAGAAATGTAATGGTAACAGTAATTCATTGTTGATTCCCTCTTTCTTCAGGTCGCAGGATTTGGATTCTTTTACATCCCTGCTCAATCATGTTGCATATGTCCGTAGCTTTGAGCTGAAGTTTGACATGAAGCCTGATCTGGTATGTGATGTGTTGCCGTATCAGAGACACTTGTTTGTTTGAGCACTGTTCATTTTGGTGATTTGAATTTAATATGCCATGCCAGTAAAGCAGGTGTCTATTTAAGGTCAGGCAGCCCTTGGATGGGATGACAGAGCAGATGTTTTGGCATGTTTCAGTTTAAGTGTTACATCAGCTTGGCCTGTAATAACACTTATATAGAGCACTATTGAAGAGATAGTTTACCCAAAAATGAAAATTCTATCAAAATGTATTCACCTTCACTTATAATAATAATAATAATAATAATAAACTTAATTTTTATATAGCGCCTTTAAAAGTAACATCTCAAAGCACTTTACAGACATAAAATGTGTAGCAGTATGTGCAGACACAGAGATGAATGAACGAAAATTAATATTAAAAAATAATTAAAAACGCATAAAATAATAGTAATAGATCTAAAATTGTCAAATTAAAGCTACCCTAAAAAGTTTAAAGAGATGATTTTAAAATACTCAGCGATTCTGCATTGCGAATATCAGAGGGTAAAGACTTCATTTATTTGTTAAAGAAATAAGATATTTTAAAGAAAGTTGCAAACTGTTACCATTGACTTCTATAGTAGTTTTAAATAAATTACAGTGGAAGTCAATGGTTACAGGTTTCCAGCTTTCTTCAATATATATTTTTCAGTTTTTAACAGAAGTAATAAACTAATAAACGTTTATAACTATTTGAGGGTCAGTAAATAGTTAATAAATGTTCATTCTTGTGTGAATTGTCCCTTTAATGCATCTGAATAAGCAGTTTTCAACTTGTTTCACCCCAAAATTAAAAAATTCACTCATTTACTCACCATCAAGTGGTTTTAATTTTTATTTTTTTTTCCTGTTAAGCACAAATGAAGGTATTTTGAAGAATGCTGGATACCAGTAGCCACTGACATCCACAGTATTTATTAATTATTATGGAAGTCAGTGGCCAGCAGTTTCTTCAAAATATCTTCTTTTGTGTTCAACAGACGAAGGGTTGGAAAAAAAACTGGATGAGTGACACAATTTTAGTTTTTAGGTGAATTATCACTTGTTAAAAAGAAAATATACGTATATTTAACAATACCAAATGAAAAGTTTTTTTAAATGTTGTTAATGTCCAAACCAGTGTTAATGTTGAGAGCAAATTTAGTTTTAGTCTTAGTCTTTTAAATAAAATTCCATTTTAGTTTGTCATATTTTAGTCATCTGAATCATTTTAGTTTGTCTAGTTTTAGTCGACTAAATTTCATAAGATTTTAGTTGACTAAATCTATTCTAGATTTAGTTGACTAAAATATATTTGGTTTAATTTAAGTGTAATTTAATTAAAATATTGTATAAATTTATTTATACAACATTTTCTAACTTAAAATGAATAAAACGGTGTCATTAAAATGTGGAATATGCTGTAGCATTTCCATTGAAGACCAAAAATGAGATATGCATTGTTGATTTATATCATAAGTAATATGTAAAATTATGTGTCGGCAAGAACAGGGGCCTGTTTCAGATAGGAGGTTAAGTGAAAACTCTGAGTATTTTAACCCTGAAATGAGAGAAACTCTGGGTTTTCCGTTTCAAAATGGCAGGTTTGTCAAACTCGAGAAAGCAGGGTAAGTCAAGCCTGTTTCTGAAAGAGTGGTAACTTTAACTCAGTTAGTTATCGTGGTAACATACTCTGTGAACCTAACCTGGTCAGGAGCAGGTTTTATTCTCTAAACTCTGAGTTTCTGTTGGTCTCCTCCACTTTTTTAAAGACGAAGTGGTATTTCTCGCCTTAGCCTTACATTTCCACCCACCTATTTTAATGCTAATTTTGGATATGCGCATAAAAACGATTGATGGAAACGTCATGATGCACATAACTTTTTGAAAATATGCATAAAAAACATGCGTATAATAACTGAGTAGGATAAACTTTTATTTGATAAAGATGCTCATAAACTGCGATGAAAACCCTTTTACTGAACAAATTCTAGTATGTGCATTAAAAAAAGTTTTGTTATAAGAGATGATGATGAAAACGTGTGTGAACAGACAAACCAGCTGAGCACATTGTAAAACATCTTAAATGTTGTTTTGGTCATTCTAAAACGCCTCAACCGTTTCAGTATTAATGTATATTATTAATTACCTCCAGAGCGTCTGGAGCATGTCAAGAGCGTCTGTTCTCCGAGTCTCATGGCTTCAAACGCCACCAGGTGTTCATTGTGTGTCAGTTGTCTTCTGAGGCGCAAGTACATTTAGTCTGTTAAATAAAGAAGAGACGCAGCTTCTGTTACCGCAGTAAATTCTGTTTTTAATGTTGATATTTGGCACCAGTTAATCAGGAAGTGACGATTTTGTTGTCTTTGATTCATTGGATGGAAACGCTGCTTTATTCGCACGTCTTTTATGCATTGTTCCAGTTTTGCATATAAATTTAATTAATATTTTTGGATGAAAACATAGCTATTGCCTATATTTCAGTCACACAAAGAACAAAGTCACGTTCGAGAATGGCTTGTCCTTATTTAATGAATAATTAGTTTAAATTCACTGACCTTCAATATGTGCTGTAACTAGACTAATGGGATTATTATTCGTTCTAAAAAATATTTTTTAGTTTCGCTTACATTCTAAATGTCATATCAACCTCTATCCCTTGATCAATAATAGAGGCACAGGTGCATTTTTAAATCTATTAAAACTGATCAACGTGTATAAAAGTCGGAACGTGTGTACAAATTTTATAAACGTCACACATTACATTACTTTTTTATTATACTTAAATATTTAAATTCGATGTAAAATTACGCATTAACTTGAGCAGCTATGTTTCCCATGCTTACTGTCTCTGTCTCACTGATGCAGTGGTGTTGCTTTTTTAAATATATGGTAATATTTGCTATAATTTTGCATGAGCACATCAAGTTCAGCAGGAGAAAGAAATGCTGGTCTCTTTTTTTCACATGTTGCCATGGTCACTCGTAATATCTGCGCTCCATTGATAATGCCTTTTTATAGTCACAGTGTGCGCGCTTAACTCTGAGTTGGTCTACTCAAATCTAATTGACCCAACTCAGATTAGCTATTCTGAAACCAAAAACTGAGTTTTTAATCTCTCTGTAAATCAACTCAGAGTTCAAGTTTAAAGTCAGAGTTGGTTGAACCTCCTTACTGAAACAGGCCCCAGTAGACTACTGAAAATGCAGGATTTTTCTCTCAGCTGTTGCCATCTCATTATAAATAGTATTATCAGACAGATGCAATCGTATCCCACGTCTACTGTGGATCAGTTACTTTTCAAATGTGTGTGTGTGCGTAATGCATCACACACCAAGATTAATTCTGATTGGATATTTACCAAAATACATCCACAAATCACATTCTCGTCTTGTTTTTATTAGTCAACGAAAATGGCGGTATATTTTTATTATAGCTATCTTCATCATCACTTAATTTTTACTTAGTTTTTATCAGTAGAAACTTGTTTGTCACGAAAATTATGACAGATTTTTCGTCACCACAATTAACACTAGCCCAATGCAAGTAATGACCAATGTTTTTGTAGTGTATGTTTCATCTCTTGTTTTTGTCTTATTTTTTTCAGGCATCTTGTCAGTTTTACTTGAAAGTTAATCAAATTAACACCTTTTGCATCGCCTTAAAGCGCCAACCCCCTCCCAGCTGGCAAGTCATTGATCACTGTAACCTTCATAATGATGCCTCTTTATCACACTCAATCACTGCCAGTTAACCGTTCTTAACCTCTAATCATCTTTCAGCACAACTCTCCAGTCAGTCAGAGACCAGATTGAGAAGACGTGGAGGTGCGTAAACCCTATTTATAACATGCGAACACATCTCGGACAGAATGTGTTTTTATAATGATGCGTTTAACGGGTGGTGTTAATTGCATTGCTCTCTGTCAGATCCCGCAGGGGGGGTTCAGAAAGTTCAGTCTCTGGTAAGTGTCACACTTTTTTTTTTTCTTTAAATAGCTTCCATACACTTGCACTGAACTGTAAACGCCTGCAATTTGGGTTTATAAAGTGAAGATTTATGTATCCTTTTAACAGAGCTGTGCAAAATATTGATATAGTATGGACAAAATAAAAAGTCTATCATTTCATATTATGCTCTATCGTTTATTTCGTGGAGTTACTAAATGCATTGTTTGGAGTAATACTTTTTTCATGATTCATATAAGCGTAATATTACATGCCATTATCATGATGCACACAGAAACATGAATAACAGCATAGTGAGAAAGTTGCAATCTTGAAAAAGTGTTTACATTTGTATTTTATTTAGCAAAATATTTTTGTGTTGGACCTGTAATCGTAAGTGTTTTACATTTTAGCACATTTCTAGTATATACTATAGTCTGTTACATGCGGTCAATAAATATAAACTAATTGATTAAATTTATCGAAATGGTCACTTTATTAGGTACACCTTACTAGTACCAGGTTGGACCCCCTTTTGCCTTCAGAACTGCCTTAATCTTTCGTGGCATAGATTCAACAACATACTAGAAATATTAATCAGAGATTTTGGTCCATATTGACATGACAGCATCATGCAGTTGCTGCAGATTTGTTGGCTGCACATCCATGATGCGAATCTCCCATTCCACCACATCCCAAAGGTGCTCTATTGGATATCTGGTGACTGTAGAGGCCATTTGAGTACAGTGAACTGCTGGAAGTAGCCATCAGAAAATGGGTACACTGGTCATAAAGGGATGAAATGCTCAATTGGTACTAATGGGCCCAAAGTGTGCCAAGAAAATATCCCTCACACCATTACACCATCACCAACAGCCTGAATCGTTGATACAAGGCAGAATGGATCCATGCTTTCATGTTGTTGACAAGGCATTTGCACCGACAGAACTGCTGCTTGCTGGATATTTTTTATTTTTCATTTTTCTGTAAACCATAGAGATGGTTGTGCGTGAAAATCAGCAGTTTCTGAAAGTAGTAGATCAGCAGTTTCTGAAATACTCAGACCAGGCCATCTGGCACCAATAACCACTTAAATCACCTTTCATTTTGATGCTCGGTTTGAACTGCAGCAGATTGTCGTGACCATGTCTACATGCCTAAATGCATTGAATTACTGAATTAGTTAGTTAGGACAGCAGTTGGACAGGTGTGCCTAATAAAGTGGCCGGTGACTATATCATTATCAGGATAAGAGCTGACTTGTATCGCGATATGAGATTTTCATATCGCCCAACCCTAGCGATAATCATGCGTTATGTACATAATTTCCCAGGGGTCTCGCTCTCGTCTCTGTTGGATGTTTGGCACAGTGACATTATAGTAAGTATCCTGAATGATGCAATGGAGAAAATAAATGCATCTGCAACATATTGTCCAAGTGTGGTGACACCAACTCACTGGCACAGAGAGAGGCTTCAGCGGAGGGTAAGGCTGCTTCCTTGGCAACCTAAATGCACCAGCTGTTGACAAAATAAATTATCATTGCGTATGCGTGTGTTTTTATTTCCAGGCACAGGAGCAGTTTGCCATCCCCGTGCCTTTTCTTCTTATCCCGGAGGAACAAAGGGAGCTGATGACAGCTGATCCCGGTACTGTCTGCCGTCTAATTAATTGCTTTTTTTTTCATAATGACCCATTGGGCATTTGAGCAGATTTCGCAGTGCATGTGGCGCACTGTGCTTATGTGTTTTTGTCTCGTGTACGTAAATGTGCGCAGGTGCAGACAGTGAGACGCCAATTGGCTTGACTCCGCCCCATGAAGAACCTCATCCAATCAGCACATTGAGTGCAAATCAAGCTGTGGCCATCCAGGATGATGCTATAAGTGACTTGTGTCCGGATGAAGGACCATCTACTCTGGCGCACACACGACCAGGTGAGACGTTACAGATGAAAGCCAGTGCTGTTCCAGGTAGACGATGTGTTATTAAACCCCATCTCTCTTCGTCTCCCAGAGGTTTTGTATGGAACAGGGGATCTGTCTGGGGATAGAACGAGCCCTTGGGATATGTTCACAGAAGAGCCTGGTCTGTTAGGTAGAAGTTCTACCTCTGGCTCAAATGGTAATGCAGATGTTTTCTGTGCACACAACATTTTAATAATCATTTCAGTCTAAGAACATGCTTTCACCCAGTATTACTGTCCATTATTGTCCACTTGAAGAGTTTTTTTACATCTAATCTCTAAATGCTATTTATATTTGATATTTTCTTCTAAAATGAGCATTTTTCTTCGACTCCTGTGTGTTGGCTCAGTAATTTTACTTTTACAGAGATGAATAAGTTCTTTTTATTCCCTTTAATGTGAAATAACTGAACATAAACATAGGAGGCTGAGAAAAATTCTTATTTTTGGAGAATTTCAGATGGCCTTTAGAGGTTTTTGCATCTGAACTCTTCACTTGTACTGATTACAAGTAGGCCATGTTAAATACTAGTGTGAAATACTTTGAGCGTGTCCATTTTAGACCACTTCATGATCAAAACGCAACTGGATTGCTTCTGTTTAGCCAATTACTTGACTTGATTGTTAAATTTTATGGGATGTGATGTTTAAGCACATCAGACAGAATTTAAATTTTGCCATCTGAGTTTGGTTTGAATAAGGTGTTTTCGCACCAGTCCTAATTCAAACACAAATCCATTACATATTACATAGTCCTGCAGAGCAGAAACTAAAGTGGCTGCTCTCTGTATCATGTTTTAATTCCACATTCAAATGTTAATATCACAAATGAATATTGCAATATTAGATTGTAACGTGAATTTGAAATCCTCAAATCGGAGCAGAGATAACCAACCATACTGTTTTTTTGGTTCAAGTCCCTATAAAGTCAAAGTCTAGCTTTCTTACTGTATTATAATATTGCAGTATTTATTATTTAAATGATACTGTACACTACAGGGCAAAAGTTTTGGGTCTTTTTTTAAAGGAGTTATTCTGTTTATCAAAGCGGCATTTATTAAATGTAGAAGAATAGTTCCATATTCATTAAAACTGGAATAACTTTCTTATAGTATGTAGTTTCAAATGAAATTATTACCCCCGTCATTATTGCTTTTATTACTTTTTTTTTGTTAACAACTGTTTATTGTGTTTTTCCAGAAACAATAATAAAGAACAAAAAAGTGCAAATTTAAAACCCATTCACACCCATCTCACCCCTGGTAGACTTCCAAAGAGAGAAAATAAATAAATAAATCAATAAAATAATTTTTACAAAGATCATTTACAAAGATTTTAAAAAGGATGACACAACATCAAAAGCTGAATGCATTTCGCATTAGCTCTATATACAAGAAGTTGAGAGTTCCATTGAGAGAATGTCCAACAGTCTAGTCCGGTCTTCGTCTGTCCATTGTGTGAGGAAGATTCCAGCGGTTGAGCAGCAATTTTTTTTGCTGCTGTGAGAGCAAATAACAGAAGACATCTTTGTTGAATGGACAAAGTAAGGTCCCTAAAGTCATGAAAAAAGTCAAAAATGGTCAAGCACATCTCAGTTCCCAACAAATACTGTATGATAGATCCTGTGAGGGCTGAGTCCAGAAAGGTGAGAAAGAGGGATATCGCTCCTCCAATTTGGTTACACCAAACCAATTATGTTTCAGCCTTACATACTTGCCACATAATAACACTGTGTCCTAACTACAAGCTGCACCGCAATAAAAGGTATCTTTTCCATGTTAAAAGAAGTTATTGCCCTAACCATCATTGACAGTGATGTGCGAAACGTGTATTTTAGAAACTGTTTCTATTTCTGCAATGTTGCAGCAGAACAAAAGCATATACTGTAATACTATGACAAAAATCATCTCAGGTAAGGATTATGTGCTTTATTCAGCATTAAATGCTCCCAGTGTAAGTTTAAATACATATTTACTTTACATTTATTGTCATACTACTGAAAGCAGCAGCAGATAGTTCACCTCAGATCTTGAAAAACTAATTAACTAGCAGACGGTTTGAAAATGAGATTCAGAACTGGCACTTGGTGCAAACCAACAACATCAGTCACTCAGCAGCCTATTAATAATGTTAAAGAGGATTTATTTGTATTAATTAGATTAAAAACCTGTACCATTTTGTTGGTAGTGCAGTGGGTGGTATTTAAATATTTCTGTTATGTTGTGTCAATTTTGGTGCAGACAAACAAAGTTTGCTTGTCGCTGAAATCTTGTTGCGTCGCATGTTGTTAGGACACCGTGTAAACTTCTTAATGGCAAATGGATAAAACAGTTGTTTGCAGAATAGAGGCCAAGTTTAAACATTTAAAATGATAAGCAGCAAAAATCAGCACTCTGGAAAAACAAAAAAATTCAAGTGCCTTAGACTGATTTTTGCTGTTCACTCTGATAAATCCCTTGCCCAAAGAGCACCGACACATTATTAAAGCTACCCCTGAGCAATTTTTGTCAGATTTTTGTATTTAAAATGATGTATATATTGTGTACACTGTTTTTTAATAGTATTCCTGTTCTAAAAATGCCTGAGAATATGTTTTTGGTGTATAAACTACTGTTACAGTAGCTGGTACTTGAGTACATCATTAAAAAAGGTACAATAGTCATATTTGTTCGCTCAGGAAAAGTTTTAATGGGACGTTCCAATTCACATTATCATTCTATAATAAACTTACATTTTACGTCTGTATTTTATGTTTCATATGCATATGTCACATTTAAATATGTATTACATATTTTGATGCTTAAAAAGAAGTACTTTTTCATGTTTGACCTCATGTCAACGACACATTTGTGCTCTGTGACAGAATGTACAGTAATGCTATACTTAACTTTCGTGCTGACACAGACCCAGATTCGGAAAGCCAATCTCTTTTAAAGGAAGTCCCCCCGTTGCTCATAGCAACAAGCACCCAGTTCTCAAAGCAGGTCTCAGGAGGGCCGTCAGGGGATGGCATTACACTCAGCCAGAGACCGAAGCCGACCCAGTTTAGCCTGTCCCACTCCAGTAGAAGGTCCAGTCAGGAGCAGGACAAAGAGCCGGCACAGAGTCCTCCCTCGTGGCTCATCCATAACACAGCCCCACCCTCAGCACCTCCACCTCCCAGGACAAACCCCTCCACACCTGCACCCAGCAAAATTAGGAAAGTGAGTGTAAATGACATCATCAATATTTTGGTGGTGTTCCTATGTAAAAACTATATGGTTAGATATCTTAAAACATATATGTACTAGTGTATTGCATCAGAAATGTTGCCACAGCGTCTGATCTTCCCTCTTGCAGGTGCACTCAGACGGAGCGCCTTTTTCCTATTTGTATCATCCGAAGCCTCAGGTCGCCTCAGCCCTCAGCCATTTCCAGTGAGTGTGAGGAATTCCCTATTGAGACTTGCTGATTATAAAAGGGCTGTGATGTGTATGTACTGTCAGGGATGGGCAGTATTTATGATACATGTATTTAAAATGCGTATTAAAATCGTAGTTTGTATTTTATAGGGTTTATGAAAATGGGTGAATATTTTGTATCAAAATACTTTAATGTCTTATATTTTTTTAATACTTTAAAATACTTTGTAAGAAGTCTACATGATGACATCATAAAAAATGTTCTCAGTTATTTGCCTAGGCTTGAGATCAGAACAGAAAAATGACTTAAATTGAAGAAGGTTGTCAATGCTTGGAGTATGGATGGAAATTATGCATTATTATGTATATTTGGGAGCAAGTCCACAATCATTGAAAATAGTATACTGCACAATACTCCAGTAATATAATGGCGGTACAGTGTGCAATGTATCAGCATCTTTGCTTAGAAAATGAGATAGAATAAAATATCAGTCCAAAACGGCAATATGAAGACTACAGCACATAATCCTATACTCAGCCTTAGTTCTGCAGGTGGAAATGTAGAGGAAGTTCATAAATAAAATAAAAAACACCTAAAGATGGTGCACTGGTGTTTATTAAGGGGGTTCTGAGATTCTTCTAGTTAAAGAAGGACTGAAAAACACTTGGGGGAATGAGTAAACTGCACAAATAATAGTAGTTTTGGATGGATTGCTGATGTAGATGCCAGAAAAATAAGAACATTAAAATAAGTCCTACAACTTATAAATGCCTTCAATACCTCATTGGCTGTTTCAAATGCTAGTAGTTGATCTGCAGGTTGTGCATTAAAAAGTATAATTGGGAAAAAAACATGATTTTTAAAATATAAGACTGTTAATAGATGGTGTCAATTTCACTGGCCATGCAATGGATGGAAACATAATAAAGAAATATAATACTATGTTCCAACTCATTATCTGCCTTGCATGGTTTTTACAGTGATTAAAGAGATCATCTTCAAGACCGGACTTTCTTCATGGAATTTGAACAAAATTTATAGTAAAATCACTATAAGAGAAACAAAAGTTTGGAAAGAATGAGCTGGCAGAGAAGCTGTCTTAAACTTGCTCAGAGAAACGCTGTTGCTGTCAGTTATTGTTTACTTTACTAAATCAGTTTAAGGGGTTGATCGAATAGTCCTATTGATGGAAGGTTTGTGAAGAATTTCACACTCCCTTGTAAAAGTGTTTCGTAGAATTTTCAAAATACAGTATTTTATTTTGATACATTTGTGGCTGCTGTATTTTGTAGTTTATTTTGATGCACATAACATTAAGGTATTTGGTATTTTATTTTAAAATACATTATAATGTATTTTTGCCCATCCCTGTGTACTGTATTGCTTGAAATTTATCAAAAAGCACGCTTAATATAAATACAAGTGGAAAAAACACTTATCCAGCTTTTTAAAAATGTTATGTTTTAATATGTAAATGAGACATTGTTTTAGTAGAAAAAAATGCCACAATCTTAGACTATGAACACATCCCTCTGTAAAAACCTCCCCAATACAGAGATGAATAAAACTGAGGTTTGATATGTGTGTTTGTACTGTAAGTTCTGCTGAAGTGAAGACATATGGCTCAGTGAAGTAAAAAAAAAAAAAACAGGGTGTCTGCAGGGTCTTAAAGTCTTAATGTCTTAAATTTTAAAAAACAAATTTTAGGTCTTAAAAAGTCTGAAATCCACTGAAATATTGTTGAAATAACTTCTTGATTTTTCTATGTCCATGTAAAGTTACACTCAATTGGCCCCACACCCACCCAAAAACTAATATATTTCAATAAAAGTTTTAAGCTTATTAAGTAAATGGAGTTAATAATTAAAAAGGTTTAATTTATCTTCCTTACAATAAAATTAGTTTTTAATGTATTTTTTTAAGGTTTTAAAATGGCCATTAAACAAATCTTTAGCGTTTTGTCTTGTGTAAGTCTGAAATTTCATTTATAATGGTTTTAAAAAATCTTACATTTGACTTGATGAAACCTGTAGAAACCCTATTAGAAATAAAAATTTACAGATGAATTTAAGATTAATATTTAAAATTGGCTTTTATTTTGAACTTTCTATTCATTCAATTATCCTAAAAATTGTGTTTCCACTTAATATTAAGCAGCACAGTTGTCTCCTGAGCACCAAATCAGCATATTAAGATAATTTCTGAAGATTCATTTAATACTTTTACATTTTTGTGTCATATTTTGCTCAAATATATTCAGCCTTTGGTTAACAGATGAGACTTCTTTTTAAAAATATCATTGTAAAATTAGCAATATAGTAATCGCAGTAGAAGCAAATCATCACCAGGGAATCAAGCCATTGTCTTTTCTTTACCACTGTTACCAACACACCTTATATTCAGGATCTCTTTGTGTGTGTGTGTGTGTGTGTGTGTGTGTGTGTGTGTGTGTGTGTGT
>CAIGQZ010001108.1:13962185-13980889 GCA_903798205.1 Danio tinwini
ATATACATATACATATAGGGTTGAATAATTATGAAATAACGATACCAAAAAACTAAAACATTTTTTATTACATTCTTACATTATCACTTTGCCACTAAACTGTAACAGTTTAACAGTTAAATAAAGGCAGATTGTTTCAGTTTTGCGGAGCTTAACTAATTATATACTATACACTGCAAAAATGATTTTCTTACTTGGACTATTTGTCTTCTTTCTAATCCAGATATCTCAAAATTATAGTATTTTTATAGTATTATAGTAAAAAAATTATAATATTGTTTCTTCTGGAGAAAGTTTTATTTGTTTTATTTCAGCTAAAAGCAGTTTTAAATTTTTTAAGAACCATTTTAAGGTCAAAATTATTAGCCCCTTTAAGCTAATTTTTTTGCGATTTGTCTACAGAACAAACCATCGTTATACAATATACAATGATACAATATATACGTTATACAATATACCTTATCCTGCCTAGTTAACCTAATTAACCTAGTTAAGCCTTTAAATGTCACTTTAAGCTAGATAGAAGTGTCTTGATAAATATCTAGTGGAGTATTATTTACTGTCATCATGGCAAAGATAAAATAAATCAGTTATTAGAAAAGAGTTATTAAAACTATTATGTTTAGAAATGTTGAAAAAAATCTTCTCTTCTATCTTTTATATATAAAAAGTATAAAAAAGGTATAATCTTATTCCAACCCAAAAACAAGATTATTTTATTTATCCAACTGACAGATTATTTTGCTTGATTTAAGGAAAATCTCACTTAATTTAGACTTTTTAAAAAATGAAATCAAGACAATGATTTTTGCTTGTCTAGAAAATACTCTTGATTTATACATTTTTTGACTATAAAGACAAAAACTCCAAATACATTTTTTTGCAGCATATATTGTGAATCAAATGGATGCAAAGTCTGTATTCTGTTTCTTTCTCTCTCTTTTTTTGCAGTCAGATGATCTGAAAGAGAGAAAAGAGCATCATACTTCACAAATACGGTGCGTCAGAGTTCATTTCAGCCTCTGCGTTCCTGTGATTGTTTGGCTCATAGATGTGTTGTCTGATGTAATCTCAGGTCAGTGATTTTCGGGGAGTTTCGCGTGTGGTTGTCAGAAGTGCTGCAGGTGGATCTGGAGGCGACTGTGGACATTTCCTGTGCCAAATATGAACATACGGGTGAAGCATCTGGAGCAGTCAGTCACCAGGGTTTTAGATGACGTGGTTCTCTCAGTGGCTTTCATGATGTCTCTCTCTTTTTCTGCTGCTCCTTTGCAGATGTTTTGCTGTGTCATGATGATGAGCTGGAGGGACGAAGAGTCGCGTTCATCCTTTATCTGGTTCCTCCCTGGGAACTGAAAGATGGAGGGACCCTTGACCTGTTCAACACTGATGGTGTGTGTGTGTGTGTGATAGAAAAGTGTAATTTGACCCCCAAATAATAGAAAAGCATTAGTTGTGTCATTTTAGCCTCCAAATTGTTATTCGGTGTACAGTCATGCTTTCGATCCAATCGATACTAAGTGCATTTTATCGCAAGCAAGATGCTCAAACAAGATAGTTGTTATATTTTTTGGACATCTTAAGCCTGTGTACCATGATGGTGGCTGAACAAATTCAGGATTAAAGGATTAGTTTGGAGTTGACATAAACTAATGCTGTCAGGCTTTGTTGGTAACCTGATGCTGATCATCAACCATCTCTGTTAACCCTGGTTTTCATCCTGAGTTTGTGAATGTAGATGAAGGCATGATAATCAGTAGACAACAGCCAATAACAAGCCTTGTAACAAAGATACTGTGATTTGACCTCTCCGGAGAGACTCAGCAATTCACAGACAAAGAGAAAAAGTTTAAAAATACGAATAATTTAAAAACATTTACACAGCAAATTGAAAACAGCTGTACATGATAGTGCTATAAGGAAAAGCTTGCTTTATTAGTGCAAGTCAAGATGTGATATTTGTATAGTTGATTAATGAGTACTGTTTAGATTTACAGAGACTCAGAAATCAAAGCTCATGTTCATCTTTTTATCTTCTGGTTTTAAAAAAGGCTTTAAATTGCAGTTTTGTATATAAAGTTGGAGTCAGAATTATTCAGCCTCCTGTAAAATTTTAATTGTCTTATATTTTTTCCTCAAGTTTTGTTTAACAGAGAGATTTTTTACCAACACATTTCTAAACATAATAGTTTTATGTTTTTATGTACTAATTTTTAAAAACTGATTTCTATTACCTTTGCCATGATGTCAGTAAGTGCGGTTTATTTCTAAACTAATTTCGAAAGGATTACATGCTTATGATTGATTACAGCTGGTCCTGCATCAGCTAACACATGATGCACCAATCAGATGAATTCTAACTCACTATAAATAATCAGAGTTTCTCACCTTGGCCATCTTTGTCTTGAAGAATCTCCCCTTCCACCCCTACACCTCCTCCGTTTTTCCTACAGAGGGCTTCACGGCGGCCCAGTGATTAGCACTGTTGCCTCACAGCAAGAATGTCACTGGTTCAAGTGCTTTCCCGGCCAGTCAACGTTTCTGTGTGGAGTCTACACGTTCTCCCTGTGCGTGCGTTGGATTCCCCCGGGTTCCCAATCCCTAATTTATTAGCCATAGCAAGCAGGGGAGTTCTCGAGACCTACCTGAGCTCAAACTCCCCTCTCACCCTTTAAACGAGAGAGAGCCCCAGACTTGAGGATCTTCTGAACTCCGGGCTCTCTCCCGAGACAGCATGCCAAAAACGCTTTATTATCAATCATCAGCTAAGTGTGAACTCTTGAAAAAATATTTGACTAGATATTTTTCTAGATACTAGTATTTAGCTTAAAGTGTAATTTAAAGGCTTAACTAGGTTAATTAGGTAAGTTATGGTAATTAGGCAAGTCATTGTATAACAGTGGTTTGTTCTGTAGAGAACTGAAAAACAATATTGCATAAGGGGGCTAATAATATTAATCCTAAAATGGTTTTAAAGACATAAGGAACTGCTTTTATTCCAGCCAAAATAAAACAAATAAAACTTTTTCCAGAAGAAAAAATATTATCGGAAATACTGTGAAAAATTCCCTATTTATCACTTGAGAAATATTTGAAACCGAATAAATATTGCACATGAGGGTTAATCATTTTGCCCTTAACTGTATGTATGTATGTATGTATGTATGTATGTATGTATGTATGTATGTGTGTTTGTTTGTTTGTTTGTTTGTATGTATGTATGTATGGTATGGTGTGTGTAAATTGTAAAGTTATATATAGTTAAACTAGTGGATTAAGCTTAAATTTCTTACTTCTAATGGATTATGTATATTATAATTATAAATCCTCTTAAATAATTAAAATAAATAATCCTCATTAAAATCAGACTCTTCTATCTTTAAAAGTGTTTAACTTTATGGTGAACTTTAATTTTCAGCAAGAGGAACAGGATGAGTGGCTTTGATGCATCATATATTTGTCACTTTGCTTACAGCTGATTGGCTGAAATGAGTTTGCGATTTCTAATTCAGAACAAAACCTGTCCCGGAGCACATTAACTGTGTTGCATAATCAGAGCTATCATAAAGTGACCTAAAACCAACTAATGGTGCAAACTAAATTGAAGCTTAACTACTGTAGCTATTCAGCTATTCTGGCTTCATTATACAGGCCCCAGCTCATTTTTGTAGTAATATTTACTGAAGAATCCTGCATGGCGATCACTTTTAACTGTTTCTTTTAGTAGTTGAATCTTTGCATTTCTGTTTGTTTCACAGAACATTGTCAGCCATTGAGTGTTGTCAAGTCTTTGCTTCCTTGCTGTAACAGTCTGGTGTTTTTTGAAGTCTCTCCCGTCTCCTTTCATCAGGTAATCAGAAGTTTTTTATGCTATCAAAATTCATATATTTATATATATATTTTTTTATTTTAGTTTAAATGTAGGTTTGTCATTTTTATTATTATTATTATGGTTGTTTTTGTTGTTTTTTTTGTAAAAACTTCAGCTTAAAGTTAGTTTTTGTTTATTTTGTTAATTTTTGTTTATTGTAATTTTCTTTTGTAACGCTCTGTACTTCATATTATTAAAACATAGTTTATTCATTTTAATCAAATTTATTTATTTAATATGTTTATTTTATCAGATTTTTGTATTTAAATTGTGTTAAATGTATTAGATTTTAATTCTATTAGATTAAACATTAGATTTTTGTAAAAAAAATATATTTTTTGTATTAAAATTGTGATACATTTATTAGATTTTTAGATTAGATTAGATTGAATGATTTTATTTTATCTTTTTTGTATAACCTTTTTCAAACTACCCCTTTTGTACTAATATGTTTTGTTTATAATGATTTAATGTATGGGCGGCATGGTGTCTCGGTTAGCACTGTCGCCTCACAGCAAGAGTGTTAAAAGGTGTTAAAATGTCTTAAATGCTAGTTTACTAGGTATAAAATTTTGTATGGATTTTGAAATGCATGCTAAAGTTTGCCTGTATTTAATTTGCAAATATCAGGATGCTGTGTGGTTTATGAAATTGATAAAATCCTGCTAGATTTGATGTCACACTGTTTTGTTTACTGCAGTAACCAAGGCAACACTGTGCGTTCCCTGCTGGATTAGCATATTTTTTCAGCATATGAATAATGTTTTAGTTAGGGGTGTTCGGTTCTGGGTTTTTTGAAGTCGACCCCGATTCTCAACTATATTTCATTTATAACACCACAAACTTGACATCGCAGGCAGATCATCTTTAAAACCAAATTGTAAAAAGTTTTATAGAAATTTAAATGGAAAGCAAATTTCTTCCCGCGCCTTCGATGTTTATCGTGCTCGAGAATGAGCATTATGAATCGACTCTTTTGAAGTCGACTCCCCATCCCTAGTTTTAGTTTAGGATTAATTTCATACAGTCAGTATTTAGTGAATATACTGCAAGTGAAAATGTCTCCAATGTCTTTAAATGTATGAAAAGAGTCTTAAAAAAAGTTTTTAAAAGGTATTGAATTTCACTCTCTGATTCCTGCAAATACCCTGAAGAAGGTCGCTGGTTCGAGTCCCAGCTGGGTCAGTTGGCGTTTCTGTGTGGAGAATGCATGTTCTCCCTGTGTTCATGTGGGGTTCCTCTGTGTGCTCCAGTTTCCCCCACAGTCCAAAGACATGCGCTATAGAGGAATTGGATCAACTAAATTGGCTGTAGTAAATGAGTGTATGGATGTTTTCCAGTACTGGGTTGTGGCTGTTAGGGCATTCTCTGCGTAAAAAATATGCTAGAATAGTTGGTGGTTCATTCCACTTTGACAACTTCTGAAATAGAGACTAAGCCAAAGGAAAATAATGAATGAATTGATGTTTTAGTTTTTTTATTAATACAATTCTGAAGTTTTTAGTATGATTGTTTCTGAAGTAATTACATGTGCGTGAATGATCTGACCTGTGAGCTTGACTTAGGTGGCGGAGGTGCTTTCAGAGGAGAAGTGTCGTTTATCTCTGAGCGGCTGGTTTCATGGCCCTTCCTTACCAAGACCCTCACGCTACATTGAGCCCTCAGCTCCCCGACATGCTCACATCCCCAGAGATGTAAGTCAACTTAGCCTGACAGTGCATTTTTAGTGTGTGTCATGACCAAATGGCCATAACCTGACCTGTGTGCTTATGCGTTTGATATAGGAGACTTTGCTTTTCGAATGGGTGAACGAGATGTACCTGGATCCTCGCTATCAGGCACGGGTACAGCAGGAATTCGAGGACAGTTCAGAGATTTGCTTGCCTAGTTTCTTACAGGTTAGTCATCATTATTATCTTTTACACTGTGTTTAATGTACATAAAGTAGTATACAAACAATGTGCATTGGTGTATGTTGTTACAAAACGCAGGGTCACAATTGGAAGGATTTGTACTTGGATAAAATAAACTCTGCCAGAAGAGGCTTTTTCTGTCTGCTCAGTTGTGGAGCTTCATCTATAATTGATGCAAAGGAGAAATTCCTGTAGATGTGAAATTTAGTGACATGTCCCATGCCCACAGTAGAGGCATGTAGTCCGGGTATGTGGTAAATAATTAATTGTCCAAGTTATTTATTTATTATTTTTGCGCATAAGAGTCACGTTTGCAGACTTCACATGCAAGAATATGCTGTTGTCGTGCTGTATGATCAATAACATTACATATGAATTACAGTCAATATGCTGAAACACTTTATTTATGCATTAATGTGTTCTGTTTAATTCTATTTTTATACTGAATATTTGATTTACTTACAGTGCTCAGCATATATGAGTACACCCCTCACAAATCTCTTATTTAAATTGATATTCTCTATAGAAAGCTTTACAATATTAGATTTGTGCATATACATTAGTTTTTAGTCAGTACTGAAGCCAAATCTGGAGCTAATCTAACAAAATAACTTACAATAATGGTTATATTAGTATCCCAAATATATATTTGAAGGAAAAATATTAAATAAAAATTTTCAAAAATAGCTAGAATCAAAAAATATATACAATTTTGTTGAAATGTTGTAGTTTGTTGTTACTTGTTTGTTGTAACTTGTTTTTTCAATATTTTGCATGAATTTAAATGTATTATCTTTCCATTTTTTAAGATGTTCCGTGATTAAAATATTATTTTAATAAATATATCTGTTTAATAAAAATGTTTTAACTGCACCAATATATATTACCCATATTCAGAGAAATTGATGAAAATATTAATTTTCAAAATGGACTGTACTTAATTATGCTAAGCACTGTATGACACCCACTCAGATGTCTTTTAGTGAAACAGATTGTTAAAGTACCTTCATATGATGACACATTAGCACTGTAAATATCACAGTGTCACCCAGAAATATGATAAATAATATTACATTAAAAAAAAATGTTTTTACATTGTAAAATACAATACAATATTTGAATTTTACAATTAAACAATACAATACATATTTTTATACTTTACTACTATCATTTAAATCACTATATCTATATTTTAATTTATATAATTATTATTTGTCAGCAAGACAACCTTTTTTATTTTAGAGTACCTGTTATGCTGAATGTCTACTAAACATTACTTCATATTTAGCATTTTTTTGACAACAACAGACACTTAACTTGAATTTATGTACTTTCTATATACATAAAATCACTTTTGTAAATTTAAATGAATGCTGCTTCATTCAAATGAATCCTGCAAATCTTTCAATTAAAGTAATAAAAATGTATCTACTGCTGTTTAATGATTATTCACATACAAAATAAAAAGTTTGCATTTACATGTTTTTGTATATTGGGCAGTGGGTAGCGCTGTCTCCTCACAGCAAGAAGATCGATGGTTCAAGTCCTGACTGTGCCAGTTGGCATTTCTGTGTAGAGTTTGCATGTTCTCCCCATGTTCGCGTGGGTTTCCTCCAGTTGCTATGGTATCCCCCACAGTCCAAAGACATGCACTATAGGTGATTTAGTGACCAGCAGCCAGTAGACCAGTATTGTGAATTGGTGACTAAAATAATATTTTAGTCACCAAACATATTCAGAAATTGAAAGATAATACAATTAAATTCATTTATTCTTTTAATTTTTCCTCTTTTTAAAATTTGTATTTAATATTTTTCTTTAACTTATAAATTTGGGTGTACTAGTTTTTGAACCGTTATCGTTACTTTGTTAGATAAGCTCCAGATTTGGCTTCAGTAATGACTAATCTAATGTATATGCACAAATATATTATTGTATAGCTTCCTTAAAAATATGAATTTAAAACAGAAATTTGTAAGGATTCTGTATATGCTGAGCACTGTGTATATATGTCTTTAGTGTATACATGTATATGTGTGCATTTATATATGCATAATATACACAGTATATGTGCATATTTACTTGCAAGTTATCATTAAACGGCACCAGTTTAAACTTGACTAACCACAGGTAAGCATTCAGATATTTATTTAGGCAACAAGGATTCAGTGAGTGATTGAATCCAAAACAAAAAAATTTTTTAAAGTGTCACACTGAAGAAGATCAGTACTTCTGATAAATTGCTCTGATAAATAGATTTTAATACTTCCTACTGAGTGTATAAATTAACATTAGATCTTTTTTAATTGACATAATTTACCAATACATAAATTGTGATGAATCTAGATTATTAATGCTGGAAATAGTGTACCCATTGCATTAATTAATGTTAGTTCAACCTTATTGTAAAATGTATTTGTAAAAACCTCTAAAATCCACAGTTACTATGCTGATATCCTGCATTGTGTCTTTTCGCTGTCAGGAGGAGAAACTGAGGCAGGTGCGCAGCGCACTGCAGTCCTCTGAGATCCAGTGGGAGAAGAGAGGGCCGCCAAATAAGAGGTCAGATCCGAACATCTGTCATGTGGTTTGATCATTTTCAGCTGTTAATCTCTTCCTGCACCTGCATGCTTTTCTCATTCTGTTAATTGTCATCTGATTTGTTTATGTGCTGCTCGTGTGTTAATGATTCTTATTGTGTTTAGGTGTTATAGCTGTGCAGATCTGCAGAGCATCCCGTCTTGTGTTCAGGAGTGCTGGGAACTCCTCTCGTCTGAGGCATTCTTCATTCTCTTATCCAACCTGACCGGCCTCAGTCTGCACTATCTGTGCACCAACGAGGATGACAGCGAGAATAAAGAGGGAAAGAGCGAGAAAGAGAATAGAGACACAGAGGGAGATCCTCAAGCTGGAGGATCCAGCACTGAAGCTGATGCTTCCTCACATGAGAACAAGCAAGAAAAAGGTGATTACATGTGTGTATGGATGGTGTGCTTTCAGATCAGTTTTTACATTTACATGTGAATCCTTGCAGGACCTCCTACTTGTGTTGGAGAAGTACGTCGCTGGGCGCATGGGGACTATACGCTGTTGCATGACTCTGTCAAAAGAGAGTATGCATTGGATCTGCAGCTCCACATGGGCTGTGCGGGTATGGCATTTAAAATTGATGGTATTGAATTAGGACTTTTGCACTAATTGGACTTTTTTTTAGTTCTTAGAACTATCCACTTGTTAAGTCTTGATGTATGAAATACTGTTTCTGGGTCCAGGCCGCTACTCATTTGAATTAAGAAAATATTTGTTTATCACCACTTTTTAGTCCTATCACACATTAAAGTGAATTTCATATAAAATCATGGTGTACACATCAGTCTCTGGACTCATCACAGACATCAATATTCAACAATTTATACAAAATTATTCACTTTCTGGCCATCTGATAATAGGCATTGATATATATGTTGCAATCGTGATTTATAAGTATTACATCGTTTGTAAGCGTTTATTATTACCATTTGTTGAGTCTCCCCATACAGTTTGATATGGCACTTGGACCCAGAAGCCACTTTGTGTGACGTCACACTTAACAAGCGGATTGGTGGAAGTACTCCCACAAATAGTTTTACAGAAGGCACACCATTTTGAAGAACTAAATTAGCTTTTACTTTTGAGCAGGGTCTAATCCAGCACAATAGGAACTACAGTGATGCATGTGTACACATGTGTACACTGATATGAAACACTAGCACAAGCTAATATTTGTGCCATTAACCTGTTGCCCTAATAATTTTTTACATTACAAATCATCATAGGTAATTTAGTCTTCCTTTCTACTCTTTCAAACACATAACTTACAGATATTCCTATTATTGTGAAATATGTGATGGAAACAGCTTTGATCACAGCATCTTCCAATTGTTGATTTTGTTGAACGCTGCACTTAAAGGGAAGGTTCACTCAAATATGATCATTCTGCCATCATTTACTCACCCTTGACTTGTCTTAAACCAGTATTAAAGTAGTTGTTTTTTGTTCTATTGAACACTAAATGTTTATTTAGAAAAAATGTTGGAAACCAGTAACATTGACCAGCATTTGTTTTTTCCTACTATGCATGTCAATGGTTACCAGTTGGGAACATGTCAACAGTGAGCAAATAATGACAACATTTTCATTTTTGCAGGAGCTATTCCTTTAATGTCAAGGTAAACCGATTTATGCCGCCACTTAGTTTCTACTGTAGTCACAGTGTGAATGCAACCAGGAAAATTATCCTGGGGAATAAATTCTCGGGGGTACTGGGCCTGTTGGCTAGTTCCTTTGACTTTAATTACCCATTCAGTTCCTGTAACTAAAGCCCTTAAGGTCTCTGTTATACTTTATTTGAATGTTACCTTTTAAACATTCTTTTGCCAATGTGTAATTTTGCAACTACAGGTGAACTAGCTCTCAGCATAATATTAGTAGACTGTTAAGCCCTATTTCATGCTAGTTTTAAAAAAGGTTGTCTTTAAAAAGAAAAATTATTTAGGTAACACTTTATTTTGATGGTCCATTTTAGTATTAGTAGATTGTCTGCTTAATATCTGTTGATACTGCTCCTTTAACAGTCATTTAACTGACTATAAGAAACTTTGCAAGTGAATGTCAACTTGCACTAACCCTAACCCCAACCTAACAGTCTACTTATAATCTAACGAGAATTAGTTGGCATGTAGATGCAATATAACTTAAACTCAACAAACAGTCCAAATAAAGACAAAATAAAGTGTGACCATTATTTAATAGTAATGCAATCTGCTTACGATTCACTGGGTGTAAATGGGACTTTGTTAGCTTTAGTGAAATTGGCATACTTTATAAAGCCACATATAGTGAGTATAATAGCTGCGTTCCAAATGGCACACTACACACTTATGCACTATGTACTTATGCACTTACACACTTAGCAGCATAGTACATGTATGTAGTGTCGTCCCAAATCGAACACTAATGATTTGTTTTTTTACTAAGCGGAAATTCAAACCGTTTTCCTGATGACTTTTGACTATTGCCAAATTAGTGAAATAAATGATCAAACTACCAAATAGTATACTTAGTGCACTTATTATTTTTAGAGTTTTCAGTGTGAATGCACTATTTATACTACAAAGTGGCGTAGAATAGTGCATAAGTATGCGATTTGGGACACACCTATTGTCTTTTGGGAGACCATCAAATGAAGCAATGGCAGATATTAAACAGACTGTCAACTAATACCCTGAATTATAAATGAGCAATAAAAGAGTTCGAAACCAGCCTCTGTTTTTTCTTTTCTGTTAGGGTGGAAGGCAGAGTTTGGAGGATTTACATCCTATATTGCTCATGATGAAGATGAGGAGGTAGGTGATGATGACGACACAACATCTTAGTTTGTTTCCATTCATTGATTTATTTAATTATGACATTATCAAACACAGCAGACCGCTGCACATCATTTCTTCTGTTGACACACTGTGTGTTTTGTGTAGCTCTTGACAGTGTACCCTGAAGATAATTCCCTCGCGCTGGTCTACAGAGACAAAGACACCCTCAAGTTCATCAAACATATCAATAACAGCAGCACCAGCCACACCGCAGCGTTTTATGACTTCTCTTTCAACTACTTCGAATCATGAGAGAAAACCAAACGTTTGATTGGCTGACTGGCCGTATGCTTGTGAAAGGAAAGTGAGTTGGCCATACATTTCTGGAACGCCGTGAGCTCAATTTACACGCACACAAACAAAGGCACTTTCAATATTTAAGGTTTTCCCTTCCAAGCTCAAAAATACATTGTTAAATCTGCTCATAATGAAATGTAATCATTTGGTTGTTAAAAAGACCATCTGTTCTCTTACAGTATGTCAATAAATGTTAAATAACAAACACTTAATGACATTGTTGTTCATTTGATAGGGTCTGCTAGTTTTTAATGAACCGCCAACTTACCCAGCATATTTTACGCAGTGGATACCCTTCCAGCCACAACCCAACACTAGGAAACATCCATACACACTCTTTCACACACATACACTACGGCCAATTAAGCTTATTCAATTCATTGAGGCACGAACACAGGGAGAACATGCAAACTCCACACAGAAATGCCAACTGACCCAGCCGGGGCTCAAACCAGCGACCTTCTTGCTGTGAGTGCTACCCACTTGCCCACCATGACGCCCCATTCCCACTAATTACATAAGAAAATTATAAATGTGCTTTTCTGAATGACTTCGTATGTAGGTTTGTCTCTTTTTTGAGCCATATGTTCTCCTGCATGATTTTAAAATAATCCAAAGAGCATCTTGAGCTTAAATGGAAACAAGAACATTCAACTGTCTTTAAAAGGAATTCACAGGAGCGCCACAAATCTACTTATTTGATTAGGCCTAAAAATAGTTCTTCGTTTGAAACGCTTTCAAAACCATAAGCCTTTATTTCCGGTTATAAACAAATAGATTATTAGCGTGTTCTCAAGCATGTATATCCCAGTATTTGTGCATTGTGTAGACACTGAATAATCCAAAAAGAAACTCCCAAATGGTACATTCTAAGCATCTTCACACAGTTAATGATGCTCTAAATTCAAAGTGAATGCCACATTAAAGTTAGATTAAATTGTCTGCTGTAACCCACTGCAGTCAATAGTATCAAAGTTTACAATTACAGTTGTGATTTCAGTGCAAATCCATTTATGCGATCTCTGAACAGCATTAAAAAAGCCTGTGTAAAGACAGGAATTTAGTGCCAGTGTCAATAAGTTCCTGACACTCACTATAATCATACACCAACCCCAACAGACTGGGCCATCTGACCAATCAGAGCAGATTACGTTCGCGGAAAGATTTGGAAAGAGCATAATCTTCAGACAAACCATTAAAGGGTTAGTTTATTCCCAAAAAAATTTTATTAATTACTCATCACGTGTGATTTCAAACCCCTGAGACCTTCATTAGTCTTCGTAGCACAAATTAAGATATTTTAGATGAAGTCTGAGAACTCCTTCATCCTCCATAGACAGCAACCTAAATAAAGTAAAAACATCCTCAACAGTTTCTTCTCCTCAGTGTCAATATAGGATTCACATATATATTTCACACTTGGCCGTGCTGCTGACTTATTACTTTGGATGCGCCTGTGCCTTGTCCAAACAAAGGGAAGTTACTTGTGGACATCTGGGGTGTGTATCATTTTTGTTATGTGCGCACAAACATATTCTCATAGCCTGACAATATTCTGATTGAGCCATTGAAGACACATTGACTTTTTTTGGACCATAACCATTGGTGTCTTTGGAGGATTAGGAAGCTTTTGATTTCATCTAAAAGATCTCAATTTGTTTTATTAAAATTAATGAAGGTCTTGGGGTTTGGAATAACATGAATGTGAGTAATAATTGACAGAAATGCAATTTTTGGGTAAACTAACCTTGAAGGAATCTTTGAAATGTGATGTAAAATGTATATTATGAAAAAACAAGAGAGCTGTTAACCTACTGTAGGAGACCTCCAAACCAAAAGTGTTAACCTTCAAAGTAGCATAATATGGCCACTTTAATTGTATACTGGAAGAGATTTCAATGTAAACCAGACTTCGACGTTGGACAACAAAATGATCTTCAACTCAACCACTAGATCATATACTGTCTGACTTGCATTATTAAACCATACGTTGAAATCAGGTTTAGTACACTTTAGTACAAGTCCAGGGATGAGGCCCTTTATGTGTTTTGAGTGTGTGTCTGCAGAGATTTGGACAGTTTGTGATGAAGGCTGTTATCACTTCTTGTGAGACCACACAATAACAGTGAACCTCCTGGAGCCGAACACACTTTTGCGCTAACACTATCAGCTCAGAGTTGAGTTCAGGAGACGGGACGGTCTGCAGCTCCAGGACCTCCAGAGTGTCTGCGTAACACTGCCCGACTATCCGAACCTCATCCAGCAGAAGCGTCCAGGTGAGCAGCCGAAGACAGCGCACAGGGATGCTGGGCTGCAGAACCCCAGGGACGTGCAGTTCGGGTAGGGTGTGGTCCAGCTCAAGTTCCACACAGAGACGTGGATGTCTCCGCTTTACCTCTAACCATATCTGATCACACAGAGGCACGGTGTATTTGAGCGAGCGCTCGCAACGCAGCTCCAGTTTCTTTAGCGCTGGCCGCTCGGGCAACATGAGATCTTCGAAGACGTCTTGTGATAGGCTGGCCTGAAAAACTCCAAGAACGTTGAGCGATGGACAACTCTTCAGCACATGCCTCAGGGTCTCAGATGTGACACCACACACCAGAGACTGATTGTTAATGTAAAGACTTTTCAGAGCAGGGCACAGCATGGCTACATTCCTGACGAAGGAGTCGCTGAGGGTGAAGGGCACACCCTTTAGGTCAAAAACGGTTAAGGACGACCCATTGGTCAATATGTCCACTAAGCCCTGCTGCAGGTCCTGACCAGCATAAAAGAGGGGAGGGTTTGCCACACAACAGATGGAAAGTCCTTCAAGCCGCCCATCACCTCTTGCAACTGCCTGCTGCAGCACCCAAAGTGCATTTTTGCGATTGGCTGTATCAGTTAGACTTATCCTCAGCTTCAAGTTTCTGACCAGTGGGAGAAGATCAGAATATCTGTCAGGGACACTGGTTCCGGACTCGCACCTAAAATAGAGATAACATTAGTAAAATGGAGCAAGATTGACACAATTTCTTAATGTTGCTTATTATTTAGAAATGATCAAGATGAGGTCATAAAGCATTGACAGTTGAGGCAATAAATAAGCAGGTTTGTTGTCTCATGTCGCAAATCCAGTGAAGCAGGGAGTGACGATTGCCTCTGGTCAATCAGCGTTCTCCATGGTTTACACATCAAATTTTGTATTGGTACGGCACTTGGACCAACCAAGGTGGTACTTCAAAGGCACCCTCAGGCACTACTGTACATCATGGAAATTCACACAGAAAACGAGGGGCAGTCATTTCAAACTTCCTTTGTCTGCTTCACAAAGTAGAATGCAGTTCAGAATAGCAGCAGGGATTCCCCCAAGGGGAGGTGCTTAGTGCTTAGGAAAGTTTCCAAGTGAGTGTCTAAAAACAGACCCTTATAATGCTCTGTCTGTTCATATTACACATTCATTAACTCAGTATCTATTACAGTCTCTGTGTTCACTGTATTCTACACACCTATATTTTAATAAATCGTAAAAGATTAATAAATGTTTGCCCATCAGAGATTTTAATCAGAGGGATATAAAGGTTATGATTTGGATTTATAAGCACAATATAGACATGTATTGGTAAGTTTTTGGTTGAAGTTTGGACCCATGACATCAAATAAGTGGGATAAAGCATCCCGAAAAGTGGAGCCAAAACATTTGGATTGTTCATGGTTGCTGGCTCCAGAATATGTTGTAAACCCTCCCCTACCCATGTTGACAATTAAAATACAATTATTTATATAAATTATTTACAATTAAAATACTTTTCCCCCAAAATGGATTTCATCCTTTTAGGTAGTTTTATCACAGGTATGTTAAGTTTGTGTTTGCATTTTATTAGATATTTAATGGAATAAAAACGGGGTGTTTTGTAATAATTGTGTACTTGCAGTTAGGTCTTCAAGTGTTTTGGCATTGGACTCTTTTTGTGTTCTGCTATGACGCGTTTAACAATCATCTTAATCCTAAATCCTTGAAAGTTTTTAATATTTTGATTTTTTTTAAAGTATGAACATTTATGTATGTCTTTTATCATCTTTACGTCAAATTACAAAAAAAACTAATTACTGCTTATGCGTGGTGTTTCTAATGCAGCGTCAATGGGGCTGAGAGTAAACTTGAAGTTATTCTTTCCTATGGCTGCCGTCATCAGTCTCACACTACTTTTTCCTGAAAGTCTTTAACACCATTGTGGAGTTTTTCTTTTATTATTTCACATATAGGATTGTAAAAAAAAAAGAATTTTAAATTGTTGTACTCTCCCATTTGCTGCGCTTTAAGTTTACCCAACTATGACGCCTTCTGCTACTGAGCAACCTGGAAATGTGCAACTCGCAACTCCCATTTCATGGTCAACACCGCACATACTCTGGCTCCAAATGACATCATCTGCACAAGATGACCATAGAGTTGGAATTTTGGCTTCACGTTTCAACAGTGAAAGAAAGTGAAGAAGCATTGTCCAACTTTTTTATGGTTTATTGTATAATATGCCATGCAATAACAGGGCACTTGATAAGAACATAACCTTTGGTCACAAAAGAGGCCATGGAGAAGACAAAATGCTAAGCAAATCTTTTTCAATACTCAAATGTTTCTGAATTGTATTAAGATTATAAAGCAAATTGGAGACTTCTGCTTGAGTCTCCTGCTTCTCAAAAGTTCTCAAACTCCAGAAATCTCAGAGATTGTTTTTTTTCTACAATTGCAACAGTCTCAAGCTGTGCTTAGATCTGATAAAAGTCTGCAATCAAATCTCAATGTAACTTTTTTAAATGTTTTATTAAATTATCTTTAGGGTTCAGAATCTTTTATTCACAATTATAAAATTACATTGTACTCTATATAATTATTTTAACTCCTAATGTTAATGAGACGTTTTATTTAAAAAAACAGCAACTATATTTGGATGCACAATTAATTCATATCTCAAGACAGAAAAGGTAAGATCAGATAATAAAATGTTCCTCTGGGAGGGTTTTTCTTGCATTTCATCATGTATACAACAGAAACATACAGTTCCTACCTGACTTCAGTGTCTTTCCATGAACTTGGATGTGTCATGATATTAGACCAAGCCTTACAAACAATAAATGCATTGCATTTGTCCTGTAAAGGCAAGAAAGAAAAAATATGTGCAAGGATCTCTTCTGGCAGATCCATTCCAGATCAATCCTCTGTCGACAGCAGTAAGTTGGTTATGTGATATAGTAACTGAAACCTCTTAATCCAGGGCAGTTCGTGGTGACTCTGCTGGCTGTAAGTCTGTCAGACTTTAGAAAAAAACATACATACGTTCTCAAACTTCAGTACTTCCTCCTGCGTCACGAGTTCCGTTGTTAAACGCAGCGATGGCAACAGATGCGGAGCTTTTAACCAATCACAGTACAATAAGTGAGACTCCTAGCCAATGAGATCCCTGGGCATTGTAGTGGGTGTGTTTTAGTAGCAACCAAGAAAGTGCTTCGACACCTCGAAAGTTTCCTTCTTTCAAGTTTGTAGGCCTGTTTAGACTTCCTTATCATTCAGACAGAATTCATCATATCGTTGTGTAAGTAACATGTAATATATATAACAAAACGCGTCATTCAAATTTTGTGTTATGTGAATTGAGGGCAAGCAGGATTGTGTTTTGTTAAACTTTGGTTCACGTGAGAGGTAACGTAAAATGTATAAAAATAAAAGCTACGAGAGTTGAGCGAGCGAACTTTTGTTGTTGTTTTTATCCATTTACCTCGCATAAATATAAAAAGTTAACGTTTTGAAATGTGAAGCATCATATTACCGGTAAACGTGCATCGCATATCTGTAACAATCACAACTGCCGTCTGACCCCATTTATTCACACAGTCGACCATTAAGCTCACAGCTTTAAAAGGAAGTGGCTACTTGTTGGGAAAACACAGAAATAATGTTTGTTTGTTTGTTTTGTCTAGCCTAATTAACTCTGAAAATAACCTAAATGTTATGATTTCTTTGTCTTGGTATTTATCTGGTCATTTGTTCACGTTCACAGGACTTGAAACAGCAGTTTGATCAAAAGATGGACAGTATAGACACAAAGGTAAAGTGTGTTTACATTTTTGTCCCTCCAGATGTATACAAATTAACAAAGTGTATGTGTTTTCATCTTTATTTACAGAGGTTAAATGACAGCAATGCCAGTGATCGTGCGTTGTCAGGGTGTGCTGTGCTCTTCTTGGGATGTAGCAGTCTAGAACACAATTTTTTATCTCTTTACAAAGACGAGAGAGGGAAATTCGGTGTGTTCAAGGTTATTAAACTCACCCTATCAGGTAAGATTTGATAGAAAGAACACAGTAACAACAGTTTTTTTCCCACTGCAGTTAACATTAAGTTATAGCACTGCATTTAACACTGCGTGTAACATTTCACACTTGGTATTTAAAGCAGGGTTAGCACCCTTTTTTTACCCTAACCTGATTTCACCAAGTAGGACATGTTCCTGACCTGCATTAACGTCTTTGTTGATCCTGAAACAACATTCCAATCAGCCAATCAGAATTAAGGGATACATTTACAGTTAATGTTAAGTTTAGGCTTACGGTTAGGTTTATGCACTTCTACTGGATTGTTACCCAACTATTATTCCCCTTTGATTTTGGGAATAATTTACAGTTATGGTTGGGTTTAGGGGTAGGGAATAGCTATGGATTACATTTTTTTTTACAAAAATGATGGTCTAGGATCAACATAGATGTTAATTCAGGATCACATTGTACTTGGCAAAATCATGACGTGTCCTGTTTTTACCCAGGGATGCTGATTTTCATCTAGGGTTAGTACCATCCTATCACTTCCACTCCACAAATGGGCATTTATTTGTGTATTTATTTAATTAATTCTCACCATGAGCAAATAATAACTCAAAATATTTAGTAACATTTCTTTAAAATCCAACTAATATTTTGTCTTGTTCCAGCAGTGTTCATTTTGTTGACGAAAATTTTTGTCAGAATTTTTGTGACGAACAAGTTTCTAGAGACAAAAACTAAATAAAAATCAAGTGATGATGACCACAACTTTAATAAAAATATACTGACATTTTCGTTGACTAATAACATTGAGACAAGTTTTTTTTTTATATATCCAGTCAGAATTAATCTTGGTGTGTGATGCATGACACACACACACACACACACACACACACACACACACACACACACACA
>CAIGQZ010001108.1:13980899-14002327 GCA_903798205.1 Danio tinwini
ACACACACACACACACACACACACACACACACACACACACACACACACACACACACACATATCTGAAAAGTAACTGGTCTACTGTAGACGTGGGATGCGATTACAACATCATTTATAGGGGCAACTGTCAAATTAACCTAATTAAATGACAACAGCTGAGAAAAAAAAAAGATTCACATTTGATGTCAAGACCATAAACCGTATAGGGTCAGAAATAGCTGATAAAAACTACAAATGTAAAGCAACATGCCAGAGAATTATCCTGAAATTTACGCAAAGGTAAACTCTGATCTTTTTTTATTTACCCATGTGTGTGTGCTTTTGCTTAATTGAAATGGTATAGCCCCTTTGCTGAATTTATTGACCACCTTTAGAGAATTGACTTTGTCAGATTGTACATTAAAAGTTATTAAATCGGTCAGTCTTAAATTCATATGATCACGGCATTAATTTTTGTGAGTTTATTTGCGTGTTTCAATTTAGCTGCGACTACATTTCAGCTAACTCGCTCTAGGTTCACACTACCTGTGTCTGCCGCAATCGTCATGATAACAGCCATTTACAGTGTACCTTTACCACAAAACAATTTATTCAGGGCGTCATTCAGCGATGTGATTATTTCCTACATAATGATACTGTAGTGCTATAATCTCTGCTTATCAGGGAGTCACATACAAGATAATGAAACTGTCTTGATGTGAAGGGCACTTTTAATTTTTACGTACATCTATGCTTTAGAATTTGCTTAAGAATTAGAAATCTCGAGATTTAGTCAACTAAAATCTTATGAAATTTAATCCACTAAAACTAGACAAATGATTCAGAAAACTAAAATATGACTAAAACTAAAATGGAATTTTAGTCACAAGACTAAATCAGAATTTGCTGTCAAAATTAACACTGTTTTAATTTGCGTAAACATAGTTTTAGACATAATGAATTCACATGAAACATATTCCCCCGGTTTCACAAACAAGGTTTAAGGCGAGTCAAGATAAATTGCATGTTTGAGCTGTCTTAACTCAAAATAACCTGCAGTGAGATGTCTTAAAATACATCAGTGTCATTTTTTGTCTACAGGTGCACACCAGTAATATATTTTTCTGAGGCCGTTTTTATAAACTTAGCTTAAATAGCCTTATTATCTAAGGCCTAGTCCTGGCTTAATCTAAGCCCTGTTTGTGGAACTGGGCCATTGACCTATTGATGAAACATACTGACATATCTTCAAGTGGTCAGCCTAATAAAAATATTATGCTCGCTCCACATCTTCATCTATAATTTGGTTATAAAAACACATTCAGCTATTAATTTTTCTAAAGATGAGCAGATATTGATTCATTAACATTACATTATCATGTAATAATTAGCAAAAAGCCAGATCTTCAGTTTCAAAAACAGAACCTTAGTTACATTTAAACTATTATTGGATAGAAGAGCACAAGTCTTTAATTTTTGTTTTATTTAGCTCTACATAAATAGTAACTTAAAATATTTTGACTTTTTTTCTCAGCGATATAAGAAATTATTCACATTGCTCCCAGATCTTCAGCTTAAACAAGTAACAAAACATATCAACAGTTTCTATAGGTAGTATGCACATACATCTGACTTTAAATATACACATTTCATTAAACTCCAAATTTGAATGACCTAATGAAAACTTAAAACAATTAACATGTTCATTATTTTAATAATCACACCTCTTTTTAGCTGTAAATTCTTCTTCCCGGTGAGCTGTCCTTCTCCCGTTCATTAGGCCTACAAACACTCTTTCCACTATAAAGCAAATGCAGTGTTTTTCTGAGGGTGTTTGGCACCACTTTTGAGCTGATAACTCCGCAGTGCCAAATGATCAAGTTTTAAACTCAAGTGTGATGCTTCATCATTTGAACACCTAGTATTAATTGTTATCCACTGGTAAAGTATGATCAGTGTTAAACATGAAGCAGGATAACCCAGAATTCAGTTTATCTGGATTTGGGATGGCTCATGGGTTGACCATTTTACAGTAGATTTATTAAAATCCATGTTTTGATCTGGTACCATTCATCTGTCTTTAATCCAGATTCTGTTGGTGGACTGGAAGGGTATGAAATCCTGAAACTGCACGATGCTGATCCCTACCTTGGAGTGGAACTGAAATTCATGGCTATGCCTCCCTGTCAGAGGTTCCTGGAAAGCTACGCGTGTGGTTCACTCACTCAGTTTCTGTCCCAGCATGCCTCACGACTTCTTGCTCTTCCTGATGGGGTTGAAATAGAAACTCAGCTCAAAGCAGGAGTACATACGTTGGACCAAAGCCTTCAGGATATAGAGATCTGTTTGGATCACATACGCCAATCACAGGTGTGTGACAACATTTATGAGTGGCTAATAACACCTCAGATAACAGACATAAATCACATTTTTACTGCTACTTCAGAGAGGCAGTTTCTGCTATTTCTGACCGTAAAGTTCATGAGGATTCATAATTAAGCAAAGTTCAGTTTTGGACTAAAATGTCGTTAGTGTTAATGGTGCTGGAAGTCTGGTGCTGATTTTACTTGAATATTCACAACTTCAACAAGCATAAGAAATAATAATGTTAAATATTAACACTGGACCACAAAACCAATATTATTTTATACTGTTTATTCTTATAATCTTATTTTATTTTTTGGCAAATTCTAAAATTTTATTATTATTTTTTAATGGCAATAATCATTAGAATGTTGTCACGTCGATAACCTAGTGGTCACTGCGCCAACATATAGCACAACTGCACTGCGGGCATCCCAAGTTTGAGTCCCGTCACGAATCTTTCTCGATCCCATCCCAGTCTTCCTCCTACTTCACTTTCTGTCAATATACTGTCTTATCATAATAAAAGCAAAATGCCAACAATAATAAAAAAAATTTAATATATAAGTTAAGGGTGTGACAAGATCTCTTTGGACGAGATCTCGCGAGAATAAATCACGACGAAATTTCTCATTGAGGTGAAAAGTTGTCTCGTGTCGTGAGTAGATGTTATCATGATGGAGCGTGAGGGTAAAATTAGCATTGAAGATTGGAAGCAGGATTGAATTTCAACTGCAAATCAAGTGCTTTGCACACACCTGGTAAGGCTGGCCTTTGTGTTGCACATGTCACTCAGTCGGGCGGGTGGGTGTGACGTAACCGTTTTTTTTTTTTTCTCACCGGCCAAGCAGAGGCTGCAACTATAGCCACTCAAATTAACCATGGACATTACCACGTGATGGACTGTCACTTTAGATGTGCTGAAAGTCGCAATATTGAAGTGCAGTACATATATGTAAACATCGAAATCAAACTATTAGGCTACCATCGTGTAGGACTTTTAGCCGCATTCCAAATTCCACACAGGGACTAAAAAAACCTTTTATATGTGTGATGTAGCGCAAGTATTTAAGCATGTTCACGAGAGAGAAAGAGAGCGCACCATCCGCCACGTAACCAACATAAACTGTTGCATACGTGCAGAAATCACGCCATGGACATTACATCAAGATGCCTACTGGTTTAAAAAGATCTACATTAAAAGAAAATGGCCAAATGAGAATGTTTTTGTCATAAACTACAGCAAAACAACTTGTCAAGAAGAAAATAAAAAAATGAAACCATGCAAACTGAATAAATACAGGAATGGAGAAAAGGAGCGCTTTATTATCAGCTGTTAGTCAGCGCCCGCTTTTTTCTTCTGGTCATTGCGCCTTTTGCCGTGTGCTGTGTAATTGCAGTCAATCATGTCAAGTCACATTTGATGATCAATGTAAGCAGGTCATCAAAAAAAATCGGACACTGTCAGAAAATCCGAATTGACCATGAAGGTCTGCAATGTAAATACTCTGAAATGCTATAGGAGAAAAGCCTGTCAGTAGAGTTTGCTATTTTCTATTTAAATATTAACAAATATTGGGTAACACTTTATTTTGATGGTCCACTTGAGTATTAGTAGACTGTCTGCTATATATGTGTTGATACTGCTACTAAACAGACATTTAACTGACTATAAGTAACTTTGCAAGTACATGTCAACTTACACTAACCCTAACCCTTACCCCAACCTAACAGTCTACTTATAATCTAATGAGAATTAGTTGGCATGTAGATGCGATGTAACTTAAATTTAACAAACGGACCATCAAAATAAAGTGTGACCAAATATTTTGCAGTGTTTGCATGTTCATTGCATAGAATTCAATCTAAACTAATATAAAACTATTGCTTACATAAAATTCTGGGAATAATTATAGAAATTGTATACATAAAAAATTGAAGTAAATTCATTACAAGTTAATTAAAAAACACTTAAATTGTTTAGCATAATGTGATTATTTTTTTCTGTTCATATATTAGCAAAACAATTGAATTGTAAGATTATTCCATTGATATTCATTATTAAGGATTTCTTTAAAATCGTGTAAAAATCTCGTCTTGTTCTCGTGAACCCAATCTCGTGTCTCGTCTCGTGGAGTTGGCGTCTCGTCACACCCCTAATATAAGTATATAAACATATTAAGTAGAAATCATTGTAAAGATCAAATATATCAAAACTCGCTTTCATTCGACTAAGTCTTTGATTTATCAGGGGTTGCCATCGTTGGATGAACCACCAATTACTCTGGCATATATCTTATGCAATGGTTTTCCTTTCAGCCACAATCCAGCAGTGCTGGGAAACACCCACACACTCTCTCATTCACACACACTCATACACTACACTACTCTTAATTTTGTTTATTCAATTCACCTGTACTGCATGTCTTTGGACTGTGGGGTAAACCAGAGTGCCTTGTGGAAACCTATGCAGGCACGGGATGAACATGCACCCCAGGCCAGTTGCTGTTTCTGTGTGAAGTTTGCGTTTCCGAAAGCCATCGTTGGCCGACTAAGGACGCAAGTTGCGTCATTGCAAGCATAGTTTGTTGATTTGGTGTTTCCCAAATCCGTCGTTCCAACGAACATGCACAAACTGCATCGCTTACAACTACACCTGTAGAGCTGTAGTTAGAAGCATAGTTCCTGGTTGTGTTTCCAGTTATACCCCTATGCCCTATTCCTTTTGAACTTTCCAACATTTAAACTTGGAATGATTAAAAAAACATTAAAGTCATCTCTCTTAGGTGTAATTTGCTTTCAAAGTTTCTTTACAGTGCAGTTTTAGTGATCTTCATATTGACAATTGCATTACCTTCGTAGTGCACTTTGAAAACATTGATGTCATTTTGAAAGCAGCCATGGCTCATGATGAAAGCTATAGGTGACTTATTATTTAAAAGCGGAATATATGTTACGTCTCCAAAGCTTGTGAAAGCAAAAATATATAGCATACGTTAATGCTTTTAATTTATAGTAGGTTATTTATTAAGAAATGTATCTGTACTGTATATGACATGGGCCTGTTGGTTACAAGATTTCTGCAGTGGTTTAAATGTCAAATTGTAAAAGTAGACTTTTACAATAAATAAAATAAAATAAATAAACAAGATCCTACTTAATAATAAAAATAATAATACAACCAATACAACCAATAACGATTTATATATGAGATTAAAATACGTGTTAGCCAAGTGCTTTTATGTTTTAGAAAAGAATATGGAATATTCTCAATAATATTTTTAAAATAAACATTGGCCCTATATGTGCCATTTACATATTTAAATTATTATGGAAAACTAGTGCATGTTTTTAAATGCGTGTGCGTGTAAAACTATATAATTTCACAAAAAAATGATGGGGTTTTTCTTTTAGGAAGTAGTTACTCCACCCTGTTTAGAGCATCATTATGGATGTTTTACGTTATAACTAACATGGTTCAAACGATGGATCTGCGACAGAGAAACTACAGTTTTGGGAAACACTTACTACATCGTTCTTTTCCGAAATGATGCATCGTACTATGATAGTTCAGCCGCAAGTTATGTCATTGTTTGGGAAACGCACTCACTCCTGGCCAGGACTTGAACAAGTAAACTTGTTGTGCCGCCATATCAAACCTCAATTTTGGATTGGTAACATGCACTGCTAAGCACTTCATGTAGGGCATGTTTCCACAAAAATGCTGAAAAAGCCAGCCTTTTGAAAATGCTCAGCTTTGAGCACTCCAACTGTTGGAGCTTTAAAATGAGCATAAAATGCACACTTAGTCTCTTGTTATCTTGTTATATATTGTTGGCATGTAAGAAAACATGACACTTTCATTGACTACGTTTATATGGACACTAATAATTTGATTTTAATGCGATTAAGACAATTCTCTGATTAAGAGTCGACCATGTAAACAGCGATTTTTGATTAATCAGATTAAGATCATAATCGAACTAAAGAAAAATGGAATTAAGACATGTGGAGTATGCTGATTATAGTTGCATTACTGAAGTGCAGTACATGCATGTAAACACCTTAATCGAAATATTACCCTCATGTAGGACTTTAAGCCGCCTTTTGCAGCAGGGTAGTCCACACACACACGCACGACTGATTGACACTCTTTGCACCTACTGAGTCAGTGCAGACCACAGACACCTGCATCGTGAAATGCGGAGGGTTTTTTTCTTCCATTCAGCATGCGGTATGAACTTCCATTAAAACAACTTTTCCAGCAGTTCATAGTTGCATCCAATATCTCGTTTGTCACGGTGGGCTTGCATAAAATGTTCGTGAATGAAAGTCAAAGTGTCAAACTGCAGTTAAAGTCGACAAATCAAAAATGAAACACCCGAAATTACATAAAACTCCGGAGGAAATGCGAATAGCCGGTGACGCAATGACGTTAATCGAATTATGTGCTATAACATGTAAAACGCGATCATGAAAGTAACACTCAAAAAGTAACTCATGTAAACACCTTAGTCGTATTATTCTCTTAATTAGATTAAAGCAAATAATTTGATTACTGATGTCCATGTAAACGTAGTCATTGTCAACAACAGGAAAAAATACTCCGCTCAGGAAAAATGCTTCAGTTGAGACTTTAAAGGCAAGTTTTTAGATTTTATGGACCCTCAGAATTTAGATTTTCAAATAGTTGTATCTATTGTTCTATTCTAACAAACCATATTTGTTCTGCTTGTGATGTACTTCTCAAATGTATTTTTTTTAAATACATAACTGGTTTTGTGGTCCAGGGTGGCATTTTCAGTTCTTGGAAAGAAACTACAATTTTGTAGATCAAAGATAAGTTGATTGCAAAAACTGCTGCCTCCATGTCGTGTTTTTGTACAGACTAGCACACAAATGCTGAGACATTTGTAATGCTGGCAACCTCTGAAAAGCTTAATTAGTGCTGTAGAGTTTAATTGGATGCACTGGGTTGATTGACACAAACAACAATTGAACAACAAAATAAGCATTCTCTTTTGCCGTTAAAAGGTGGTTAGCCTATTTGTTTCATATAGCATATTCAATGCTGTCTGCAACCTCATCATAACAGAAAGTATTAGCTTTTATAGCTTTTTTTAAACCTTTTTCTCTTTACATTTACGCACCAAAAAATCTGAAATGTTTGTGTTTAGAGACAAATTTTAGATTTTTGGCTATAAAAACAAATGGTCAAATTCATCAGATCTAATATCTAAGGACTTTAAGCAGCACACCTCTGACTGCTTGCATTGCTCTATATAATAATCCTTACCTGGGTTGTAATATGGCTAAATCCATAGTAGAGGAAAAACAGAGGTAAGCTAAGTCATGTGCATTAAACAACTGGCAACAGAAAAATGTACTGGGATGACCTACTACTTATGGCCAGATTCGGAAGTGCACATTTGATGGACACTTCACTCCTATAAGGCCATAGGAGAGAATTTTTGATTCGCAATAAGTCAACACAATTGACAAATCAGTTGCAGACAGAATGTAGTGCATTAAAATTTCATTCATGCCATTCAAATATACTCTACAGAATATACTTATTAACACTTGCGATTGAGTGGGTTTTCAAGCCCAATGTAGTACATGTTTATACAGTATGCGATTGCTTCTCTGATATCATCTTGAGTACAGGTAGAATCTGCACCAGTCTAATGTGTCAGTCTTGCTCTGAAAAAAAAACAAAGAAAAAAAATCATTGTGAGGCTCCCAGTGAAATTACTTTAAATTTTTTCTTTGAGCTAAACAGCTGCTTGGTGAGCTTTACTTTCTGCGGTTGTAAAAAATATATATTCTTTAGATGTTTTTAAATGAATGCAGTTCATTTAGTTGAATTGACGGATGGCTGTTTTGTAGCCTGTGCGTTTAAGAGATGACGAGGTCACACAGTTGGAGCAACAGCTGCAGAACAGCTACGGACCTCCCAGTCAACCTCCACAGGAGCTGCCCAGAAACTGCTTTATCTTTCAGAAGAGAGTTTTTGGTGAGTTCTGTCTGTTAAAATGCCTTATATTGTGTTCCTGTTGTGTAGCATATAATAAAGCTGCTTTCAAATGCCTTTAAAGTAATAACCAAAAATTTATCATCATAAGTAGCCGTGGATATCCACAGTCATTAAGATAAATGACAAATCTTTGTGTCTTTTGAGTTTAAAGGTGCCACAGAATGAAAATATTCATATATCTAAGAATAACTAAATAATAACAGTTAATGACATGTTAATGACGTACTGTGAGCCTCAAACGCCATTGTAAATCAGTGTAAAATCCTGGTGAAGAACGCGCCAATCAGAAAAAAGCACCATTATCCGCACAGAACCATCAATATGCAGACCACAGGCAGCGCTTGATTGGCCACAATGTTTCCTTATGATTTTACAACAATTTTATATATTTATATATTTTTATTTATGTTTAAGTTTTATCTAACTTTATGGATTTTTCAAAATAAGAGCCACACATGCATAGTAAGTATAATACAAATGCTTACCATGTATGTGGAACTGTTATTTTGAAAATGAGTTTTCCATTATAGAGCTCTCGGGTAATGTAAAATAGCTCATCTCTTCACATATAAATTTATTTGTTTACTCGTTTAACTTGTATATTGTCAAATTTGCTACGTATGTTTCTGATTAAGCAACAAACACATGCAGACTGCCGAATATAAGTGGTTAATGCACGTTTATGCATCGTGTCATATCACAGAGCTCTCTTACTGTGATTTTCTGAAATGAAAGGAAGCCAATAAACTTAATCATACTCATCTGTTTATGCAGAGAGTGATATTAATTGCTGCCTTTATTTTAAAGGGCACCTATGGTGAAAAATCTACTTTTCAAGCTGTTTGGACAGACATAGGTGTAGGTATAGTGTCTAGACTGTCATATTGGGGTGATATAAACACACTCAGTCCTTTTTTTTTCAATTTAACAACATAAAAACGGTGGACCAATTGGAGCGGTTTTGAGATGGACCGCAACTTGACGTAGGAGTGCGGCCCCCCCGCCCACCAATATTGATTGACAGGTGTGCATTACCATATCCTTAGTATGTTGTTTCACGTCCGCCATTTTCAGCGTGTGAGTCAAAGCGATGTCACCAAAGAAACACCCTTGCTCTATTTTTAGATGCAAGATGTTATCGCTCTCCTCGCTGCCAGTGTTTGTGAGTTTTGGTGTGTTTGCATACATGTGTACTTTTCATTGCGTCTTCCTTAAACTTTAGCGGTTAGCATTTCTCGCGGTCACAGAAGCTCCCTGTCATCTTAACTAGGTGCAGCTGGAAAGTGCGAGCATGTTGCCTCGCATGCGCGTCCCTCCATTGGAAATAACGAACGGTGTCGCGGATGAAACTGAGTACCGGAAGGGAGGGGGTGGGTGTCGCGGATGAAAGTGAGGACTGGGGGGTTCGCTCACTATTCTGCCGCCTAGGTCGCCTCTATGGACGCGCTGGCCCTGCTCAGGACACTGTTTATATTTCTGCCGCGCCACAGAGAGTTATCTGAACAGTTTCATTTTAAATAACATTGAATGTGCACGTCTGGTGTGTCGTGTCGTGGCTCTGAGCGGGGCATCCGGTGTATGACGCCCTTTAGTTATAGCCTCAAGCAGGTCGTACACCAGAAGCGTCGCTCGGCGACAAGCAGCATCTTGCCACGCAGCGGCATGCTTTTCTGAATTCTAAACATACATTTCAATCAGGTGACACACCGACGCTGCAAGTGTGCGATACTTTCAACTGTCATGTGCGCGCCGCGTCCCATCCGGTGCGTGATGCTCTTCAGTCAAAGTTAATTCAGTGTGCTTGGTTATTAGTCTCTGTGTAGTCTACAAGCTCAGAGCTTTAAACTAGCACACAGTTGGCTGTAAAACTATACAAAGACACAAATGATTTTGTACTCTCTGCTTGGTCTGTGTCAGAGTCGTACATGTACAGCTGAATGCTGATCCTCTCACTAATGTTGCTGCTCTAAGTCTGCCTGTCTGTAGCCATACACAAAGCGGGGGAGCTCTTGGCTCCGCTCCCTTGTTAAGTTGGGCGGGAAGTCGAAACAAATTTTTATGTGAAGCAACACGCCCCTAAAACAGCGACCTGTGTACACACCCCTAAAATGACACTTTTTAACACATCATAATAAAAAAATCTGAATTGTGTTTTGAACTGAACCTAAACTGGCACACTCAGAAGAACCATAAAATTAATATTACATCTTAAAAAAAAAGGGGTAAAATAGGTGCCCTTTAATATATGTTAAAACCACAAAATACCACTCTAAATACATCTCTGTCTGTCTCTTTTGACAGTATAATTATAAATTACTCTGTTTCATCCATAACACAACTCATGAGCAACTTTAATTTCAGTTAATATAATTTACTCACTCCTTATAGCTAAAATAAACCTCCCGGCCACTTCAATTGAAAAGATTGAAAATTGAAAAGATGTCATTAAACAAGGTATCTATTCAAAATGTTTCTTGATAACTGAATATTATTATTATTTTGCATGTGCATTTTAGAGTACATCATTGCGTGCGTGCGTGCGTGCGTGCGTGCGTGCGTGCGTGCGTGCGTGCGTGCGTGCGTGCGTGCGTGCGTGAGTGAGTGAGTGAGTGAGTGAGTGAGTGAGTGAGTGAGTGAGGCACTGACACATGCTGCAAAGTGTCAGAGCAGAGCTCATTAATATTCATGACCATTCCAAATATTGTCTAAACAAAACTTTTAACTCTAGGTGTAATTGCTGTGTTATAAATAAGCGTGTAAATTTATTTTTTGGAGACTTTCTACACTTACCTAAGCCACATGCCTACTATGTAGATATCAGAGAACAGTTTAAATGACTGAATCAATGCGCTCTGTGGCACCTTTAAAGTCAGATTTTTTTGCTCCTGAGTATTGAGTCAATTTAAAATCCCTTTTGCTTAAATATTTCAACACAGAAGTTTAGTTTAGTTTAGTTTAATTAATTAATTATGCATTTTCTAAACTGTGATATCCAGTCATGAAACAGGTTTTTGTACCCTGACATTGTGTAAGCATTTATGACAAAAACATCTAAATAACATTTAACAAAATAACATTATCAACAAAAATATTATAACAGGCTTTTTTTTCCAAATATATTTTATTGAACATTTTTAGTGCAAAAGCATGTTAGAAATTTACATTAAATAATAAGATAATATCCATCATTCATATAATTTGAATCCTGACCCCCACATAAAAACATTATAACAAAAATTATAATAATAATCAATTAAATTGTAGTGTAATTAAATAAATAAACAAACAAATAAAAAACATAAATAAATAAGGACATATAATATGCATTTTAAATGAACATGAATTTTCCTGCATGTTAAGTATCTTTCGTAAAAACATTTTATGTTTGTATCTCTGTTATCACCGACTAGTACATTCCTAATGTAATATCCATAATCCTCCTCTGTGCTCTCAGACGATAGGCCTTTGACTCCAGCCGACCAGCAGCGGTTTGCTGCTCATGTGGGACGGGATTGGAAGCGGGTGGGACGGGCTTTACAAAAGAACTGCCGTGCACTGAAAGGCCCTGCTATCGACAATCTTGCTTATGAGTACGAGAGGGAAGGGCTTTACGAACAGGCCTATCAACTGCTGGGACGTTTCATCCAATCAGAGGGTAGGAGTGCCAAACTGAGTCGTCTTATTAGTGCACTTGAGGAGACAAAAATGACCAGCATGGCAGAAATCATGTTGGGCATCCAGCCACGAGATTAAGACTGTAAGAATGAATGACCGAAGTGTATGTGTGTGTATATCCGTGTTTGTGTGTGTTGTACATGTGATTGTTTCCAGTATATATAGATACATTTGAAGAGTGTGCGATCTGATTTTTGTGAATTTGTTTTTTCATCATGACCTTGTAATTTCTATCTGTCTCCTACTTGAAATTGTTTCACAATCACCTGTCGTCTGACCAGAATGAAACACATTTTAAATAAAGTGTTTTCATGCATATTTCATGCAGATTTGCCCTCCACGTTGTCCTTGTCAGGCCAGGAAATATTTGCAGTTGAGTCATAATGTCCAGAACTGTTGAATTGCCCTCAGCATTGAAAGGAGCAGTGTGTTCCTTAAAAGGCACCTCTGTGGCCATATGAAATCACTTTCATTTTCAAATTCATTTTTATTATTATTATTAATTATTATTATTATTTTTTATTATTGAACAGCTTTAATTGTTAAAATAGATGTTAGTAATTAAGCATATCAAATGAACAGAAGACCAATTTATCAAAAACTGCTTTTCGCAAACCTTATGAATTACACTACTATAATATATATATATATAATAACATTGGAAAAGCAATTGTGTAATTATTATTTTAAAATTATTATTGTTATTTCATTAACAGTAAAACATTACAACTTTAATAATCTCCAAGTTAAACCAAAAATTATACTTTTAGTATGTAATATATGTGATGAAAGTTTTTTCCCCACATAAAAAGGTATAGCATGCCGGTGAGGTGACTGTCAGGGTGCTTCTCATCTGGAAGGTTGCATCCTAATTAGGCTGCATATCTAGGCTGCCACATTATCAAGCTCTGTCAAAGGACGTCTTAATTTACAGGTTTCTTATAGTCTTCATTCCTCATGCTTTATTCGACCTGGTTGAAAAGATATATTCAAGGTATATCTAGAGGCCTTAAAACAACCCCAATTTTTTGTTGAAAATAATTTAGCATGATGCTGCACAGTGGCGCAGTGGGTAGCATGTTCACCTCACAGCAAGAAGGTCGCTAGTTCGAGCCTCAGCTGGGTCAGTTGCCGTTTTTGTGTGGAGTTTGCATGTTCTTCACATGTTTGTGTGGGTTTCCTCTGGGTGCTCCGGTTTCCCCCACAATTCCGAAAACATGTGGTATAGGTGAATTGAATGAGCTAAATTGTCCATAGTGTATGTGTGTGAATGAGTGTGTATGGATGTTTCCCAGTGATGGGTTGCAGCTGGAAGGGCATCCTCTGTGTAAAACATATGCTGGATAAGTTGGCGGTTCATTCTGCTGTGGCGACCCCTGATTATTAAAGGAACTAAGCCGAAAAGAATATGAATGAATGAATTGAGCATGATCCTGTTCAAATTTACTATGTAATGTGGGGCAAAAAAAATTGTCAATGAAGGCGAAATGTTTTCGTTTGCTTTGTTCTAAATTAATTGCCTAATGTTTGACATAATGTTTGAATGATTTTAATTATGGGGATTTAGCAGCTCCTAGTCGTAAATCTAACATTTTCATTTAGGAAAAAACCTGGTGATAAAATACCAGAGGAAATGTTACTCAACAGCTTCTGTGTTACCTGTCCGCGAACATCTTAGGTCAGCCGTTTGACGTTTCTTTTTGCAAAAATTCTCATCAATTTAGTTGGCTCGTTATGAAAACACCACTCTGATATGATTATGTAATGATATTTCAACACAGTCAGTTAAATAATTAAATACAGTTAAATAAAGATATACCATTAAGTAATTTTAATGGTATGTCTGCATTTTTGAACGTACTAATTCATCCACAATGTTTCACGTTTTTTTTTTTTTCTTAAAAAGCCATTTTTCTTATGAAGCTAATTCTGTTTCATACAACTGAACAAAGAGTGCTTTTCCTGCCTCATGGAAATCACAGAGACCTAAACTGCTACAGCAGAGCTAATATGGATTGACTTTAATCGGCACAATACATGAAATCATTTATACATTAAAGACAACTGGAAATACAGAGCTTGACACCACTTTAAAAATTAAATTGTGAGCACCAAATACTTGTTATGCATATTAAGGATATTACTAAACTATAGATTACTTTTATAATAATGTTTCTAAATAAACTGCTTTCTAGTCCAAAAGCATGCTTAATCTGATTATAAAAGCGGTCCACTGAGTGTAGGTCACCTATATTGATCTCGTTTTTTTTTTTTTTAAAGGATAAATATGAGGCGGTATTAAAGAACCATTGTGGAATGTGTATTGCTTTTAGCAATTCAATCCTGAAATCAATTCTTGCAGGTCTTATAAATAAACTCCAACCATACAGTAGGATATTAGATAAGCTGAAACATTTGGAGGAAAGATTGAGGATTTCCGGTTTTGTGTTTGTCTGCCGTTTCCTGATCTGCTGAAAAAGGTGTAGATTTAATGAAGTTGTGTCATTAGTCAAATAATCATTTGGGGGGCTGAGGGGGAGCAAAATGAAAAAGTCAACATCTGGATCTGATTGTGTTCTAATACGCTATGAGATGCCATTATTCTTAGAAATTAATTTTAGCTTAATGGTATCTATTGAGGGCGGTCAGATTAATGAAATGGATGAGGCCTTTCTCCATTAAAGCATTACGCCGACCTGCCATTAAAGTATTACATGGTTAGAAGATCACATTCATTTTAGTTATGGGGATTTAGAAGCTCCTAGTCGTTCTCTAGAGTGAAATCTAACATTTTCATTTAGGAAAAAACCTGGTGATTAAATACCAGAGGAAATGTTACTCAACAGCTCCCGTGTTACCTGTCAGCGAACATCTTAGGCCAGCCGTTTGACGTTTTTTTCGCAAAAATTCTCCTTAATTTAGTTGGCTCAAAATGAAAACGCCACTCGCATATGATTATGTAATGATATTTCAACATACTTGTGACGTTCTAGCTTATGGAGGAGGGTCTGTGATTTTGTCTCCACCCTGGTAATAAAGATAAAAGCATGTTAAGCAGGCTCGATATTGCTCTTATCTTAGCAAAGTAATCCATCAGAGTGACCTGTGTGTGTGTGTGTGTGTGTATGTGTGTGTGTGTGTGTGTGTGTGTGTGTGTGTGTGTGTGTGTGTGTTGCTGCTGTGTTCACAAAGCGAAGGGTCCTTTGCAGTCAGGGCTGGGTTAGGCATAAAATCAAAGCTGAAGTTATGCATTACATTTTCCCTCCCCATTGTCACATTTCAAAGAATCAGTCAGATAGTCATCTCTACCCAGAGCTCTCTGCGTTTTTCCGGTTATGCATGCATGTTCATGTGTCATAAACATTCCCAATATTAAAATGTGCTTTATTTTCCTGTGCAAACATTGGCCGTCTGCCTGGTAATCCTATAGAATGACAGTTTGTTATGTGTGAAACGGTGGTGGTGTTTTAAAGGATATTCTAAGATCTCCGGAGAATTACTAGATATTAAAAACTCACTGAGTGATCTCATCCCTCAAAGTGTCTCGCCCATTTAACGGTTGCTGAAGCACAAACTCTTAAAGCGTTATTATGTGTGTTGCTGTCAGAAATCCAGCAGCAGAACATCTGGCTCGTATGCCAGGGGTTACGCATTAGAGAAATCCACAGGAATCTTTTAGAGCTTTAAGACTGGCAGTGGATTGGGGTGGTTGGTGGTGGTGGTGGGGGGGGGGGGGGGTATTAGAATATCTGGGTTCTGTCTCCATGGATGTTCATGTAACTTAACTGCCAGAGCATTAAACTTGCAGCACCAAGGTCATTTGTTGGATTCCCAGAAATTTGAATGGACTTGTTTGACAGTGTTTGCCAATTGCGAAAAATGTATGATGTAATGTAATGCATTTGAGAATTATAAAAAAAAACTGTGATTGAAAGCAGTGGTTTCCAAAGTTGGGGTTGTGGGACAATGACAGGGGGTCATTTGGTGATTTCCAAAAGTCAACTATTAGAATTACCATATTTTGACCATAACGCTTAGAAGATAAATATAGTAGTTTTTAATAGTAAAAAAAAACAACAACATGCAAATGAAAAGCCCTCAGCCTTTAAATTATTTTATTTATAGGAATGGTGTGTTTACTTTAGATTAACAGTACAGCAATCGTGTCAGCTTCAGCAGATTGATTTTAAAACACCAGGTTAACCTTTCTGACACTTTTTATGTATATCAAATACATCCAAAATGAATACAGGCCGCAACTGAACATCGAGGATGATCTCTGATTGGTGGTCTTTTAAAATTAAAATGAAAATTAAACCAAGAACAGACTTGTGCTGAAAATGTTGTGCCCACCAGTCTCTTTAGCTGAGGTAATATTAAATGAATAAATGATTATAAAATAATATGGTTGTTAGATTGTTGCACTTTATTGTGTTGTGAATATGCTCATGTTTATGTAGGCCTATTGTTGTGTGCTCAACGTGTGTATATTTATAACCAATTTTGGGGGTCATGAGTCACTTATTTTAGCAGTCACGGGTTTGAGAACCCCTGATATACAGTAAAAACATATCTGATAGTTAATAGTTGCCTGTAGCTCATAATTGATGGGTGTCTTCTGTTTATTTACTCTTTTAAATTGCGTTATGTGACATCGATCTCTGCTTCAACTTTTTATGTTGAATTTTAAACAAAAATTTGTCAGGGTTGGTTAAATTATGAACAGAAACTGGTTTTAGGATTTTTTTTCTCTGTTTTCTTTACAAAATATTGTATCAAACTGCTAAACAAATAACTAAAAACAACCAAGTTTTAGGAACAACAATTAAAAACTTGACTTCTAGTTGATCATTTGATATCAGAAGTGGCTCATATGAAAGACAAAGGGCTCTAGATTACGCTTATTTTACCAAAATAAAATATGATCATGCCTTGATTTTTAATGATTTAATTAGGACAGCAAGGTTTGACTTTGCTTAGACAAAAGTCTTTTCACTTAACATATATATATATATATAACAATATAGAATATAGTCATGATGCAGTGGAAAGAGAATTAATATTGTGTATGACTCCCATGAGCTTAGAGGACTGCATCCATACATCTCTGCAACGACTCAAATAACTTATTAATAAAGTCATCTGGAATGGCAGAGAAAGCATTCTTGCAGGACTTAGAGAGTTCATCAAGATTCTTTGGATTCATCTTCAACGCCTCTTCCATCTTACCCCAGACATGCTCAATAATGTTCATGTCTGGTGACCTTCTTTGTTTTCAGGAACTTTGATGTGGAGGCTGAAGTATGAGATAGAGCGCTCTCCTGCTGAAGAATTTGCCCTCTCCTGTGGTTTGTAATGTAATGGGCAGCACAAATGTCTTGATACCTCAGACTGTTGATGTTGCCATCCATTCTGCAGATCTCTCGCACGGCCCCATACTGAATGTAAACCCAAACCATGATTTTTCCTTCACCAAACTTGACTGATTTCTGTGAGAATCGTGGGGCCATGAGGGTTCCAATAGGTTTTCTGCAGTATTTATTATGATTGGGATGCAATTCATTGGATGATTCATCAGGAAATATATAATATTCTGCCACTTTTCCAAATGATCAACTAGAAGTCAAGTTAGTATTTTTTGCTTTTACAACTGGAATCAACAACGACTTTTGTCAGGTATTGTACATACAGAGAGGAACAAAAAAGGAACCAGTGACATACAGGTATAACTAATAGGTTGCCATGGGGATCAACAAAGGCACAGTCACTCACTTGACCTCAACTAAACAGGTGATGCAATGACTGGAAAAAAAATGGAGATAATAAACAACAAGCATCTATGTAAATATGACAGTATTAGTCATTATTTTTAAAATAAAGAACTAAAATTTACCAGGATACATTTTAAAACATGTACAAAAATCTAAAAACTGGAAATGATTTATGGGTATTGACTGATCATTTACGCAACAACCGATTATTGGGGCTTTGAAAATGTGAATGGTTACAAATGCGTTTGAAAGTGAACACTGTTGAAAAACTATAGGCCTACTGTTACTTTCTGTGGAAACTACAAAGGTATGAATTTGTGAAAACGATGACATTGTGTGCATACATAATATGTATTGAATGTGCATTTATATAGCGCATTTATCATGTATGACCATACACCCAAAGCGCTTCACAATCATGAGGGGGGTTTCTCCACCACCAGTGTGCAGCATCCACTTGGATGATGCAACGGCAGCCACAGGACAACGGCGCAAGTGCACTCACCATACACCAGCTATTGGTGGAGTGGAGAGACAGTGATAGAGCTTTGGTTGATGGGGAAGATTGGGAGGCCATGATGGGTAAGGGCTGATGGAGGGAATTTGGCTCCTCTTTACGAGAAGTGCCATGGGATATTTAAAGACCTTGGTTTAATGTCTCATCCGAAAGACAGCGCTCACTGACTGTATAGTGTCCCCTTCACTTTACAGGGCATTAGAACTCACACAGACTGCAGATTGAGTGCCCATTGCTGGCCTTTCTAACACCTCTTCCAACAGCAATCTAGTTTTCCCATGTGGTCTCCCATCAAGGTACTGACCAGCTTCAGTGAGTAACCAGTCTTGGGCTGTGATAAGGCTGTAGCTAAATACATATTATGTGTTGAGTCTATAGTCATGAGCAAGTACCTGACAATCAAAACAACAATGACAGGGCCCTGTGCACACGTGTAGTGTTTTTTTTTTTTTACAAGTGACATTGCCAAATATTGGCCTGGCTCGTGAAATGCAGGGTTTTTAGTAGTTTTCATATATATGTAAATAGGGATTGGGATTTTTTTTATGCAAAAATATATACTTATAAATACATTGTCATACAAACATAATCTACTAGATGTATTGTTTTGATGCTAAAAAATAAACATTTCAGCTCAAGGCCATGCACATTTCCAGGAAAAAGAAAATGCCCAAAAAAGCAGAGCACTTCATTTTTTTCATGTCAGCAAGTGTTACCTGAAGCAGGTCTGTATTGGAGTATGTGACTGGAGCAATTAGATTTACTTTGACAGAGAAACCTGCTGCCAGCCAATCAGATTAGAAGACCATCTTTTGCCAGTCTCTAACATAAAGGGATAGTTAACCCAAAAATAAAAATGCACCATTTACTCACCCTTCATTTTTCAAACCCGTTTGAGTTTCCTTTTTTCTGTTGAACACAAAAAGGAAGATATTTTAAAGCAAGTTGGAAAACAGAAACCTTTGACATCCATAGACGGAAAAACAAATACTGTGTAAGTCAATAATTAAATGTTACTCATTTGTATTCAGTAGATGAAAGAAACTGAAACTAGTTTTAAACAAATTAATATGGACAATATGAAATATGGACAACCCCAGATTAAATACTGGGCAGAATACTCTGTTAATGTGTAAAAAAAAAGATGAATCTATTTATATTATTATTATTATTATATTATTATTGAACTGCAAAAAATATCAGAAACATACAAATATGAAACCCATAATACGCACAAATATACATTATATATCATCATACAGTAGTATGGCAGAAGTAAGTTAAAATAAATGTGAATAAATCAAACATCCAAATGTCCAGTTCGTCCAGAAGCAAATCAAACCCCTTCAGTGTTTTACATTTCGGCTGCTACAAAGCAGATGTTCTCGCGCCATACCCTGCTCCTGCTGTGACGTCAGGATGAGAGGGGTTTGCCCCTCGCGCATTAGGAGGGAACTACAGGATGAGCCGAGCTCGTGCAGGCTGTCACTGCCGCCGCCCAATAGACACCCGCGATCCGGAGCGCGAGCAGGACGACCTCCTCCCAATTCAGAGGCCGGAACGCGAGCCTGTCCCTGACCTCGATTCGGTTTGGATGCTTTAGCAACGATCGGCAGACTGTTTGGCGAGCGCGAGAGGAGAGAGTGTGGGACAGAGACGGATTTTTGGGATACAGCTGTCGCGCGTCCCGACTCTCGGTCTTGCAATGGGATGCACGTTAAGTGCAGAGGAGCGCGCGGCTCTGGATCGCAGCAGAGCCATCGAGAAAAACCTGAAGGAGGACGGAATAAGCGCAGCCAAAGATGTCAAATTACTGCTGCTGGGTAAGTGGAGCGGGCTCGAGAAATAAGGATGCTGCCTGCAGGTGTGTGTGAGCGTCTGTGTGTGTGTGGCACTGACACGGGCTGTGTCTCCGCAGGCGGAGGGGAGTCGGGCAAGAGCACCATCGTCAAACAGATGAAGTAAGTGCTGCTTCTCTTATTTTTACATCTGCTGTGTTTTCTGATCGCTTCGTGGCGATGTTAAAGACCGGGAAGTGTTTGTCTCGCGCTGTTCTGTGTGTGGTAGTGCTGAAACAGGCTCTTCCCATGAGACAGTGCTGTTCAGTGTGTGTGTGTGTGTGTGTGTGTGTGTGTGTGTGTGTTATTCGCATGTGTGCAGTGAAGCTCGAGAGCGCGCGTGCACCTTGCAGTTGTTTCTGCCGGTCGGGGCTCCAAACTTCCTTAATGTTTCACGTTTTTGTCATGCGCATTTAATCTGTGTGCTGTGCCATGTTATGCATTAAGGCCTGTGTTCATTTTGTCCTCTGTGTGTGCTTGAGAGACATAGAGTTATACACATAAGTATGTGCGTGTGTGTGTGTGTGTGTGTGAGTGTGTTGTGTATTGTGTTGTGTGTGTGTGCGCGTGTGCGTGTGTGTGTTAGAGAGAGAGGCATTAGAATCTTTCTCTGTATTAATCTTAATGGGTGGCTTTTAGTGCCTGATCCCTGCAGTCTCGTTTAGCGTTATCCGCCCATTAAACGGATTTACCAGGACTATGCCACCTAACCTTACATTTTCATAACTACGGATGCATATATACACTCCTAAAAATATTAAAACTGTTTATTGGCATCTTTAGTTCCATGGCAAACCATACACATCCATGTAGTTTTCTAAATTAAATCACTCTAAAGAATAGTGTTTTGTAGTGGGGCAGCAGAGAACACATTTTGTTTTTGAGTGAAGAACATATTAATAATTTAAAGAAACTTCCCTATTAACCCTTTGACTGTCCGCTCTACCAAATGGTGGACCATGTTTTGACTGTTTTAAATGATAAGTGTTAAAGTCATTTAAAGAAAGACTGTTTTAAATAATGGTTTACATTACACATCATTACTGGTGTACAAAAAAAATCAAACAAACATAATCCTGTTGCACTACTACACTTGGTTTTGGTTTTATTGTTAAAATAAAAAAGAAAACATGTTAAATGAGAACCTGAAATATTTTATGGCATACTTCTTCAAAAAATACATAAAAAAAAATAAAGGCCATTTAGTATTTAAAAATGTTTTATTTTGAATATATATATTTTAAAAA
>CAIGQZ010001108.1:14015911-14034631 GCA_903798205.1 Danio tinwini
GGTTCGAAAGATTCCAAATTGGATTATTATTATTATTATGTTTGAATTTTTCGTATTATTCAAATGGCCAAATTCTGATCGTATACTTTAGCTGTTTATTCTGCAGTAAGTTTGCAGGGCATATTATTCACAGACTAGCCTGTATCAGTCTGCTATAACTATAGACTGTGCGTTGAAGCGGGGAAAACACAAGCATTAACAACATTATCATGATGGACTCATTCAGTAGCGAACTTGCGTTTGTGACTTACACTTTTGTTGAATAAAAGCACCTAAAGTTCACTTTTTTATATATATATAGTTATTAACATTTTGTGCAGATACAACATCATGTACATACAAAAATAAGTAATACACTGTTCTGCTTTTTTCAAAATGAAGAATTAATCACCATTAGAAAAAACAATATAGTTATAAAATAAAAATATAAAATAAATATATTAATAACAACAAAAAATCTATACAAAGTTATACATAAATAATGATAATAAAATAATAATAATAATAAAAATCTATTCCTCTTCTGCTTTAAGATCAATTGTGTCAATATAATTCAACAAAGGTTTCCATGTTTTGTAAAAAGATTTGAAACACCCTCTTAATGAAAATCTAATTTTTTACAACTTTAAGCACAACAAAATGTCTTTTATCCATCTGTCATGTGAAGGTAGAGATGTAAGTTTTCCACTTAAGGAGAATAAGCCTCCTAGCTAATAATGTGGTAAAAGCCACAATATTCTGTATTGTTGAAGGCAAATTTGTCTCAAAATGAATTCCGAGTAGTGCTGTTAGAGGGTTTGGAGTGGCTGATATGTTAAAAGTTTTTCAAAAGTATTGAATATTTTAGACCAAAACACTTTCAATCTTGGACAAGACCAGAACTTGCATGTGTGATTTGCTGGAGATTGTTGACACCTATTACAAGTATTACTTGTATTTGGGTATATTTTGGCTAATCTGGCATTAGTATAGTGTGCTTTGTGAAAAATCTTGCACTGCATTAAACTGTGTCGGGCACATATAGAAGAACTGTGGACAAAATTGAGTATATAATCCCATTCTATTTCACTGATGGTGATCCCCAACTCTTGTTCCTAGGCATTCTTAGGTAATTCAGAGGAATTAGAATTCAAAGAATTTATTGACCGATAAATGACAGAGACTATCCCTTTTCTCTCTGGATTAAAAGAAAGAATGGTGTCCATTTTTGAATCAGGAGGAAGATTAGGAAACTGAGTAAACTGATTTTGTACAAAATGTCTTATCTGAAAGAAGTGAAAAAGAGTTTTGGGAAGATGAAACTTTTCAGATAAATCTGAAAATGACAAAAATAAACATTTTTCTTTCAAGTCTTTAATGGTATTAAGGCCCTTAGAAGACCAGTCACGTAAAACAGAATCAGAACACGATGGTAAAAAAGATACATTATTTACTATAGGTGCTAGTGTGGATGGACTTATTAGCCCACAGTGTTTCCTAAAAGTAACCCATATTTTAATAGTATTGGTCACCACTAAACTGTCCGAAACAATTCTACTATTTATTGGCAGCTGAGAGCAAATCACTGAATGAAGGGAAAACTTTGAGGATAACAGTTCTAATTGGACCCAAATAGGATGTTTGGAACCTTTTGAAATGTTAGTCCAATGCAAAAGCTTGTTGATATTACAGGCCCAGTAATACTGCTGAAAATTGGGTAATGCAAGGCCCCCTTCTGACTTGGGAAGTTCTAAAAATATTATTTTTATTCGTGGATATTTGCCGCTCCACAAAAAAGAGTTAGTTGCCTTATTCAAAGTTACAAAAAAGATGTGTTGATATGAATGGGTATGTGATCAAAGAGGTAAAGAAATTTGGGCAAGATTGTCATTTTAACTAAGTTAATACTGTCCAGACAGCCTCTCACATGACAGCAGGAAAAGACACAACCAATCAAAATGTCCATATGCGTTTTGGGGGGGGGGAGGACTCAAGGAGAGAATGTGATTTTACCCTTTCTGCGTGTCTAGGTTAATGTTGACAGTCTGATTTTCTTTTTTTTTGTGGATAAAATTATTGGTGGGGATACTTCTATGGTCGGTGGATATTGGTGGGAATGCGTCCCCTCCGTCCACCCTAAATCTACGCCCCTGCATATTGACAGGAGCAGAAATAAACTGATTCAGATTCAAACTGAAGCGTCAGAAAACGTGCAATAGGCTACCATAAAAAGTGTGAATTCTGAGCTGCATCCAATGCTTTTTAATGTGCTCACCTAACCCCACCCCTAACCCTACCTGTCACAGTGACGTCACTCACTCCATTGAGCGCATTGTGTCTGACATTGCATTGCTGAGTAATGCAATCTCAGCTTTCCTCATAAAGGCTGCATCCAGATACTATTGGGCCTTAACGGGCTCCACTATTCAAATAACATGATCTATTGTTGCACAAGCTTGTGAGCATTTTAGTGACGTTTGCTCATGCAACATTATGTATTGTAGATAGACTGTTAATGATGATACTACCCTTTACAAACTACTGCACCGGCACTATTTTGGAGCCATAGTATCACGATACTACAATAGTACTGGTAAACCGTGCAACTTTAATAGATATATACAGTAGATATAGATATATCAATAGATTTAGTCTAATGCGGTTGCACGGTGGCGCAGTGGGTAGCATGTTCGCCTCACAGCAAAAAGGTTGCTGGTTCGACCCTCGGCTGGGTCAGTTGGCGTTTCTGTGTGGAGTCCTCCCCGTGTTCGCGTGGGTTTTCTCAGTGTGCTCCGCTTTCCTTTACAAGTCCAAAGACATGAGGTATAGGTGAATTGGGTAGGCTAAATTGTCCATAGTGTATGAGTGTGGATGGGTGTTTCCCAGTGATGGGTTGCAGCTGGAAGGGCATCCACTGCGTAAAACATATGCTGGATAAGTTGACGGTTCATTCTGTTGTGGTGACCCCAGATTAATAAAGGGACTAAGCTGAAAAAAAATGAATGAATGAATGAATGAATTAGTCTAATGCCTATATAACTACCTGGTGCTTCTTGACTGGCGGATAAGAAAATAAGCATTATATAAGTTGAGGGTGCAGTAGGTGATTGTCTTCAGAAACATTTTTTGTTGTGCTGGTTGAAGGTCTCTTCACATTCCACTAGTAATGATTAAAGTAAATGATCTAAATGTATTTATATGTATTGTTATATTCTGGCATAAAGGCATAAAACTAAAAAATGTTCATCCAATAAAAATTTGTCAGGCCGACATTTCCCATAATTCTGATAAGTAGCCCAGACTGTCTGTCAGCAAATGTAGATTTGTACATCAGCACACCCTTGATCATGCAGATCCACCATTTGCACATCATTTGCACCACGTGCACGCATGCCTCATTCAGTGGCGTTCCAGTAACGGGTAAAAACAAGTGCTAGATCAAAACTTTTTAAATCCTGAATCAATAGTGGAGTTCCTTTTGCACGCTGGAGGAAGGAAGACACCATGGCTAGTATTTAAAAAAGTATAGAAAGTATTTCTGTTAGACAGGTAATATTCTGTTTTAAAACTATTTTAGTCACGCAAAGCTGATGTAGATTGTGTTGTTAAGAATGGATTATATGCACAGAAGTGTTGTTCAGCCACTAAAATCTTCCGGTGAAAGATTGATGTGACTATTTTCAATTTCATAAGGGACCTTTTACTGCATTGATAATGTAGAATTTTATTTAGTTTAACAACAAAACATCAATAAATGGCGCTATTCCGCCTAGCCTGCTTTACTAGGGTGAAGTTGATTTTGCTCACATCGGTTCATTTTTGAACAATGACCACCTGTGATGTGCTCACTATATTGTTTACCATGCTACTGTGAATATTCGGTCTAAAATAGCATGTAAGTATGGCTTAGTAATAAGTGTGATTCCTGCACACTGCCGGCCAACCACTAAACATACAGTAGTCACTTTAGAACAAAGCATGTGAGAGAGTAAGACCAGTGATCCTTGCATGCATGAATTAGTGCACATTATGACAAGTTTTGCTTGCTACACAACTGAAAACACGCTAGATATAATACAGTTTTTCATTGGGAATTGTAGTATTATAAAGTACCATTAAGTTTTCTAACTGGTGAATGGCATGATCTAGTGGGTTGTCTACTGTCATCTTTAATGTGCGCATTCATGATATCAGGAGGCGTGGCTTTGGATGGCAGGGGTGGGACTGTGTTTCAAAGATATTATGCTAATGGTTGGCATTTTGGCAAATCACCTACTGCACCTTTAAGTAAAGTATTTTAAGTAATATTTTGTTTATTTAAAGATTTTTATGATACCAATTTATATTTATGCAGTGGTCACACTCTATTTATTACCTGTTTTTGAGCAAGGACCTTAAACTTTTTAAGATTTACTCTAAAAGTTAAATGTTGGTCTATTTAAAAAAAATCACTGGCTATTTTATAACTTGTTTTAAGAGTTTATATGATACATGATTATAAAGCTAGTTTAGCATGTTGTCCCGGGAGAGAGCCCTGAGCTCATAAAATCCTCAAACCCGGGGCTCCCTCCCGTTGCAAGGCGAGAGGGGAGTTTGAGCTCAGGTAGATCTTAAGAACTCCCCTGTCATAGTGGCTGAAGAGCAGATAGTAATTGCTCTTTTAAAAATATAAGTACTTGGTAGGAGCATATGGTGTTGATTTAGATTAGTCAATAAAATAAATTTGCATGGTTTTTTTTTTTGGACGGTGGGAAACAAACCAGGGGGCCCGGGGGAAACCCATGTGAACACGGGGAAAACGTGTAAACTCCACACAGAAACGTCGGCTGGCTTGGTAAAGACTAGAACCAGAGACGTTCTTGCTGTGAGGCAACAGTGCTAAGCACCGGCCACTGTGCCCCCCATCTAGGATGGAAGGAGGAGTAGGGGTGGAAGAGGGGATTCTTCAAAACGAAGATAGCTGTGATACGTAACCAAGAGTATTTATAGTAGCTTAGGAATCGTCTGATTGGTGCATTGTAAATTGGATAATGCAGGTTTTTTTTCTCTTTACAAAACACATCTTATTCTAAAATTGTGAGAATATCAAAGTCATAAATCTAAGAAAGCTTTAGGATTAGTAGTCAATGTGCAATGACAGGTCAAAGATACATTTTAACTGCCACTTTCAATCAAAATAATAATAAATCAAAATACAGTTGGGGTGACACGGTGGCTCGCAGTGGTTAGCACTTTCCTCCCACAGCAAGAAGGTCGCTGGTTCAATCCCCGGCTGGGTCAGTTTGCGTTTCTGTGTGGAGTTTGCATGTTTTCCCCGTGTTGGTGTGGGTTTCCTCCAGGTGCTCTGGTTTTTCCCACAGTCCAAAGACTATATGCGCTATAGGTGAATTGAATAAACTAAATTGGCCGTAGTGTATGTATGAATATGAGAGCGTGTATGGGTGTTTCCCAGTACTGAGTTGTGGCTGGAAGGGCATCCGCTGCGTAAAACATACGCTGGAGTCGGCAGTTCATTCTGCTGTGGCGACCCGTGATGAATAAAGGGACTAAGCTGGAGGAAAATGAATAAATGAATGAAAAACAGTTCAAATGAAATGATTACCTGTGGTTTCTGACGATACTCTGGGGTCTTTTGAAGTGAAACACTCAGTCTGTGCAACAATTCTTTTACAGATGTATTATCCACAGCCTTAGCAAACGCTTCTGAATGCTTTCAGGATAGTCAGAGCACTGGCAATATCATATCATATATTAATAATATATATATATCTCAAATATGTGAAAAGGCTTGCCAATTGAGATTGCACTCACAATATCTTTTAATATAGCTTGCTGCATCCATCACTAACAGGTGCCATGCTTTTTTTAAAGAGCCTGTCGACACTGACTTGCATTCTTAAATCAGCAAGCTAAAAATCTTAAATATTCTCACATCTTTGGTGGCCTGAGGTTGATCAAATAGTTATTTTTATGTGAACAGTGCCTTTTTTGAGTGATATTGCAGTTGATGCCTCACACACACACACACACACATCATATGACGGTCACACGTGATTGTGACGCACGACGGAGCGATTCCATTTATTTCCACAAGACTTCCACGAAAGCATCATACACTGTTGGACCTTCGGTGGAAAGATGGACCAGTGTGGCTGCTCCAAATGTAAGTATTTGAGCCAAATATAAGTAATATGAGCAATTACTTACGAACCGTAATCATCACAGCATCTCTGTTGTAGCTGGATCTTGTAACTGCGGAGACAACTGCAAATGCACTAACTGCTCATGCGCACACGACAAGAAAAGTGAGCCGATTAACTAACGCTTTGTGTCATTAAAAGAGAGTTATACAGAATTAAGTCCGTTTTCCTCTTTTCGACCCGACAGGTTGCGGCAGTTGTCCGTCTGAGTGCACTAAGGGCAAGAAGGACTGCGAGAGCGCGTGCAAGGACAAGGAGAAATCCTGCGCCACACACTGCTGCAAATGAAGACCCATAAATGCGCTGTGACACCACATGTGCTCCTTTAATATTAAAACCCATTCTGTCTAGTTCTCCCGCGGTTGTTTTGATTATTTATGAATGTGCTTTTTGAGCTGTAACACCAATTCTCATTCATGCGTGGCACTCAGGGCGCAAATTATACAGTGGCGATTAGGGCAGGGGGGGGGGGGGGGTCGAATTTTTGATAAGATATCAGTGAATCAAATGTATCTATTTATTTAAATGACATCAAATTTATTAATAGGACAGTTTTAAGTTTTCAGTGTTTTGAGTGATACTTAATGTACAGTAAGCTCGGATTGTTTCAGAGGTTACTGTAGCTCAAACTGTGCGTCTAATTTTGCTTTACTTTTAGGCTATATGTAAATACAAACATCTATTTTACAAGAAAAGTGTCTCGTGACCAATGATATCCATCGCTCTGGGTCTCCTGGTTTAGACTGTTGAATGATTCTTGCAAAGACTAATTGGCTAGATTATGCATGAACCCCTATAATGGTATGAACGATTATAGGGGTGGTCAAATGTATATTTGTATTTTTTAATTTTAATTATTAATATTATTATTAAACATACAGATTAGGGAAAAATATTTCTGACTATTAAAGGGCTGACCCCCATACATCTTGTTAAAATTAACCCCCCAACCCCCCTGTAATTTGCATCATGGTGGTACTTTTAAAACAGATTGAGACGACAAAATAATCTGTAAGAACAGAGCTTGTTGATAATCTCATAAAACGAATTATATCTAATTCTTTCTCCTACATGCAAGACCTGAAGGTTTCACAAGGGTTCGCATAGAACAAAGAACCTTTCAATGAGCGCTTCTAAAGAAGCATTATAATCTGAAGAAAAACAACATTTTCCAATATAAAGAGGCGTTTGTGGAATGAGCCACACCAAAGTTCCTAAGTTTTTTTTTTTTTTTTTTGCAGTGATGCCGTTATACAAGAACTACTTTGTCCCCCTAAAAACTTTCAGTGGGCTATTATTAAAGGAACCATTTTATTTATTAGTGTAAAGGATTTAAAAAATATATAAGAAATCTGGAATTGAATGCTAAAATTTCTTCATGTACCAATCAAGAAAGCTTTAATTTTAAGAGTAAGCTTTCATGTATGTTTTATGTTCTTAACCCTTTAACTGCCCACCAAGAAAAAATGTTTGGATTGTATATCTTAACTCCTAATGTCTCTACTTAACACACTTAATGCAATTTTTTTTAACAAATCCAATAATTTCTAAAATATCAGCCTCTACATATGTACAACCTACAGATATGTAGGTTTATGGCAAAACAGATTTACTATGAAAAATCTGAAAATATGAAGTGTAAAACCAATTTATTTGAAAACATAATCAAAAAACTTTTTTGGTCGGCACCAATAGCCTAGTGGTTAGTGCGTCGACCCAAGTTCGATTCCTGGCTTGAGGTCCTTTGCCAATCCTTCCCCTATCTCTGCTTCTCACACTTTCCTGTCTGTAAATCTCCACTGTCCTATCAATGAAGTAGAAAACCTCTAAAAATATATATATATATATATACACATATATATATATATACACATTTACATATACAACATTTTTTTATACTAAATTATCTTTATTTTTTGAAGTATGCCATAAAATATTTCAGATTCTCCTTTAACATATTCTCTTGATTTATTTATTTATTTATTTTACAATAAAACCAAAATCAAGTGTAGTCAGGGGCAGATTTAGTGATTTTGGGGCCCTAAGCAATTCCAGCCATGGGGTCCAAAAGTTCTAAAAAGCACCTTTTGTATTTTTTTTTTATTATTTATATTTTGCAGTTTTTTTCTTATATTATTCGATCTCATATTCTACATTTTATCTTTATGCAAAATAATAATAACATGTAAAGCACCTTGTAAAACTTTAAAAATAATTAGTTTTCTTAAGTTGAATTCAACTAAACATAATTGATAAACTATTTCGTTTTTAAAACTAAATCTTTACTGATTTGACTGCTAGACTGATCCATGATTGAAGATGGGGGACACATTTGCACAGATGTAATAATTATGTTCAAATAAAAATTTTTAGACCCTCACCGTACAAAGTATGATATAAAACAATGTTATATATAATTTATAGTATCATTTATACTTAGGTATTTATTTGGGGGCCCTCCAATTTCCTGGGGCCCTAAGCGGCCGCTTACTGTGCTTATTGGTTAAATCCGTGCCTGAGTGCAGTAATGAAACAGGATTTTGTTTGTTTGATTTTCTTGTAAACCAACCATGCTGAGTATGTAAACCATTATTTAAAACAGCCAATGACTGTAAAATGACTTTACCACCCATTATTTAAAACTGTCAAAATATGGTCAACCATTTGGTAGAGCAGGCGGTTAAATGGTTAATGGAATCATATCAGTAAAGAAACATTATTTTTAACAGTTTTTATTTGTCACAATTACAAATAGTTAAAATGCATGTAAGGGCTGCGCATTATGCTTTTATTACATACACCAGGTTTTATATGCCTAGAGCTTTCAGATATGATGATCTTCTTGAGTGGCATCCATTTATGGAAAATCACCTTGATCTCTTTCTGTGGCGACCTGTTACTGCTGACATCAAGTTCAGAGACAATCACTCTTTTTTAAAAATTAAGCTAAAATCGGGTGTTTTTACAGTAATGGTTCCTCAGAGAAAGGTTTTAGTGAAAAGTTCTAAGAACCATTTTTTTCATAGTGTAAAGAACATTTTAATGATCTTAAGAATGTTTATGCACTATAAAAAACACATACATTGAGAAATGGACTGTTGTTTGTTTGTTAAAAAGAATAGAGTGAAAAGATTTAATTGGGATGAGCTCAGATATTTTTAGTTCAGACTGAAGAGTATTCCAGGATGAGGGGGTGTAGCATAAAGGCTCACCTGGGGAACAGTCAAATGAAAAGATTCACTTGAAAGTAGGGAATACTGGCTTTTTGACTTATAAAGAAGGGAACTTAGGTATACACCAGACCCAGAAGAGGCTTGTAGACCATCATAGAGTCATCATGTAGAGCAGAAGTGTCCAAACTCGGTCCCGGAGGGCCGGTGTCCTGGAGAGTTGATCTCCAACTTTCTTCAACACACCTGCCAAGAAGCTTCTAATATATAGTAAGAGCTTGATTAGCTGTTTCAGGTGTGTTTGATTAGGGTTGGAGCTAAACTCTCCAGGACACCGGCCCTCCAGGACCGAGTTTGGACACCCCTGATGTAGAGTCATCCAGTGGGTGTACCTTCTTACATTCAGAGAAGGCCACTCAGCTTTGGCATACAGTTCACAATGTATAACAATCTTAAACAATCTTTTGTGGGATGAATAGTTTCCATAGATGTTAAAGTGTCTTCATGGAACCATCAATGCTAACAAATAACCTTTATTAAAAATCCCAAATCAAACAAAATGTGCTCAAGAGTATAGCTTAAATAATGTGTTGGTGCTCTTTGGGTGAGGGATTCATCAGAAAAACAGCAAAAGTCAGTTCATGACACTCGAAAAATGTTGAAAACATATTATAAAGCCTTTGTTGACATGGTTATTCCTAAAAACTGCGCCGACACGTTTCGGCTAACACTTGCCTTCATTTGGGTAACATAATAACCTTAAGGCTATTACTACATAACAGGTCATGTTAATACATAAGATTAACATGCCTTTATTTTTAAAGGTCTGGATGTTTACATACATTTGGCATTCACTTAAATGCCCTCCAGAAGCCTAATGTGAGCAGCTGTTAAGGTAAACAATAAGTAAATAAATAAATAAATGAATAAAGTATTTCCTCCATGTCCATTTATCTGCATCTTACTAGAGAAACATCCTTAAAACAGCTTTCAAAATTCAGCCAAAGTAAGCAAAGAAAAAAGACTTTTAGACATTTTAGAATTGTAATTAGAGGATTATAATAAGGAAACAAGACTTTTTCTTGTACCCTTTGTGCATTAACAGAATATTGCAGTGCAAAAAATAAACAATAAGTTTTTAGAGAATGAACTATACTTAATAATGCTTACTTATAACACATATAAATAAAGAAAAGACGAAAAATACAAACTGTGTACCTGTACCTCTGTACCTTGCTTAAAGGGATTGTTCACCCCCAAAGAGAAAATTATATCACCATTTATTCTCCCTCATCTGGTTTTAAACCTTTATAACTTTCTTCTGTTGAACACAAAATAAGATACTTTTAAATGCCATAAAGAATGTACAAATTTAAATATTTAAATCAATAGGGACCATTTTAAATCAATAGGGACCATTTTAAAAAAGATCTTCTTTGTGTTAAACAGAAGGACAAAAAGGCTGGACAAGTAAAGGGCGAGTAAATGATGACAGAGGCTTCGTTTTTGGGTGAACAACCCCTAAAACTAAGTTCTTATAATCTTTAGGCCCTTTTTAGGGTCCTGGATGAAATTAAAGAGGCTGCTGTTTTCAAAATAAGGTATAATCTTTCAATGTTTAAATCTAAAAAAAAATCCTAAGTCAAAGTTGGAAATATGTATTTTTATCGTATCCAAAACATATATGTCCAAAATGGCAAATGTTCAACAGTTTCAGCATAGTACAAACCATGGCAGGAAATGGTGGTTTTATTGTAGTAAAGGTCTAACGTGACGTTGCTCAAATTCCCCCAATCTGGTTAAAGAGCGTCACATTTAGCCACGCCCCTGCTGCGTGACGAGCCAATGATTTTATCGCACACACTTGTCACGCAGAAGACTCAGGCTGTCAAATGACTGACGTGTATATATCAAATTTGTTTACAAATTGTGTAGTGGACGATTTTGGAGCTTGAGTCTCCACCAGTGTCTTTATGAGCTTTTTAACCAGAGAGCCTCGAACAGTATTACTGCTGTCATCACAGCGGCCATCACACGCCTTTGTCTGCGGAAGTAGTTTTGTGCTGTCCTACTTAACAGGATAACGCATTATTATTATTTGCAAGTAACGGACTATTACTGGAAGGTATGATTTTTTATTATTCTCATAAATTATAGCGTGCTGCCATAAGGCTGAGGACTGTACCGGGGTCAGTGACCGGGGCGCATGCCGGTCAGTATGTATGGATTCGGACGCCTCTCCGCCGAGGGCAAAGTCGGAATCGCATCGGGGGTCGTGTTTTTCTCTATGCTTATATCCAGAACATTAATCTCGGAGAGGGTCGATAAAGGCACGCGCGCTTTGCTGTTCCGCGTCCAGTTTCTGCTGTTCATCAACTCGCTGCTGCTGCTGGGCTCGCTGTACCTCTGGAAGCGCGTGGTGAAGCGGCTGTGCGGAGCCCGAGCTGCTGCGCCTTCCGTCCCGCAAAGATGCTGGAGGATTATTGTCCTGCTGTTCCTCACGCTCGTGCACGGCAGCTACCTGTGCATGTTTTTCCTCGTGGACACCGAGCCACACTGGCTCTCGCTGCTGAGTTTCTCCTGTTTGGGTGTTTATGTCATCCTGCTGTTCTTCCTATTTGTTTTTGGCTGCCTAAATCGCCTTGGCAGGCTTTTGTCCCGTAGCAGAAATGCGGAGGATGCGGTCGCGAGCGGATCATCCAGACAGACTGTGTTGGCTTTGATAATAACTGCAGTGCTGGCAGTGTATGGGTTGGTAAATGCAGCCCAGCCTCCTAGAGTAGTTGATGTGGAGATCCCAGTAGAGAAACTCCCCGAGTCTCTGAACGGGCTCAGGCTGGTGCTTCTGTCCGATATTCATCTGGGACCTACAGTGGGCCGCTCCAAACTACAGCGCATTGTGACTATGGTGAATGAGCTCAACTCAGGTAATCATCTCATTATAGGCTTAACTATCAGTGTTGTGTTTTAATGTGTTAAAGGGATGACATTTTGTCATCATTTACTCAACCTCATGTCATCCCCAAAAGGCATACACTCTCATGTGGAATAGATTTTGAATAATGTTAACTTGAAGGTGCAAGTGGTTATTGTCTTCAATAGCAATTTTTGTTATGATGGTTGAAAGTCTCCTCACATCCTGATGGCAATTAGGTGCTCCAAATGTAATTATATGTATTTTTAATATTCTGTGAAAAGTGTAGGTAGGACATGTAGTGTCAGCTTCACTTTACTGGGGCATTAGGACTGACACAGATCACAAGCTGAGCGCTCCCTTCTGGCCTCACTAACACCACTTCCAACAGCAACCCATGTTTTCCCATGTGGTCTCCCATCCAGATACTGACCAGGCTCAGCCCTGTTTAGCTTCAGTGAGTAACCAGTCTTGAGCTGCAGGTTGATATGGCTGTGGCATTTAATTTTTTTTTTCAAAAGTCAAAGGAAACCAGAACTATTTGGAAACCAGTATTCTTCTTCATATTTTTCTGTTCTATCATAAAATGTTAGTTATACAGATTTGGAACGACAATAAGAGTGAGCAAATGATGACTTTTTTTTACATTTAGGTGAAATATTTGAATGTACCTGACATTGAATGTAACACTGTTGCTACAGATGTGGTGGTGATTGTCGGTGATCTGACTGACTCTCAGGTGTCTCGGCTGAGGAGCGCTGCAGAACCACTGGGACAGATGAAGCCTCGACTGGGCTCCTATTTTGCTACAGGTCAGTCTTAATGTTCCCCTGAAATCAAAATCCAAGTTTTTTTGGGGTGTTGGTATAGATATGTTTTATATGATGTATTTAAAGAGCCCCTATTATGCATTAAAAAAGATCATATTTTGGTTTTAAGGTGTCCAACAACAGGCTGATAAGCATGCAAGGTCACTTTCATTGTCTTATAATATGCACCGGTATTTATTTTTACCTAATTATCCCAACGACTCCCATATAATTTGTTCAGCAATTCATTTGTTCCCAAACTCCTCCTTAGCACGATGCTAATCTGCACTGATTGGTCCGATGACCCAGTCTGTTGCGATTGGTGCAGAGTATATGTGTGAGGCTAATGCAGGAGTGCATTAAAGTAATGCAGTTAAACTCTGTTCTTTTCCATCACACACATTCAGTATTAATCTACACAGTGGCAAAAGCTGGACTATTTTGAAACTTGACTGCCGCAAGTGTGTAGTAACAGCTGACAGTGGCCATAGCAATGACAAACGGCAGTAGATCGCAAGCTTACAAACGCATTTAAATCTGTAAACAAAGAGGCACACGGCACATTTTCAACATGGTTTTAGACGCAATATGTGAATATAGAGTTAACCAGATACAGTACAAGCCGTTACAAGTAACAAAACACAATTAAATACATAATTACAAGCTAGAGAAAACAAGGAGGCAACCACTTTCATCGCAAGTTAAAGGTGCAGTATGTAAGTTTGACACCCAGTGGTTGAACTAGGTATTGCACTTTTGGATCAAAATAAATGCAAGCGCGGGTTGCCAGATTGAGTACAGGAGCGAGTGATTTACATTGTGTTCTAAATAAAAGCAACAACATGCGATAGAGGAAATATTTTTCATATTAAAAGGAGTTTTGGTTCTAACCAACACCTCGAATTGATATATTAGAAACGGCTTCTATTTCTCACAGCTCAACATGTGAATCCTATGACAGTGATCACCTTAGGTTAACCTCATGTGCTTTATTTAGTGCTAAATGCTAACAATGCGAGTTTGAATGCCATTTTACATGACATTTATTGCCATTTACTGAAAGCAGCAGCAGGTAGTTCACCTTAGATCTGGAAAATACAATAAACCGTTTGAAATTAAACTTTAGAACTAAACATGAGTGATTCAGCATCTACATTTAACGTTAAAGAGAGTTAACATGTATTAAACAGATTCTAAACCTTACCGTTTCGTGAGTGAGTGCATATTCTGTGCTTCTTAAAGGCTGTATTTAAATTTCTGCCAGGTTTCGTCTGGTGCAAACAACCAAATTGCTCACCACTGCGTATCTCGGCACAAAACATGTTGTTAGGACACGCGGTTACAATGTAATCTGCTCACCTAATGTTTACGCTCATAATATTTATATTATTTGTTAATTAATAACCTCATGTGGAACATCTGTCTCATTTCGACGTCTGATACTGTCCACCGGAGGTCCCATTTTCGGTAATGGACGCATGCTTTCGGAGCCTTTCTGAATGAATGAATGAAATACGCTGTTTTCCAACAAGGCAACCCGGTGTGCTGAATTATAATTGGCTAAACTGGCATTGTGCAGGTTAAATTTACCTAAACAAAGACAGCGTTCCGGCACGGAAAAAAACATTTTCAAAGCAGAATATCTGACTTCAGCATTGTTTTTCAGTTAAACAAGTATGTTCACTTGGGATGTTTCTTAAATATCTGCACACATATTATGGTATTTTTATGCTTCAGAAGAGTCAAATACTTACATACAGCACCTTTAAGTTACCTACACTTGTGAAATTAAGGAATAAACCGGTCCATGAACTGTGTACTCTAAAGTTCCTGTCAAGCTTTGACAAAGTCCCATACATCAATAGCCTTTTCTGATCCTTCCCTTAACAAACGGCAGACGAATCCCCCGTTATAAGCATGTAGATTGCTGAAGCACTCGCCAGAAAAATGATGGGAACAGCACAAGGCTGGGGCTATAATGCTGAGGTATTTTTGCAAAAATAAACTTCAACCACTGACTCTTCACAGCTTCATGTTTGGGTAACACTAACTTTCCCTCACACTTCAGAACACAACGTCTATACGACTTCATTCAACCGGGATCTGCTACAGTGTTTGTCTTCCTCTTTTTCTTTCTACAGTGTTTGTGGGCGGGCCGGGGGTTTAAATTTTCCTGGGTCTGCGTGTGCAACAAATGGACGGGGCTTGAGCTCTGTATCGACATCATGCTGACACGACTAAAGATTCGTCACCCTGACGATTCATTTGAACCATTCTGAGTCAACTCTTTTATCGATTAATTAATAGTTTTAAACACGGTGCACTTTCAGATTTAAGCCTTAGCTGGATATTTCACTTCACTTAGAGCTGTTACACACTGCAGGGAAGCTCATTTTCAAAAACCCATAGAAGCAGCTCTTTGAGGTTTTCTATACATAACTGTGATACAAACCAATTGCAAAATTCTCATTCAGAAGATAAAAGTGAGTGAATGAATTCATTCATTCATTTTTCTTTGTCCATGGGTAAATGATTTTCATGACATCACCATAAGTGGCGCAAGCTGCATGGCCTGCCACAAGAGTGAAGGCAAGGTCTATGTCAGGTTTATTGCTGTTAAAATTATATTGTTTGCAAAAAAACCTACTATCTGAAAACCTACTAATATTCATTAAGAACAATTAAAACAGACTTGGGTAATACTGATGAAATTAAGACACTCTTATCAAACAAAACATTGTCCCTTTGTTAAAGAGAGAAAGCATTCACCTGTTTGTTTGAATTTAAATGCTAAAGTTAAATGGCGTCCAGATACTTGTCACTGAGATTTTCTTTTAAATTTGTTTTGTTCATGTATGAATTATTTAAGTGAAAAATATTTTATGTAGGCCAATGTATTTTTAATCATCTTATATAATTTAATTCTGGTGATATTAATGTTCATCAAGTCTAGACCCTCCTGATGACGAAAATTACATCCTATTGTTGCAGATGGCCATATAGCTGTATGATAAAAAAACAAATGTCATGTCTCTCAGGCAATCACGACTACTACACTGCTGATGTGGAAGGATGGTTTGAGCTCTTGCACACAATGGGGATCGAGGCTCTTCACAACAACCATGCAAAAGTCTTCCGCCCTGAACGTCCTGAAGACTGGATTTGCCTTGCTGGCATCGATGACCTCGAGGCCCGCATGCTACGGTCAGTCCATAGTGATGTCATCAGCAGGCTTATTTGAATACATACAAATCTGGTGCGTGTTGTGTGCCTTACACTGGGCTTACGTTAGTGGTGATGCTTTGCTTAAAGATACCCAGGCCATGGCATGGATGTTGAGAAAGCTCTTAACGGTTGCAGTGCAGAGAGCCCTATTATTCTTCTTGCACATCAACCTCATGCTGCCAAACAGGCTCTCCAGCAGCGGCCAGACATCAGCCTGGTGCTCTCAGGTAAGTAAATATCAATTAAAATATTGTGGTGCTTTAAATGCTTTTGCTTTTTTTGTTAAATGAAATATTAAGAGTGTATTGCTAAAACATTATGTCTAAAACATTACACTAATAGTTCATTTCCTATGACTACTTTGATCTGGAGTAAAAAAAAAATTAAATGTTTTATCCTTGTTTGTAAAGCATTGACAGTGTCATTTTGAACTTTAAGATAAATAACTTAAAGTCTTCTTTCCTTTTTATGGTTGCATCTTGTGACATCATCTTTTAATAGTTCATTTACCCTCACCGGCCACTTTATTAGGTACAACTTACTAGTACTGGGTTGGACCCCTTTTTGCCTTCAGATCTGCCTTAATCCTTCATGGCATAGATTCAACAAATATTCCTCAGAGATTTTCGTCCATATTGACATGATAGCATCCGTAGTTGCTGCAGATTTGTTGACTACACATCCATGATACAAATCGCCCGTTCCACGACATCCCAAAGGTGCTCTATTGGATTGAGCTCTGGTGACTGTGGAGGCCATTTGAGTACAGTGATCTCATTGTCATGTTTAAGAAACCAGTCTGAAGTGATTCACGCTTTATGACATGGCATGTTACTCTGCTGGAAGTAACCATCAGAAGATGGGTACACTGTGGTCATAAAGGGATGGACATGGTCAGCAACAATACTCAGGTAGGCTGTGGTGTTGACACGATGCTCAATTGGCACTAAAGGGCCAAAAGTATCCCCCACACCATTACAGCATTACCACCAGCCGGAACCGTTAATACAAGGCAATATCATGTTGTTGATTGTTGAAAAGTCACAGCAGAAATGGAGACTCATCAGACCAGGCAACGTTTTTCCAATCTTCTATCCAATTTTGGTGAGCCTGTGTGAATTGTAGCCTCAGTTTCCAGTTCTTGCTGACAGGAGTGGCACCCGGTGTGGTCTTCTGCTGCTGTATCCCATCCGCCTTAAGGTGTGTTAGGTTGTGTTTTCAGAGATGCTCTTCTGCATACCTCGGTTGTAACGAGTGGTTATTTAAGTAACTATTGCTTTTTTATCAGCTCGAACAAGTCTGCCCATTCTCCTCTGACCTCTGGCACCAACAATCATGCCATGTTCAAAGTCACTTAAATCACCTTTCTTCCCCATTCTGATGCTCGGTTTGAACTGCAGCAGATTGTCTTGACCATGTCTACATGCCTAAATGTATTGAGTTGCTGCCATGTGATTGGCTGATTAGAAATTTGCATTAACGAGCAGTTGGACAGGTGTACCTAATAAAGTGGCCGGTGAGTGTAAATGTCTCTGGTCCACTTTGTCTGCATATTTCCATCAAACTACAACAAAGTTTATTTGAAAGTGCACTAAAACCCACTGGAACTTTCCGAATTGTATATAACTACTAGAATGCCATAGCATTTATTTTATTTGGTTATTATAAGACTTATAAGAGTTTGGTCACGTCATTGTGATATTTGAAGCTTTTACTTAGATTGTAGAATTAAACTTTAAATGTCTGTCATCATATTATATGGAGTCAGTACCCTAAAAATACAGTCTTTTTGTAATGTATAGCCTGTAATTTTACTAGACTGCCCCCGAAGATGCATACCTCAGTTTGTCATAATTACTTTTATACTGCAGTAAAAAAGTGTTTTTGAAAGTTTGAAAGACTTGTTTAAGAAAAGTTGCTATCAGAAAGGTATGTTTTTGTTAGACAGAAAGGCAACAGAGATTCAAAGGCACAGGAAAAAGGTAATATCTAGATCGGATACACGGCCGGCCAGAAGTGCGATATGCACATCAATATAGTAGCATTTTTTTTATGACACTGTATAACAATAAATAATACTTTTACAGTACTGTGATGGTTGGGTTTAGGGTTGGGATGGGAGTAGGTGTTAAAAAAAACTTATTGGGTAATTTCATAGATAACATAAATAATACTCGGTACAACTACTGTTTTTACGTTACTGTTACGATTTGGTTTATAGATGGGGTGGGGGTAGATGTAAATAAAATAAAATAAATGGGAAATGTAATAAATAATATAAATAATTTTCGTTAACTTCTGGCCACAACCATATCTGATCTAGCAACAACCCAGGAAAAAGTAGTGGATGTAGAAATGCAGGTTGTTGCTAGAAGGGATAGAGCTATTGTCGGAAATTAACGAGAATTATTTATATTATTTAT
>CAIGQZ010001108.1:14035031-14049338 GCA_903798205.1 Danio tinwini
AATAAAAATAATGACTGAAATGGGAAACCATAAACTGTTCACAGTCTAATGAATGGCAATCGTAGCACGGGCAGTCTCGATCGCAATATTTGTGAAATACAGTAGGTGGCGATAATGCTCCTAAGGAGTTAGTTAGTTACCATATATGGTTTGCCTATATTGTGTGTGCTAGATTGTGTGTGCCTGAAACGTGTGTGGTTCTGCGGGCCTGCAGCTAGATATGGTCTAAATGACTGCATCAGTAGTTCTAGTTTTAAGGGGTCTTGCATGTTTAATGGGCAATGAGTGAACACTTGGAAATGAACCACACTAACAGATCAATCATGACAGAGGTTGTTTTTTTTATTAAATTAAACCTGCCATGTTTGTTCACACTCTAAATCTACTGAATGCAGTTTTGTCTTTTGTGTAGGTCACACACACGCTGGTCAGCTGTTCCCCCTCACCATCCTGGCATTCCTAATGAATCCATTTTTCTGCGGACTCTACCGTGTCTCTGAACACACTATGGTCTATGTGACCCCTGGCACTGGTTATTATGGCATTCCAATGAGAATTGCAAGCCGTTCAGAAATTACAAACATTGTACTAAAACAGGCCTGAGAACCCCCACACTGTGCCGTGCAGGGATCAGACACACATTCTCATTCATACTGTATATGTTCATTACCCCTGCATGTTACCACACAATCACTCATGTATAACATAGTAAGGTATGCATAATTATTTGACTTGTCAGTCCCATACACTACTGTCTGCTCAAGTTTGCACTATGATTTGCTTGAGCAAAATATCAAAACATATCTGTTTTAATACACAGAGAATGTGTGTAAACAGCTTTAAAATAGTTTTTGTTGTTAACGTGTTATTTAAAAGCCCAATTCATTCACTGTACAGACAGCCAGCAACAGACAATTTGATAGGTTTGGCCAGGGGTGCATTTTTAAAAACCATCTAAGGTCGCAAGTTCCGTCATTACAAACATAGTTTGTTGATTTGGCGTTTCCCAAATCAATTGCTCCAACAAACATTCACAAACTGCATCGCAAACTTTAATGCTTGCAACTACACCTACAGAGCTGTAGTTAGAAACATAGTTCCTGACTGTGTTCTATTCCCAGTTATCCCTCTATGCCCTATTCATTTAGAACATTCTAACATTTAAACTTGGAATAATTTTTTTTTAAAAGCATTAAAGTCATCTCTCTTAGGTGTGGTTTGCTTTCAAAGCATTTTACAGTTCAGTTTTAGCGATCTTCATGTTTACAATTGCGTGGCCTTTGTAGTACACTTTGATAACATTTATGTCATTTTGAACACAGCCGTGGCTCATGACGAAAGCTATAGGTGAGCTATTATTTAAAAGGGGAATATATGTTATGTTTTCAAAGCTTGTGAAAACAAAAAAACATCGTTCTTTTCGTACTATGATAGTTTAGCCGCGAGTTATGTTGTTGTTTGGGAAACGCACCCCAGATTAGTTTGTTTCCCCTGTTGCTGTCTGCCGGAGCTAGGCATGGGAAGATAACCGGTTTCAAGGTTTACCGCTGTTTGGAAAAGTCAAGGTATTAAAACCGCAAAACAATTATGATATACTGTTCCTAAGGTATATGTAAAGGTTTTTTAAGTGCCACCCCCCTGCCTCCATGTATTGTAAAAGATAGCAGAAGATAGCAGAAGTCAATGATTTACTTAAATTATTTAGCCTGACATGTTTACTGTTCCAAAATATTATAAATGTTTCCTAAAATGAAGTATATTGTGTTCAAATGGGGGGAAAAAATAGTTTTTTACCCAGACATTAAAAAAGAACATATTTTAGAGCAGTGATCACAATAAGGTGAAACCGTGATATTTTTATCCAAGGTCATCCTACGATCAGAAACTTATACCAGCCCATGCCTAGTGGGAGCCAGTTGAACATGCTGAATTGTTGGTCTGGTGATGTAATGTCTGAGAAGTGACGTGTTGTAATCTGTTTATCTTGTGCGTTTCTCAGCACTGTGTGAAATGGGTTTTATAATAAGTGTGGTATTGTATTTTGTTTGCCAAAATATTCAGAAATTCAAGCACTTTAAAATGAGAATATTACGATTCCAAAAGTGCCAGTTCTTTTTATTAATTTATATGTATTTATACTGTTTTACCCAAGCTCTTTTCATCTATTTTCATTGCAGATCTTAACAATCAAACTTCAGAATTCAGGACACTGTTTCGACTATCACACTTATGTGAGTCAATCAGGGATTTCATCAAACATCTGTTTGTAACAAACTTTTATCCAGTAAGAATTAAAATGCCTTTTTATTGTGAACTGTGTTTCTCTCATATATTTGATCATACTTATGGCCTGTTTCCACTGAGTGGTACGGTACAGGTTGGTTCGGTACGCTTTTATGGTCGTTTCCATTATTGAAGTGTCTTCGACATCTGATCCATTCAGAAAAGAAAAGGACAAATGCGAGAGTGAAGCGCGGAAAAAAGGAGAAGCCCAACAAAACACAGGAGCGACTTGAACTCATGAACAAACTGCCATGTGAATCATCGCCTTTTGGACTATTATGTACTCTGAATGACGGAATTACTCTCTAACAGAGGCTACGTGTGCTGGTGAAGAGTACAGACACAGATGAGAGGTTTGCTCTGGCTGGGCTATATTGCGTGTTGATTTTGAACTCAAATAAGGACTCAATTTATGCTGTGTGTAGTTTATCTGCCATTAGTAACATATCGGAGATTAAGAGTCTGTATGTGTTCATATATGTTGCATTTATTTATTTATTTTATATAATTGCAGACGTTACAGTAGGCTATTTCGCACTGTCATTGATCTGCAGTTATAATCAAATCATGTTCATAGAAAGGTTAGTAATAAACATTTATACACAAGTATTATGTTTAAAGCATCTGTTTTGTGAGAAGTGCTTCTCGTATGATTTGTGAATGACCTGTACAGCTTTACTTTTGACATTTATTCGAGCGAGAATGACGTCGACTGAAACACTCTGTCGTACACCATGCCCACCAAAAGGATACCTTATGTAGTGGAAACGCAAGCCTGATAAAGGTGACCCGTACTGACTCGTACTGTACTGTACCAGTCAGTGGAAACGAGCCAGGTCCTGTGAAGTGCTGTGAAATGTGCAGTTCCAAAATCGAAGTCTGTCTTAAAGCGGTGCATGCTGGTCTAGTTCACAGATTGCTGTGCCGCTCACACTACATGACTTGATTTTGTGTCTTTTAATCACTGTGGTGTTCACACTACGTGACACTATGTAAATAATCTACAAGAGGTGGGGTCACACACTACATGATCTGACAACAACTCATTCGCCAACAGTTCAGTCAAGCTACCAAACCACAGCCGCTGAAATTTTGAGCGAGGAGTCGTCAGAAAAAGCTAAACACTATTGACTGCTTGTGTGCTGATTACATCACTGACAGCGTTTCAAGCTTTTAAGAGAGCATTTAAACACATCATCAGTCAGCTGATGCATCAGAAGATCAATCACTCATCTGCAAAGTTCAAGTAGAAAGATACACAGTGAGTTTTTAATTTTGGTAATTTTATAACACTTTGAAATAAAACTAACATATCAATAACACCCTGACATTTTCTAAATATCTGTGTATTTCTTTCTAACATTGTTATTTTTTTTAAATTACAAAACAGTAAAGAACTGAGCATGTCTACCTTTAATTACCATTTCGGTCAAAACGACTGCATGCATGTCTGCATCTTTTTGCTGTGACTTTATTAATGCATGCATTTTTTGCCTAGCAACTTCCTGCTAACATGAATATAACTTTCTGATAGCAAAAACATAAATTTACTTCAGACATATCTTTCAAATCAGCATATTCTGTGCCGTGAAATAGCTCCTGTTTGAAAATGAAAATGAAAGCGAGGCTCAGACATTTGCATGTTCTAGTACCTTAACTACATATTTATAGGCTGTTTCTCCAAAAAGAGAATATTTTTAGGGTAATGCTGTCATAAAATATGATGACAGACATTCAAAGCTTAATTTTAATATCTCAATAGAAGTTTTAAATGTAAATATGATGTGAGAAAGGTCAGAATGACCATTATGGTAATTCTGATGGTTACAGAATTCTAGTTGCGCTGTTAATATAGCCTACTCTCATGTCCATGTTAGCACAGAATGAAGCGAGTGCGTCGATGCCCATTCTGGCCAATCACAGACGTTTCTGTTCAGCTCCTGAACACACGGCCATTCAGCTCATGCTGATATGCTCTCTCATTGGCTGCAGTTCATCATTACATCTGACAGCACGTGGGGTCGAGTCGGCCGACTGCTCTGGAATGTTCAGCATGCTGGATATTGGATTTCTGTCTGCGAGGTGTCGGCGACGCTTAAGCGAGCCTCTTTGACGCGTTGTTCAGTAGTTCACACATAAAGACTGCCAAACGCCGAGCACCCGCAGATTTTTCCCAATCACAGCCCGATCCGTCGGCGAGCTCATTAAAGCCTAGTTCACACTACAGGATTTTAAACATCGGCAGATCGCTGTGCCGCTCACACTACATGACTTGATTTTGTGTCTTTTAATCACTGTGGTGTTCACACCACGCAACACTACGTAAATGATTCACAAGAGGGAGGGGGGGTCACACACTACATGATCTGACAACTTGTTTGCGAACAGTTCAGTCAAGCTACCAAACCACAGCCAATGAAATTTTGAGGGAGGAGTCGTCAGAAAAAGCTGAACACTATTGACTGCTTGTGTGCTGATTACATCACTGACAGCGTTTCAAGCTTTTAAGAGAGCATTTAAACACATCATCAGTCAGCTGATGCATCAGAAGATCAATCACTCATCTGCAAAGTTCAAGTGGAAAGATACACAGTGAGTTTTTAATTTTTGTAATTTTATAATTCTTTGAAATAAAACTAACATATCAATAACACCCTGACATTTTCTAAATATCTGTGTATTTCTTTCTAACATTGTTATTTTTTTTTAATTACAAAACAGTAAAGAACTGAGCATGTCTACCTTTAATTACCATTTCGGTCAAATGACTGCATGCATATCTGCTTCTTTTCACTGTGAATTTATATATGCATGTATTTCTTTACCAAGCAACTACCTGCTAAAATAAACAAAACTTTCTGATAGCAAAAACATAAATTTTCTTCAGATATATCTTTCAAATCAGCATATTCTGTACCGTGAAATAGCTCCTGTTTGAAAGTGAAAATGAAAGCGAGGCTCAGACATTTGCATGTTCTAGTACCTTAACTACATATTTATAGCCTGTATTACCAAAAAACATAATATTTTTAGGGTAATGCTGTCATAAAATATGATGACAGACATTCAAAGCTTAATTTTATTATCTCAATAGCAGTTTTGAACGTAAATATGATGTAAGAAAGGTCAGAATGACCATTACGTTATTATAGCCCACTCTCATGTCCTTTTTTTTTGAACATTTATTGTATAACAGAAATACACATTGGTACATATAATTTACAATAATAATCATTAGATTATTTACAATGGTATCAATAAAGAATGAAAAAGAGAGAAGATAAACAATAGGAAAAAAAACTAAATAAAAAAACAGCAGAAATCAAACAAAACTTAAAGAGATATGAATAGGTCATCTGATCTAAGAATAGATATATAATAGAGAAGAAATTGAGAGTGAAGAGGGCAAAATAATATGATAATGGCATTTTAGAGATTTAATAGATTATACAAATTAAAAGTCGTGCAAATTGAGTATGTTTTAAGTGCTTTTTTGTTAAGTATATCTGCAATTGTAGATAAGTAATTTTTAATCCCTTGTATAAATGCTATAAATACTTGCAATTTGAAAATTTACACTTATGAATGTAGAATCTGCATAAAAACAGAATAAGGTTTGTTATAAAGCAGATGTTAAAGTTTGCATCAAAAATAAATAAATAATAATAACTTTTGGAGTAACAGAAAAATTCTGTGAAGTAATATTTGAGATAAATAAATTAACATCTTGCCAAAACTGGAACACATGGTTGCACAACCAAAATAGGTGAGGAAGAGTTTCAGTGTTATTCTGACAAAAGCAGCATTTTGTATCAAAGTCCGATCCAAATCTTTTCTTTAAAAAGTTTTTGACAGGGTAAATGTTATGTAAAAATTAAAAAATATTTCCTTTACCTTATTAGTAAAGAAAAACTTTTGCTGTATATGGAATATATATTTTCCCAGTTTAAATGATCAAAAAGACTGTTCCAATGTGAAAAAGCAGGAGGAGTAGAGACAGTATTTTCGAGGAACAGAGCTCTTATTTTATAGTTTTTATTTTTCTTTGTAGCAAAACAAATTTCCCCACTAGGCGTATTAACTGGTTCTGGAATGGTAACGGTTCCTAGTGATACTGTATTGTTTTTAAAAAGCATGTATAATCCAGAAGGAATAGCACCTATAGTTATTGCAAACTCTTTAGGAGTTACCGGAATTTTGTATTTTATGAGAAATTCTGTGTAGCTGGCTAACATGTACTATTCCGTTATTAAACCACTGATTATAAAATAAAGACTTATTTTTAAATAAAATATTTATATTATTCCATATATAGCACCTGTGAGGAGAAAAGTTATGTTTGTAGATAAGAGTCCATGCCAGAAGAACCTGCTTGTGGAAATTTGATAATTTGATAGGAAGTTTTTAAATATCATGTTTACACATTAAAATAAAGTTTATACCACCTAGCTGAGAAAAGACCAATTGGGGGAAAAGATTCCAAATAGAAGTAGGGTTTTTAATAAATCTATTTAATTTTAATTGTACTATTTAAAGAGTTAAAGTCAATAAAATTTAGACCACCCTTATTGTGAGTATTTAATATCACTGATTTCTTCAAATAATGGGGCTTGTTTTTCCAAAGAAATTTATATAAAATCTCATCTATTGTTTTGCATGTGGATTTATCAACATACAGTGATTGAGATACATAGGCTAGGCGAGATAACCCCTCTGCCTTAACCAGCAAACTTCTACCTTTAAGAGAAAGGTCTCTCTGTAACCAACAGTTAAATCTCTTCTGTGTCTTTGTAATGATAGGGTTAAAATTTTTAGAGCATCTCAGATTATCTGTGGGTATCTGTATGCCCAAATAAGTCACACAGTTCTTAACTGCAATACCATTAATTGAAGAAACCATATTACTCTTGATTGGGAATAATTCACATTTATTAAGATTAAGATGAAGCTTTAGAAAACTGCTGAAGAGTATTTAGAGCAGCTGTAATTTGAAGATCATTTTCAAGAAATAACGCAGTGTCATCTGCTAATTGGCTAATGATTATTTATTTATTTCCAATGTTAATGCCTTTCAAATTACTTTTTTTATTAAATAAACTTAAAAACTGTGTTGCAATTATAAAGAGATAGGGTGAGACTGGGCATCCCTGTCTAACACCTCATTTTAAGACAAATCTAGGAGAAACACCATTATTTTTTTTTTTAGAACTATTACTATTCACGTACAACATTTTTATCATATTACAAAAGGGGTCACCAAAGCCAATTTTTTGCAATGCCTGAAACAGAAATTGATGTTCAAGTGTGTCAAATGCTTTATAGTAATCTAAGAATAATATAAAACTTCATTTTGGAGTAGGTGTGAGTAATCTATCATGTCTAAAATTAAACGTATATTGTTAAATATATGTCTGTCAGGTAAGAATCCTGATTGCGTTTCATCGATAATAGAATTTAAAATATATTTTAGTCTTTTGGCCAAAACTAATGCTATGATTTTGTAGTCATTATTTAGCAAAGAAATTGGACGCCAGTTGTCAATTAGAAGATGATTTTTATTTGGCTTTGGGATAAGGGTTATTATCCCTTGACATAAGGTAGGGGGGAGACATGTTTTTGTTATGCTTTCTTTAAACACATCTAATAGAAATGGTGCTATTTCTTTGCTAAATAATTTATAAAACTCTGAAGTGAGTCCATCGTTTCCAGGAGATTTGCTATTTTTTTATTAACTTGATTGCTTCAACAATTTCTTTGAAAGTAATGGGGGCATCTCAAAATTCTTTATCTGCCTTATTTAATTGTTTTATGTTTTGAAGAGACTCAAAAGAATTGTTTGCATCTTGTTGGCAAAGTTTTGATGTATATAATTCACTGTAGAATTTCACACAGAATTCACCTATAATTTTTGGATCTTCATTTAGAGTGTCATTGATCATGAGTTTTACTATATTGTTGCCTACTCTCATGTCTGTGTTAGCACAGAATGAAGCGAGTGCATCGATGCCCATTTTGGCCAATCACAGACGTTTCTGTTCAGCTCCTGAACACACGGCCATTCAGCTCGTGCTGATATGCTCTCTCATTGGCTGCAGCTCGTCACTTCATCTGACCACATGTGGGGTCGAGTCGGTCGACTGCTCTGGAATATTCAGCATGCTAGATATTGGATTTCTGTCTGCGAGGTGTCGGCGACGCTTTAGCGAGCCTCTTTGACGCGTTGTTCAGTAGTTCACACATAAAGACTGCCGAGCGCCAAGCACCCGCAGATTTTTCTCCGATCACAGCCCGATCTGTCGGCGAGCTCGTTAACTTCGAAATCGGGCTCAAATCAGGCTTAAAATCCTGTAGTGTGAACTAGGCATTCGAAATTTTGTCCGGATTGATGCTGCGCCGACGCCACGTGACTGCCACATGTGGCATCAAAGTATCGCGACAGCGCTCTGAGATCAGACGACTGATTCAGCCTGTGCAGCGTCTGAAGAGCGACTGCACGAGCTCTGATGACGACACTGATATTACATGATTGGCTGAGCTTAAAGCATGACAACAACCACTTGTAATTTGGGTCACAAATTTCTAAACAATTAACTTTTCATGCCCTCTCTATCTTGTACACGTCATGCTTATTAAAAGACTACAAATGTTTTACTGCAGTATCATATATTGTTAAATAATCTGGTTATAAAGGCTAGATTGTTTGCAAAGGTTTATTTTCAACTTTTTTTATACAGACTATTTACTGCATTCAGCTCCATGAACGATTTAAATGATTTATTTTAGTAAATAACCTAAATATTAACTCAAGTTTTACAGACTTGTAATAAAATAATTATCATCATTGATCCTGCCACCCTAAAGGTTTCTTAACAAATTAAGTTAAAGAACTATTTTATTAAATAATTATAAAATGATTTTTAGAATTATAATATATATATATTTTTTTATTTCCTGTCTAGCCGTTTATACCTGCTCTCTCTGGGAAACTTCTACTTAAAGTGTAGCTCACTTATTTTAGGAATGTCCTTTTGTTCAATCTTTTTGGATTAAAGTGCTTTTTTGAAAAAGATTTTATTATCCAAAATAATCTTAATCGTTGTTCAAGACTTTATCAAAACACTTTGTTTTGGGTTTTACATTAATATATATTGGAAAGTTTTATATCTTTAAATGTAAATAAATGTAAAACCCTTTTTAGCATATTCAAACAAGAAGTATTAGCCTAGAGTGATGTTAAACTCCTAGAATTTGTGCTTATTGCTTTGTATTTATTAGGCCTGTTTGTTTTTATGGTTATATTACGCTCTCGTTTCCCCTTATTTCTCTCATGCGTTTGTTATATATCTAAATGCCCTTATTGTTTAAAAATGAACTATAGTTTGTAGAGACTGTATTCTGTTTTATGTGTTCTGTAAATCTTTTAATGTTATAAATAAAAAATGATGACGACGCCATGTGATCGGTCATGACTGCCGCAACTTTGAGCCCCGAAGTTTACGGCTTGAAGGCTCCGTTTTCAACTCCGCACCCACCTACGCTCGGCTAATCACGTTGATCACCGGCACTATGGAGTTAGTTTTGTTTCTTTATTATTCAATCAAAAATATTTCGTTTTAGGGAACAATTAAGTACGTAGTAATAAAAAAATTTAAGATTTAAAAAAGGTTTAATTAAAAAACTTTTGTCAATGATAATAAAATATGTTGGATTGTAAAAAATAAACTATTGTTCTATTATGCAGTTACCACAATTTTCATTGCACACTCATTCATTTTACTCTGTTCTGCTGTCTTTTATTGCACATCTAGAATCTTTGCTTGCAGGTTGAAAAGTTTTGAACCCATGTATGCCGGGGTTAATTTTGTGTCTTTATTATTCAAACAAACATATGAAGTTTTGACCACAATTAGGTACAATGCAAATAAAGAATAAAATATTTCAAATAATAAAAAAACATTTAATAAAAAAATGTCCACTAAAAAAAAATATTATTACCATTTTATGCAGTTAACCCCAGATTAATTCATTGTGTGCTCATTCATTTTGCTTTCGGTTTTGTTTCAGTTTTGCGGATCTAAAATCTTTGCTTGCAAGTTATGCAACTATATGTAACTATATGTAAAAGTGCGGTACATTAATAAAGACACAAAATTGACCCCGGCATACATGGGTTCAAAACTTTTCAACCTGCAAGCAAAACATTTCAACCCGCAAGCAAAGATTCTAGATGTGCAATAAAAGACAGCAGAACAGAGTAAAATGAATGAGTGTGCAATGAAAATTGTGGTAACTGCATAATAGAACAATAGTTTATTTTTTTACAACCCAGCATATTTTATTATCATTGACAGAAGTTTTTTAATTAAACCTTTTTTATTTGAAATCTTACATTTTTTTTATTACTACGTACTTAATTTTTCCCTAAAACGAAATTATTAAACAAAACTAACTCCATACGGCTGCAGGTGTGCTTCATGTCTAGAGAAATCCGCTTGTTACGTGTGACGTCAAGCGAAGTGGCTTCCGGGTCCAAGTGCTTCATCAAACTGCACAGGGAGACTCAACAAATGTTAATAATAAACATTTACAAAGCACTGTAATACTTTCAAAAATCACGGTCGCAACATATATATCCAAGCCTAATATCCGGTGACTAGAAATTATTATTTTTTAAATTGCTAAAATATTTATGTCTGTAAGACTGATGTGGACTCCATTATTTCATATAAAATTTACTTTAATGTGAGATAGGAGTAAAAGTGGTCATAAACAAATATTTTCTCAATTCAGTTTAGCGGCTTGGACCCAGTAACAGCATTGCATTGGTCACGACTTAACAAGCGGCTAGCATTTTGAAGGCGGTGGGACATGTCAGATACAAGAGAGCATTTGATTGGTCAGAAGATTTGATTTGCTGAAATTGGGAGTATGAGGTGGTCAAAAAAAAGTTTCCATTTAGGTTGAAGTTTTTGAGTGTTGGTTTATTTCAATGCTAAATTTGTCCCTGTTTTGGAGCACACTAGCTAACAGACATAATTAAGTCTAACATACTGATACTAACATCTAGAAAAAACTTTTTTTTTTATCACTGATTAATTTCAGTACTTTAAACAGGGTTCCCACACTTTCATGAACAGCAGATTCAAAAGCACCATTAATTTTAAATAAAGCACCGTTGTATTTCATTCACCAACTGTACTTAATATTTCACTGAGACTTAATATTTATGTTAAAAATGTCAGAGTAATTTAAAAAAAATTATCAATTTAAAGTCATGTTCAAAAAACTATTTAAACATGTTGAATTATATACTGGCAATAATCAAAAATACTACAAAAATATTACAAATTTGAGCATTCATTTGTCAGTGTTTTTGTAGATTTCATCTTTTTTCTTTTCGGCTTAGTCCTTTTATTAATCTGGGGTCACCACAGCAGAATGAACCGCAAACTTATCCAGCACATATACACAGCGGATGCCCTTTAAGCTGCAACCCATCTCTGGGAAACATCCATACACACTCATTGTACAAGATTTAATTAAAAGAATTTTAATTTAAGATTTTTTTTTTGTTGTTTTTGACATGAAACCGTAAACAAATTTTATTCAAGTAGGTAGTTTCAAGGACCTGTTTGTTTTTGAGCACTTTCCAGCACTTGAATTCACATGTCTGAAATGCAACTATTTTTAAGTACTTTCAAGAAGCGTGGGAACCCTGTTTAAAGTTTTTAGTTACCCCAAAAATGAAAACGTGCTGGTTGCTCATACTTGGGTCATCCAAGAAGTAGGTGTCTATTTAATTAAAGATGTTCTATGGAGATTCAGATAACCCAAGTCACCGGGCGGTCAGCTACACAGAGTTTGTGCATCTGTTTGCAGAGATTAAGGTATTGTTATAACATTCACTTTCTTGAACAGAACAGTTGATTTATTTCATTTTCAAGACCCAAAAGAGCCATGGGTATTAATATGTTTTGCCTGTATGTGTTTTTCTTTTCTTTTTCAGACTCTGAAAGTGCTGAAAGCTGCTGACTTGCAATTTACGAATGACCATGGGCAATGTCTTAAATCAATGTCAATATCTTAAATATTCTGCTGAAGGAAAAAACCATCTACACCATAGATAGAATTGAGGGTGCGACAGGAAGTATTTGCTTTATGGTAAACAAACTGGATACAAAATCAGCAACACATCTGGAATCAACAAATACAAGATCATAGAAGAGATAAAACTCCAGAGTTTATTTCGTTAGTTCAACATTATTACACATTTAAATGTACAAAATTTAAACAATTGTTTTCATTTTAACTGTTTGCAAAAAGAAGCGTCGAGCAAAAGTCTATTTCTCTGGCGGAGGCGCTTTCTTCTTGACAGCCCGCGTCAGCGCTTGTTGAACCACCGGGTAGAGTTTATGACAGCCCTCCATGCAGGTTCTCACCGCCTCGGTCAGAGTGTCCTCCCGCATCTCCCCGTCCGCATTTAGGCCAGACACCTGATTCAGATTGGGAAGCAGAGCCAAGGTGACGCAACCCTGGTTGTCCCCGTAGCCCTCTTGCCAGCTCCCGCACTCCTCTGGGTATGACGGGTCAACGAGACACGCGTTTCCGCTCTGCCGCAGCGCGCAACCCAAAACAATGTCGTACATCTCGATCCCGGCGTCCGCTAGGGCCATCGAGGCGCAGGTCACAGCGTGGGCCAAAACCGAGCCGTCATTCTCCAAAACCATCACATTCACGTCAATCTGAGAGCGCGGGTATCTGTGCAGGCAAACCCCCGGCCGCAAGCTCTCCATCAGAGTGGCGGACAGGTCTCTCTCCTCGCTGCCCTGGATCCAGGCTCCCCGTTTCACGCAGGAAAACGGCGCGAGCCTGAAGTCGCAAACTAGCCGACCGGTCTTCATGTCCGTTTCGTCCCTTCGTTCCGTTTCTTTCGGCCCGTACACCGAACAGATGATCTTGGTGTTTCCAGCCTCGAGGTACGCGGAGCCCTTCGCCTGGCTGACCAGCCCGCACCGCGCAAATACCGGCCGCACATCTCCGTTCCCGCGGACGCCCTGCCTGCTGCTGGGGGCTTTAGGGGCTTTGTCCGGGGACAGAAAGAGCAGCGGGGACTGCGACTCTTCCGGTCCACGGATACGTTTTGTGTCAACCGGCATTTTTAATAAACCCACGTGTTTACGAGAGCATAGCTTACTTTGCAGCAGCGAAACTGCTCAGTCTTGCTCGAGGAATCAAATGCTTCAGGATGCTGGAATCAAATGCTGTTTGTGCTCTGCCGCCCTCTGCCGGATAGGGGTCACGTGGCGAATGTGCTGTGGCAAAGACATGCTTTGTGAGATGTGATGTGCATTTTTAAAAATCAGGAATGAAATAGTTCATTTGACAGTCGTAATGTAGGCCTAGTTTAGCCATTTTTTAACACGATGGATATTACTATTTCGCAGCTGTGTAGACGGTTGAACACTGATGTGACTTGCAGTCAGCAACCATAGCTCAATACATGTGCTGTTTGTATTAAATCACTTCTTATAGGCCTAAAGTATGCAAATAAACATCCTTCACACCATTAATAATAGTAATAACTGTTGAAATAATGTGGACACTTTGCAATAGCAGCAACACAAAGAACAGTCATTTCCCATTGTTATAGACAGTCAATACTGATAATCAAGTAGGTTGGACAGAAGACATTTGCCCAATCCAAAAACAAAATTTTAGCAGTTACACAATACAGCATAAACAGGGTGGGCCATTTATATGAATACACCTTAATAAAATGGGAATGGTTCCCTGAATACAGTTTCCTGAAAAGTGGATTGGTCGTTGTGGGCCAGTTGAATGGCCCCCAAGGTCTCCCGATCTGACCCCCTTAGACTTTTATCTTTGGGGTCATCTGAAGGCAATTGTCTAATTTATTAAGGTGTATCCATATAAATGGCCCACTCTGTAGAAGCAACATAGCAGCACAGAATAGCACACACATAAAAACCACTATTACACCACCAGCTGGCTGAACTGAAGATG
>CAIGQZ010001108.1:14054338-14077899 GCA_903798205.1 Danio tinwini
TATAAAGGTAAAGTAATTTTTAATTTAATGGAAAAAGGCTAATGTAAAAATATTACACAAAATAATAGTCACATATTAAAAAAGTTATTTACATTTTAATGAAAAAATGTAATTGTAGAAATATTGCACAGTATCATGAAACATGGCTCAACATTACCTCAAGTACTAGTAAAGGATCAGTAAAGTGTCTCAGAGTTGCCAAATCATTGAACCTTCCATCTATTTTTATATTCATATTCCTAAATTAATATTAGTTTTAAATCCAATTTGCATGCATATTGTATGAATTGGTAAAAAAATATTTATCTGTTTTCTAAAATTAAAAACAACAATAAGAAAAGCAAGCTGAAAGTTCACAAACAACTTCAGTAATTGACCCTTTAGAGACACGTGCCTCGAGTGCGCTCTTCGAATGAGAGTTTGCTTAAAGGGTTCGAAGAGGGCAGTAAAACTAATTAAATTCATCCACAGCGTTTCACGTCCTGACAAAAATAACCCCGTCCTGCCGCGAATTCCTGCAGTTCTAGACAAATTCTTCACCGGAGCAGCAGCTCCACTGTCAAATCAAGACAATTCCTCCTAACACGCAACTTCAGAGAAGCAATCATTCTGACTCGAAACCAACCGTTACAAGCGCTAGCAAGTCTGTACAATATTTCACACCTTGGGATGACATTTTTAAGGGGTCTTACTTGAGACAATCCTGCTATACGATTCAGAACAGTGTTTTATACTGTACCAGACGTGCAGATGCGTTGGGCACAAGCCTGGAGAGTTTCCTTATAGTCGGAAGATTCTCACATTGGGTTTCGTCCTAGAGCACAGCGGGACTTTACAATCGTAATACTTTTCGACTAAGTATATTTTAATTACATTTGTAGGTCCTGAGGCGCTGAGGATGGAGGAACTGGCCCGGGAGAGTATACGCAGCATCAGCCTGCTCTCCAAACCTGCGCGGGGTTCGGACGTCCCGCGACTCGGCTCATTTGGGGCCGTTTTCATCATGCTTAAATCTGCCCTCGGAGCGGGACTGCTCAACTTTCCGTGGGCTTTTGAGAAGGCTGGTGGCGTGAACACAGCGATTAGCGTGGAGATGGTACGTGTTGACACGTGTAGATTATTGCCATTTTACAGTAGGGCATGTGCACATGTATAAACTTAATAATCCCATTCGAGGTTGAAATTTGATCAGTGACTGACATTAACCCTTGCAATTAACCACAAATAGACGAATAATCGACTTATGTGTTGATGTCTGAGTTGTTTTTAAAAGTGGTATATCCTAATTCTGTGATGTCATGAATCAGACATGACGTTGATTCAATTAACAGATCTTGAAGAAATGTCATTGTTGTTTTTATGAGTGTTTCTGTTAACCCTTTTCAACCATTAATCATTTATTGATATTTAAACATTGTTTTATTCATTCATTCATTCATTTTCTTTTCGGCTTAGTTCCTTTATTAATCAGGGGTCGCCACAGCGAAATGAACCGTTAACTTATCCAGCATATGTTTTACACAGGGGACACCCTTCCAGCTGCAAACCAACACTGGAAAACAACCATAGGGGGGCGCGGGGCACAAAGTAACGCAGGGTTAAATGTAACACAGAGTTTTAATGTATTTGCTCAGGGTTAACCATGGCATGCTTCCGAGGTTTTCACCACAGTGTCAGCAGACATCTTCCTGCCAATTATTGAAAAAGTTTGGCGAAATTTGGATGAGAAACACAGGAGAAACCATTTTTGCAGCATAGAAGTATTTTTTATTATAGTCAATATTTTTTTATTTAAAAAAAATTGGTAAAAGTATATACGAAAAATTTTATATTGTTATGATCACCGTCTTGTAGGCTAAAAGTGTGTGGCTTAATTGTAACACCCTGTTACAACTAACCCTGCTGTGTCGTTTTCCTCAAAACTGGCTAGCATTCACTGTGTTTTATACATCTTTCAAAATGGTTTCATCATTTTGAAAGATGTATAAAACACACAGTGAATGCTAGCCAGTTTTGAGGAAAACATGACACAGCGGGGTTAGTTCAGGGTGTTACAATTAAGCCACACACTGTTGGACACCAATTAAACCAACACAAAAAAATGTTGAATTTTAAGTGTAACGTTTAGAACTTTTTAAATAAAAATGTTTTTAATAGAAAATATTGTTTTAATAGAAATATATATATATTTTTAGTACTAATAATGCAAATAAATGCACTGCAAAATTATAAATAAATGGATAATAATGCAAATTGATTCAAATGTGTTTATTTAATAAACAAAAAAAAATAAATAAACACCGAAATGAGCCAATTACTGAGGAAATATATCTACTATTTAAAGTAAAATGAATTTAAATTAATTGTGTGAAATCTGCCTTTATAAGCATGTGTTACAACTAACCCTCTGACTGTTACAACTTGCCCCACAGGTGGGGTAAATAGTAACATTTATACTCCTGGCACTTTTGGCAATACTGCACAAAAGCCATAGGTCCGGTGACAATAATTCCAGTGCTCATGTGTAGAAGAGGCTTGTGTGTTGCTGGTAAAAAAAAATAATTTGTCTAACCCTATTACTTTGTTTATTATTTGACCAAAACCAAAAAGTGTTACTTTGTGCCCCGCTCTCCCCTATACTTTTGCATTCACACACATACACTACGGCCAATTTAGTTTATTCAATTCACTTATATCATATGTCTTTGGACTGTGGGGGAAACCGGAGGAAACCCACGTGAGTACGAGGAGAACATGCAAACCGAAATACCAACTAGTCCAGCCGAGGCTCAAAACAGCAACCTTTTTGCTGTGAGGCAATCATGCTACCCACTGCTCCACTGTGATGCCAACATTGTTTCAATGTTGAAACAACAACTGACATTTTTTCAACCATTTTTCAATGATGGAACTTTTTAAAGTTTTTAACTATCGATAAACATTGTATCAATACTGTTTCAACATTAATGTTATTTCAACATTGAAGGTATGGTCATGTGCTGGCTGGCTTACTGAAAATTAACTATGGCTTTATTATAGTAAAGTGTATCAAACATTTTTTTTCCTTTTTTTATTTTTTGGGATTGATTAACCTACCATTTCTATGACCACATTTTTGTTACACATTCCCTGGTTAAACAATCGTTAGTGTAGCAAAATCATAATTTGTAGTTACCTTGATAAACTGTCTTACTTGCAGTAAAACCATAGTTAGCTAAACCAGCTAATCCAATTTAACTGCTGGATTAATATATTTTCTTCTAGCAGTGGCCGAAGTCAATACTGATTGCTTGTTTTAATTTTGCGTTGATGTTATAACATCTTTTATAGATGTTAACTTATCTGTTAACTTATCTAAATCTATGTACTGTTATCTTGTATTGGAAATACTATACAAGCATTTATGTACCTAATCAATCATCTTTTAAGATGTTCTTATATATTTTTAATATATAGTATGCCTTCTGTCTGTATCTTTCTCATTAGAGTGAGAATGCAATGCTGTTATTCACAACGTGCCACTAATGAAATGAAAGGTGGTCAGATATTTTTAATGTGCATGCAACCCCTTTGCAAAGAAACAAACAACATCAAATCTGACACAACAGTCCTAATGTGGATGCAACAAAAAAAGTAGCAAAATATGTAGCAATTTACCATCTCTTTCTTTCCCAGGTGAGTCTGGTGTTCCTCATAAGTGGGCTGGTCATTCTTGGTTATGCCTCATCAATCAGTCGCCAGAACACGTATCATGATGTGGTGCGGGAAGTGTGTGGACAGAGGATCGGTCATCTGTGTGAGATCTGCTTTGTTTTCAACCTCTTCATGATCTCTGTGGCCTTTTTGGTGGTGGTGCAGGATCAACTAGAGAAACGTAAGTTGTGTGTCTTTTGTATGATTTAATATGAGCAAGGGTTGTCAAGATTACCTGTTTCAAGGTAAACCACGGTCAATTTTTTGGCAGTATTACCATATCAAATTGTCATTATCATTAAAACCATGATTGATTATCACCATTTTGAAAACTCCTGTAACATATTGATTAGCTAATAACGAAAGGCGTAACATTATGCACCTTTACACAGACAGATAATAAAAAAAAATCCTACATTGAATGCACAGGGGTTACTACATCCTAATTAAAAGTTGACCCCCCCCCCATTACCTATTAGTTATCGTTTAATTTTTTTTTCTTTCGTTTTTTTTCCCCCTCACTTTATTCTTTCTTTATGGAGTGTGAGTATGTTTGTAGCTATTTACTGTGTTAATATGTTGCTCAAAATATATGGTCGTTAAAAATCCTAGGATGTCATTCGAAAAGAGTAGGGGTTTAACCCTGGCCAAATTTGCCCACTGGCCTCTTTCCATCATGGCCTCCTAACCATTCCTGTAGTGTAATTGTAATTAAACAGGGAAACAAGTAAGGAATTATTAATTATTATTATCATTATGTGTGTTGTGGAAAAGCTATAATTAATATAATTGGTTGTGTGGTCATGTGGTTTATGAATACTATTAAAAATCAATAAAAATATTAGAATAATAATGAATATTTATAAATACAATTAACATGTTAATTGTAGTTAATTGTTAATGTTGCTGCACACTATTGAGAATACTGAGCTGAAGCATAAATTAACAAAATTTAATCACAAATCGATTCACAATATCAAAAATGTGTTATATTTACGTCAAATCGCACAACACTTTTGTCTTAAAAGCAGCTTTTTTGCAATTTTGTAAAAAACAACATTAACATGGATCCCTGTGAAGTCCCAGTAGATACACAACATCATAAGACGTTAATATTAGGTTAGATTTAGGTCGCCAGCGTCTAGGGACAATGTTATTTTGATCTCAAATAACGGCGTGAAATGATGTTGATATTTGGTTGATTTTAGGTTGTGTTAGAAAGTGAACAAAATCCAGCATCGATTCAACATCTTAAACCAACGTCATATTGACGTCAAATACTGACATTTATTCGTCAGGTATAGCAACTAAAATCCAACATCTGATAGGCGTCATAGTGGTAACATCCACACAACGTAAAGCTGTAACATCATTAGATGTTTATATTTGGTTGATTTTAGGTTGCGTTGGAGAGTTACCAAAATGCATTGTCTGTCTGTTGTTGGACATTGATGCCGATGTGAAGCTAAGTTCTGACGTAACCCGATTTTCATTTCCAAACAAAATGCAATGTCCCATGACATTGGGGTATAATGTCAATCTGACGTCATGTTGATGTCCTGTGCCTGCTGGTGTAGTTTTCCAAGTGAAGGTTTTGAACAATACATTAAGTAAGAAGATTAAATGCACCTTAAAAAAACAACAACACAATGTATATTAAATGCAAACAAATGCTTATGTTGTTTGTTACAAAATGGCATGAAGCTGCAAATTTTTTGTTTCTCAGATACAAAAATTGACACAACGCCTTAAGTGTGTGTGTGTGACATTTATGTTTTGAACATTTCCAAGTGATTTTAGCAAAACTGTGCATAATATCATCAACCGTGATCATTTTGGCCACTATAATCGTGATATAAAACTTTCATACCGTTACATCTCTAATATGAGCTATTATGCTTCACTGTGAACAAATGTACCAGATAAATATGTGTATATATGCATGGCTAAGAGAGATTTTCTGCTGTGTATGTGTGTGTGTTTCAGTGTGTCTGTCTCTGTACGAGACAGTGGCTGGAAATACAGAAGCAGAGATGCCACATCATTGGTACACAGATCACCGTTTTGCCCTCTCTCTCATGTGTCTTGTTATCATCCTTCCTCTCTCTATACCCAAAGAGATTGGCATCCAGAAATACACCAGGTGTGTTAAGGCTATGCTATCTTATTTCTGTTGCTGTATCATTATGTCTGTTCTCTGAATGTTTCTTTGTGTTCAATCGTCAGTGTAATGGGAACTCTGGCTGCGACTTACCTAAGTGTTGCTGTCATTGCGAAATATTACCTAAAAGACGCACACACAGCGGACCTCACACCTGAGCACAGTCAAGGGTGAGTTATGTGTATGTGTGACGTAAAGTTGTCCAGGAGTTTTATATCTGTGGGTTATTTAGCGTTTTTGTGTTTGTGACAGATTGGGGTCATGGGCCTCCATGTTTAGTGTGGTTCCTACCATCTGCTTTGGTTTCCAGGTTAGATTCTGTAAAAAATAAATGAATAAAAAAGTTGAGATTTAATTTTAGAGCACTTTTTGGGTTGTACTTTTAACCATTTTGATATTCTGTTATCTTCATCCGTATTACAGTGCCATGAAGCTTGTATTGCTATATACAGCAGTATGGAAAATAAAAAGATCACACATTGGGTTTTCATCTCTGTCACTTCGATGATTTTCTGCCTGCTGATTTATACTCTCACAGGTGAGTCAGATCATTATCCTCTTTCACATCCAGTTAGTAAAGCCCATAATTATCTCTTTTATTATTTTTAGAATGTTATTATTATTTCTTCTTCTTCTTCTTTTCTTCTTCTTCTTCTTCTTCTTCTTCTTCTTCTTCTTCTTCTTCTTATTATTATTATTATTATTAATGCAGTAGACTAATTTGACTAGAAAATCCTATTCTCCACCATGTTCGCGTGGGTTTCCTCTGGGTGCTTCGGTTTCCCCCACAGTCCAAAGACATGCAGTACAGGTGAATTTAATTAAACTAAATTGTCCATAGTGTATGTGTGTGAATAAGTGTGTATGGATGTTTCCCAGTACTGGATTGCAGCTGGAAGGGCATCCGCTGTGTAAAACATATGCTGGATAAGTTGACTGTTCATTTCGCTGTGGCGACCCCTGATGAATAAAGGGACTAAGCCAAAGGAAAATTAATGAATGAATACTAGTTTGGTTTTTTAAATTGTATATTTAATTCAGCATATTACTTAATGGATTATTATATTATTCATTCATTTTCTTTTCGGCTTAGTCCCTTTATTAATCTGGGGTTGCCACAGCGGAATGAACCGCCAACTTATCCAGCACGATTTTACACAGCGTATGCCCTTCCAGCTGCAACCCATCTCTGGGAAACATCCACACACTCATTCACACTCATACACTACGGACAATTTAGCTTACCCAATTCACCTGTACCGCATGTCTTTGGGCTGTGGGGGAAACCGGAGCACCCGGAGGAAACCCATGCGAACGCAGGGAGAACATGCAAACTCCACACAGAAACGCCAACTGACCCAGCCCAGCCGAGGTTCAAACCTGCGACCCAGTGATGTTCTTGCTGTGAGGCGACAGCACTACCTACTGTGCCACTTCGTCGCCATATTATATTATATATATATATTATAACAACTAAACTAAAACCGTGAAATAAAAATATATATATACAGTTGCAATCAGAATTATTCAACCCCCTGATTTATTAGCCCCCCTGTTTATTTTTTTCCCCAATTTCTGTTTAACGGAGAGAAGATTTTTTCAACACATTTCTAAACATAATAGTTTTAATAACTCTTTTATCTTTGACATGATGACATAAATAATATTTGACTAGATATTTTTTTAAGACACTTCTATACAGCGTAAAGTGACATTTAAAGGCTTAACTAGGTTAATTAGGTTAACTAGGCAGGTTAGGGTAATTAGGCAAGTTATTTTATAATGATGGTTTGTTCTGTAGACTATGGAAAAAATAAATAGCTTAAAGGGGTTAATAATTTTGACCTTAAAATGGGTTTTAAAAATTAAAAACTGCTTTTATTCTAGCCTAAATAAAACAAATAAGACTTTCTCCAGAAGAAAAAAATTGTATCAGACATACTGTGAAAATTTCCTTGTTCTGTTAAACATCATTTAAGAAATATTTAAAAAAGAAAAAAAATCAAAGGGGGTTCAATAATTCTGATTGCAACTGTATATATATATATTAAATATGAATGAAATATGAAAATAACAGTTAATTTTCATTAAAGTTTTTACCATTTCTCATTTTTAAGTAAACCTAAAAATAATAATTTCAACTATAGGCATGCAGAAAAACTATTAAAAACGAATTATTAATATAATACACTACTAATGCTAAAACAATTATGTTTACCTGCCATTGCTTTGTAAATGTTTGTGAAATTTACTAACAATTTTAAAGGAAAAATGATTAAAACAATTAAGTTTCAATTGGTTAAAATTGAGATTTATACACCTCCTGAAAGCTGAATAAATGAGCTTCCACTGATGTATGGTTTGTTAAAATAGGACAATATTTGGCTGAGATACAACTATTTGAAAATCTGTCAAAAATTTTAAATATTGAGAAAATTACACTTAAAGTTTTCTAAACTAAGTTCTTAGCAAAGCACATTACTAATTGAAAAGTTTTTATATTATTATTGTAGGAAATTCACAAAAATGTTTTAATAGAACATAACATTTACTTTTGTCATAGAAGAAAAATCAATAGTTTTAATTTAATAATGGGCTCTATGCACAGCTAGTGTTTTTCAGCCAATGATAAACTTCAGGTGAAAGGTTTATGTGACTATTTTCAATTTCATAAGGTTTCTTTTACAGCATTAATGTTGTAATATAATTACAATACAATCAGTTAAATAGACTTAAGCCTCCATTTGGTTGTTATAGCATAAGAAGAAATGAAAGACCAAGTAAACGCAGGCACCGCCATTAGCAGCAGGCTAGCACAGAAACTCATTGAAAATACTGGGGTAAAATTCATTTCCATATTTTCAAGACATGGTGTGGAAAAATGTAATGCACTGCTTCTCGTTTGGTCTGATACCCACTTTATATTGTATCTCATCCAGGCAGTGAAAATCGCTGTTTTTTTTTAAAGAAATCAGATCTTAAATGCAGCGATTTTGGATGGAATGACAATTCACCAGAGGCCCTGGGGCTGGCTGACTGAAATTAAAAGTCTGTGTGCATATACCCAAAAATACACTGGAGTAACATGAGCTTAGTTTTGTGCTCCAGGGTCACATCATGTAAATATTGCCTAACAAGTAATTTTTTTTTTGTCTGATGGACTGAAATTTTGTTGCAATATGGCAGGTGTGTTTGGTTTTCTTACATTTGGACGAAAAGTAGCCTCAGATATCCTGATGTCATATCCTGGAAATGATGTAGTGATGATTATTGCTAGGCTGCTGTTTGGGATTTCGATCGTCACCATCTATCCTATAATACTGCTGTTAGGAAGGTACTGTAAATCACAAATATGTGCATAACGTACTGCATGTACACACTATGTACACACACACTCGTGTGCCAATGACTGTGTCTCATTCACAGGTCAGTGATTCTAACACAAATACTGCGCTTTTGGGAACGACGGACCATAATGACACCTGTGTTTGAGTGCCGGTGCCGTCTCATTCTCACTATTCTCTGGATCACCGTGACGCTCCTCATCGCCATTTTTGTGCCAGACATGAGTGAAGTCATCAGCGTAATCGGGGGAATCAGTGCCTTCTTTATCTTCATCTTTCCTGGTGAGACACTCAATGATGCAAATACATGCTCAAAACATACAAGTGTGCACACTTAAAGTTCCGTTCAAAAGCTTTGGGGTCAGGAAGACTAAAAGAGATGGTTTACACAATTTTATTTTACTCACCACTTGCCCTTATACTTTTATGAGCTTTTCTTTTCTGTTAAACACAAAGAAGATATTTTGAAGAATGTTTGAAACATGTAATCGTAGATTTTATTATTCTATTATTCTTCATTGTAGAAAGAAATACCATGGGTGTCAAAGGTAACTGGCTTCCAGCTTTCTACAAAATATGTTTCTATGTAACTGAACATGTTTTCTCAATTTGTTAGTGTTTTTTATCTATTTACATGTGTTTTCCTAAAGCAGAATTAATTCAAAATGACTCTTCTTATTTTATATGTATATAGTAGTGCTTCTTATAAATGTGCACTGTGTGTGTGTGTCACATTATTTAGTAAAATTTGATTTACCCTCATAATTTTTATTTAATACCATAAACTTCCCTGCCCCCTTGAAATGACTTTCTTCCCTTGTGGTCACATGGAATGCCTTTAGGCCCGGGCTATCAGGACGTGTTTTGTTTCTGCCCTGCATTTGTCCATTTGTCAATCTTTCTCCATTTTGTTAGCAACTCCCAACTTCCAACAATCCAATTGGTTCCCAAAGGACAAAATCTTCCATAGCCCTTAATTTTTTTCTAATCATATGGGATATTGGAAAAATAGACAATCTTGACTTCTGTTTCATGCCAACTTTAGGTTTCTCACATTTGAGCTCTCTCGGCCACAAGCAGTTCTCATGCCTGGTCCTTGCAGCTCCCCTGCACTGCTTATTTTGCATGTTTAACACTCCAGATTTAGAGAACCCTTAGAAGAGAGCTCCAAGAAGGAACTGTGTTGAGATCAACATGTTCCCTATATAGCTCTACCCCCTGCACATGGGAAATTGGCTTAACTTAAAGTTTATTTCATTGAAAAAAATAAAAAATAATAAAAAATTGTGCTGTACAACTGTTTGCAGCATTTTCAATTATTACAGTAGTTTAAAGGGTTATTTAACTGTGATCATGAGATTTAGCATCCAGTCACTTCTTACGCACTTTAACTTTTGAATTGAATACACTGTCAAACTGGAATCATGGCAGATTAACCTGTCCACTTCACAGGGCACTTGTGGACAAATGGAAAAAATCTCTCAAGCGGTGAGAGAAATATACAAAATATGCATACCCACAGCCATGAGGACCAGGATTAAGAACTGCTGTTTTTGAAAGAAGTCTCTTATTCTCATTTATTTGATCCAAAATACTGTAAAAATGGTAATATAATAAATAAAGTATTATTATAGCTAAAATAACTATTACAGTAATACTGTAAATAATATTTTCTATTTGAATATAAATTAAACTGTAATTTATTCTTGTTCCTTTAGACATAATTTGAGTACTGAAAACAGTTGATGTTGTGATGAACAGCATTTATAAACTATTTAAAATACTGTCGATGTATTTCGTTTTCTCTCAATTTTTCTTTCATTTTAATACGTGCGTATAGGTATTCAAATCATGCTGACCAAACTTTTTAAGGGTGCATTTTTTCAAAGACTAAAAGGGTTTAAAATACATTAATGTGTTAGTAATTTGTCTTGTTTATTTTATTCCTATCTACGCAAAAGACTACATTTTTACCATGATTTACAGAAGACCCATTCAAATGTAATTCGGTATAACAATCGATTTCTATACACAAAAATAATAAGAATATGGTTACACATACTGTATGAAGACTATTTAAGGAACACAGTGCAGCCCCCAAATAGTCACATTACTATATTACATATAGTCATATTTAATGATAGTCATGTTACATTTTCAGACTTTCACAATATCCTTTAAAATATTCACTATTCATTAAACATTTTCATTCAGTGTGTGCTGTGTAAAATCACATTGAAAATGTACCTTTAATGCAGACACTTAATGGTATATCTTATGCCAATATCATGGATGATGACATTGACATTGTCTTTTTACAGGGCTGTGTCTCATTTTCGTCATGCAGACAGAGCCAATAAATCACAGGATGAGGTGAGTAACATCTTATCTTAGATATATATATATACATATTATAGTTCAGATGCAAAAACCTCTAAGTGCTGACTGAAATTTTCCTCTAAAATCAGCATTTTTCTCAGCCTCTTATGTTTTTGTTGTTTTTTCACTTTAAAGGCAGTGAAAAAAAACTATTTTTGCACTAAGAGTAAAATTACTGAAACTACACATAACAGCCTAAGAAAAATGCTCATTTTGAATGAAAATTTCTGACGGCACTTAGAGGTTTTTGCATCTAAACTCTTCCTATATATACAGTTAAAGTCAGAATTATTCACCCCCCTTTTAATTTTTCTTTTTTAAATAATTCCCAAATGATGTTTAACAGAGCAAGGAAATTTTCACAGTATGTCTGATAATATTATTTCTTCTGGAGAAAATCTTATTTGTCTATTTCAGCATTTTAAGGTTAAACCACAGTTATACAATAACTTGCCTAATTACCCTAACCTGCCTAGTTAACCTAATTAACCTAGTTAAGCCTTTAAATGTCACTTTAAGCTGTATAGAAGTGTCTTGAAAATATCTAGTCAAATATTATTTATTATTTATTTATTTTAAATATTATATTATTTTATTCATCATGACAAAGACATAATAGTTTTAATAACTCATTTCTAATAACTGATTTATTTTGTTTAAAAATGTGTTGAAAAAATCTTCTGTCCGTTAAACAGAAATTGGGGAAAAAACCGGGGGGCTAATAATTCTGACTTCTGATATATATATACATACTTTTTTTTTTTTTACAACATTTTATTATAACTTTTCACACGTTTAGACTTTTGTTTTCTTTCAGAATCTTCTTGACAGGATGGGGTGTGGTGACTATCGTCATTGGAGCTTTTATTTTTGGCCAGAGCACAACCATCGCTGTTATGGAATTAGCACACAAGTTTTAATCTCCATCATGATCATAGTCTATTGTATGTTTGACTGATGAATGATAAACAATATTATACTTGAAATTGAGGATACTTTTATTACTGTATACCTATTTTTGTTGATATATTTATTGTTCTGTGTGGTTAAAGACATAATACATTTTATTTAAATATGCTGGAATGACTTTATGCAAACCGTGTTTGGATGAATGAATAAATGTAAGAAATTTTCAATACATTATTAAATTGTATTAACATTTTGACTAAATGTGAGTAAGAAAATGCGTCAATATTAAAGCATTCTATGTCACAGCAGAAATCGAGACTCATCAGACCAGGCAACGTTTTTCCAATCCTCTATTGTCCTAATTTGGTGAGCTTGTGTGAATTGTAGCCTCAGTTTTCTGTTCTTAGCTGACAAGAGTGGCACCCGGTGTGGTCTTCTGCTGCTGTAGCCCAGCCGCCTCAAGGTTCGTCCTGTGCGTTCAGTGATGCTCTTCTGCATACCTCGGTTGTAACGAGTGGTTATGAGTTACTGTTGCCTTTCTATCAGCTTGAACCAGTCTGGCCATTCTCCTCTGACCTCTGGCATCAACAAGGCATTTGCGCCCATAGAACTACTGCTCACTGGATATTTTCTCTTTTTCAGACCACTCTCTGTAAACCCTAGATAGGTTGTGCGTGAAAATCCCAGTAGATCAGAAGTTTCTGAAATACTCAGATCAGCCCGTCTGGCAACAACAACTATGCCACGTTCAAAGTCACTTAAATCACCTTTCTTCTCCATTCTGATGCTCGGTTTGAACTGCAGCAGATCGTCTTGACCATGTCTACATGCCTAAATGCGTTGAGTTGCTGACTAGAAATTTGCGTTAAAGGGCAGTTGGACAGGTGTACCTAATAAAGTGGCCAGCGAGTGCATATGATTGAATAAATATAATTGAATGCTGACAAATTCTCACAATATGCATAAACATATTTTCGTAATACATTTCAGTTTTAGGAATAAATTGCAAACTTCAAAATAATAATCTGAACGATACATTTTCAGGCGGATATTTAGGACTAGGGAATTCATGCACTTAAATGTGTATCAAGTTTTGCAGGACAATAGGAGGGTTCAATAACGCTGTAAATAAAGGGATTTCAGTGGAGAGGTAAGAAAACTGATACGGAAAAAAAGATTCTGAAACACATGAGGTCACATGACTAGGAACCGGAAGTAACCTTAGACGCTGTGCTGAACAGTTTCAAGCGCAGCGCTGAATGCACTCAACACATTTGGATAAAAACGGGCACAACAAACGCCTTCATAACGCTTCATCTATGCTGCTTACAGAAACTGACTGACAGCCGAATGACTCTTTCGTGGATGGAGTGTGTTAATAACCTCCGAGGGCACTTATCCGTCTGAAGCGGCGGTCTTTTGAGTGCATTAGCAGGTTAGCCGAGCTACATCATGACAGTGGCGGTGTTTTTCGGCTGTACGTTCATCGCGTTCGGCCCGGCCATCGCTTTGTTTATGTTTACAATCGCCCGGGACCCGCTGCGTGTCATCTTTCTTATAGCAGGGTAAGTACGAGGGTAGATGTGCTTCTCTCGGTGTGTGTGTGTGTGTGCGCGCGCGTGTGCGGTTCCGTGTGTGGCTGAGAGTCCCGTGATACAGCACTTCATCTGGGCTGATGACTGCCTTCTTCATCTGCTCACCCGAATCTGAGGCTTGCTAAAATGTAGTTGGAAGAGAGCAAACCGTAGAGGAATGTTTTTGAATTGAAAGTAATTTGTACAAATGAAAATTTATTGTTCAAAATTTGTTTGTCAGTAAGTTTTTTTTTTCGTGAAACGAAATTAAGATGCTATAAACATCAAAACCGAAAGCTAATGTTTGTAGATTGTTCGAAAGATTGAGATTTCAAATAAATGTTCTTTTGAAAATGCAGCACATTTACGTTGAAATATTTAGCTGCACAACTGTTTTCATGTTTGTTAATAAATGTTTTTTTGCTGCAAATTAGCATAGTAGAAGAATTCCTGAAGAATCACGTGACACTCAAGACTAGGTTAATGACCTGAGCTGAAAATTCAGTTTTGCCATCACAGGATTACATTACATTTTACATCTAATCATTTTATAGTCACTTTTATCTGAAGTGACTTAAAAGTCAGCAAAATGGTATGTGGAGAGATTTTTGCTGGAGGAATATGACTAGATACTACTAACCAAGTTCACATGTATGCAAACACGGGAGAAGGAGAGGGGACAGTGCTTGAGGAAATCTGGGGACGACTTGGCTAACCATTTTGACATACTGTATTTTGGAGTTGCCCAGCCATTCAACCATACTGGCAGGATGAAATGCAAGTAATACGAAATATTTTTGGTGATGGAGTGGACTTTTTTTTTACAACAATTTACCTGGGGAATATTGTAGCCAACTTAATGGTAAAAGGCAAGTATTTATTAAAAATACTTCTAGCAACCAGTAAGAAAACGAACTCGAAAGTGGCTACAACTGGAACCCCCTATAAAATCTGAATGACTAGCTATTGTATCTAATGTTTAAGATATGGAGAGGATAACTTTTTCTTTAAAACTACAAATGGACAATTACCTGCAATATTGGGAGAAATGGATTGTACTTATGCCTTTACACAGTTAGTGTAAACTGATCTTTATATGTATTTGTTAATGTGACCTGTAAGGAATTATGTGACCAGTCAACTGTTCACTTAAGTTCAGATGTGTTATTGTATTTTTTTATTGTTCTTTTTATTTATTATTTGTATTTGTATTTTTTTAATTTCCCTCTTCTTCCTTAAAAAAAGAGAAATAAAAATAAAGTATAAAAACAGTCAGCAAAATTGAAGTAATCACGAATCTCATGAGTTTTATATTTACTATGAAAAATTGGAGAAAATTGGTGTATTTTACACAAAACCAATGTTTTACATTAGTTATCAATATTTGTTGGCTAAGAAAGCATTATTTCAATCAATCAGAACAAATGAAAAGGTTTGTTGTTCTGTCAAATTGTCATTTTCTGGATAAAGCCCAAAATTACTATACCTAAAATATATAATAAATAACTTCTCATTTTATATAGTTGAAAATAGAGTAGAAAGAGTGAAGTATTGATGAAAAAGATTTTTTTTTAGCCAGTTCCTGAAATTAACTAAAGACTCTTTTGACTACTCGGGTAATAAAGGCAATCCAACTCAACTTCTTTATAAAGTAGATAGAAAATGGGATATAACTTGTGTTTAAAGGTCAAAGCAAATATGTATTGAAATGTAAGTATTTGATCATTTAAGATTAACAGTTATTTGACTTCTGATAATACTTCACAGTTCACTCACTGTAATTTTGATCAAACAAACCCTCTCCAACTTGATCAGTAATGTGTTTCAAACCAGTTTGTGAAAATAATGCTCAAAATATTTTTTGCGGGGTGAGCTGCTCCTTTAAGAGAGCTAATAAGTCGTGGACTAGGGAAGCTGATGTTGATGACAGATTTTTTATATGTTAATTTTTAATATTTTTCATATGTGACTGTTTGTAACACAAGTTTGTTTTTGTTTTTTTAGGGCATTTTTCTGGCTAGTGTCTTTGCTGCTGTCTTCTCTCGTGTGGTTCATCACGGTCCAGATCAGCAACAAGAACAGTGCCACTCAGCAAAGAGGGCTGCTCATTTTCGGAGTTGTGCTCTCAGTCCTGCTTCAGGAGGCTTTCAGATATGGTTACTACAGGCTGCTGAAGTAAGAATTACCCATCCACCTTCTGTGTTTGAAAGGCTCCACGTAATCAATAAACCTAAATATAACAGCATATCATCTTCTTGAACATTGACTGGATTATTATCACTCTTCAGTGGCAGGGCTGTGTTTTCTGTGCTTGCGTTGAAGTTGTCTGAATGGGGGGGGGGGCAATCCTCCTCTTGAACCTCCTATTTGATCTCAGCCAGCCCCAAGTACACTAGACAGGAATTTTTTAGTGAAACTGAAAACTTTGATTAGCTGGTTTGGACTCTCCTAGTACTTGGAAAATGTTGAGGATTATTTATTATTAATAATATTCCCACTCATTCATTATATTTCATATATTGCTTTTTGGTACTTCTAACACTTTTTTAAGTCAGGATGTCCCGATCAGTTTTTTTTGCCCTCAAATCCGAGTCATTTGATTTTGAGTATCTACCGATACTGAAACCCGATCCGATATTTTATTACATTATAATACATAAAAACATTAAAAAAGAATAAAAAAGGGGGCGAAGAAACAGACCAGGACGTTTCTTGTTTTATTTAATTCACCTTATTTTAACATTCAACAACTCAATATATATATATATATATATATATATATAGTCCTGATCGGGAGGTAACATCCGATTCCGATCGAGTCTGAAACCATGTGATCGGCCTGATCTCCAAGCATGTGATCAGATCTGAACATCCCTACTTTTAAGCTAATAATGTAATACTAAGGTCGGAGCCAGCGCTGCTATTTCCAGAATTTGCCGAAACTGTAGATGCAAGATTGCAGTTGTTCAGTGATGGTAATGCAAGTCTGAATGTATAGAGAGGTTATGGAAGGTCACCACATGATTATTGTAACAAAATAATAAAGCAATACAAGTTTGCTATCGCTGATAATGTAGAGAAATGTAATCTTTTGAATCGTCTGTCTGTCTGTCTGTCTGTCTGTCTGTCTGTCTGTCTCTGTCTTTTTTTTCAAAGGCTTTAGCCATTACTGTGAACAAATCCTCAGATATACACAGTTGATATATTTACAGTCGTGGTGCAAATGGAAGTAAAACGTTGACTCATGTTGCACTAGACAGATTTTTGTCTAGTCAGATGTTCTGTTAAAATTCCCCATTTCCCTTTCCCAGCAACCAACTGAGTTGTTATTCCATATTTATGAAACAAGAAGCAAATAAACTGCTTTTCAAAATTTGCATTATTATTTTTTTGATAAGTTTTATTAAGACAGTTTTAAAATAGTGTAATATTATTACAATTAACATTTTTGATTTGTTGTTTATCCCTAGGATAACAAAGATAATTCTAATATGCTCATTTTAGGAAACATTTCTTATTATCATAAATTTTATAGCATGATGCACTTACTGTTACATATTACTTTTTGAATAGAGCTTTCAGAACAGTTATTTGAAGTAGAAATCTCCCTTTGAAGTAATGACTCTCACTTTAAATAGGTTTTAATGCAGAATAAAACTAGACATTTATTTCAAAACTCAAATCATTCACACCCCAAATGCTTAAATGCTACTATATATCTCACACACAGACTTCTGTTTTATTGATTTTTTTTTTTACTTTTATTTGACAGCACAGTGGAGACCGAGACAGGAATGAATGGGTAACAGAGAGAGAGGAGAAGGATCGGCTATATGTTGGCACACTTAACCACTAGCCTGTTGATGCCTAGAAAAAGAAAACAGAAGCCCTCATAACATTTCTGCTGTCTTTAAATAAGCTTAAGATCCTGTCAGTGATTGACATTGGCAGTCAGTAGCGTTAGGTATTGTTTGGGGTTATTTCAATATCGGTGCTAAATCGATACTTTTAAAACAGTACAGGTGCTTGAACTAATACTTTTGAGCCACAGAATTATGGTGGATGACTCTGGAAAACTTTTTAAAACTATTTTAAAGTTTAAAGTATACATCAATTAATATTTTATACATTTGAGTTGCAATAATATATCTCGTTTGATCATTTGTTTGTTAGCATGAATGCAGGATTTACATTATGCCATTAACATTACATCAGCTTACTACTTAGCTGTGGAAAGGCTGTCATCAAAATCAGTGAAGACATTTTTTCTAGCATTGGGGCTTGAGTCGTCAAGTGGCAAATGATATTATAATCTGTCAAAGACCGTGCATTCCTCTGCATTTGCGTTGATTTCATCTGCCCTTAAATGTATCATCACGTCAGTGTAGGAGGGTTGTGTTAACATCTGTCATTGTATCTCTTGCAGAAAAGCAAATGAAGGCTTGTTGGTGCTCAGTCAGGAGGACACCATGCCCATCTCCATGCGGCAGCTAGCTTATGGTAAACCTCCCTCACATGCTACTGCTGATAGTGGAATAGACGTCCAGTGTTTGTTAAAGTGTGTGTGTGTTGCTTTGCAGTGTCAGGTCTGGGCTTTGGCTTCATGAGCGGTGCGTTCTCTGTGGTCAACATCCTCTCTGACTCCTTGGGTCCAGGAACTGTTGGCATTCATGGCGAATCCCAGCATTACTTTATATCGTCAGGTAAAGAGACGTCAGCTTGTGTTTAGGTCCAAGGATGGTCTCCAGTGTGACTGACGTGTGTGTTTTCTCTCCTCAGCCTTCATGACTCTGGCCATTATCCTGCTGCACATGTTCTGGGGGGTGGTTTTCTTTGAGGCCTGTGAGCGTCAGAGATGGTGGGCTCTCGGAGCCGTGGTTGCCAGTCATCTAGTAGTGTCATGTCTGGTAAGTCAACACGTGTCGTGCAGTAACGCAGGGTTTTCCAGATATTTCATCACCCTCGTGACCCTGAAATAGTAACAACAATAACAAAATAAAATAATAATAATAACAATAGAATCTAAACTTTGGTTTTGAAATAGGAAATAAAGGCAAATATAAAATGCTTAAGACTTTCGATATAGAGTATGTGGCTGTAGAAAAAAGTACAAATTATAAAAATATATAAAAGAGCTATCTGTACAACTAGAAACATGGAAGTGTTTCGAACAAAGTGCCTGGTGCATAGAAGAGGAGGGAGTGAATCCTATGGGTGGTTTGTCAAGTCAATTCACCTATATGGCGTACACTAGAACTACACAATATATGTCCAGAGTGGGCTTATATTCCCAGGGTATGTGCATGAATGTGTGTCCAGTGGGTGTTCAAAGTTCCTGAAAGGGTTTTAAGTGTAAAGAAAGGACGATATTGATTTATGTCATTTTAGGCAAAATCAAAGGGCAATGAAACCCCTCAGCAGGGTGTTTTCACACCTCTAGTTTGGAAAAAGTCAATAGAGTGGGCGCGTCCAGCTCTCTTAAGGTGGGAGTGTCGGGGGAGGGAAAGAGGGAAGGATTTGCAAATATGGGAGTTTTCGTTTGGGCACGCAGACGCAGGAGAGAAAGACAGTGACTGTGTTTACATGGACATCAGTAATCGAATTACTTGCCAAATTATTATTTTGTCGACTTTAACTGCAGTTTGGCACTTTCACTTTTTATTCAGGAACATTTCCTGCATGTCGCCCGTGACAAACGAGATATTGAAAGCGAGGAACTGCTGGAGAGTGTAGTTTTAATGGTATGTTTGATATCGCACAGCGAATAGGAGAAACAAATTTTCAGCATTTCTCTGTAACTTAGATGCACTCAGTAGGTAGCGTCAGAAAGCTGTGTGTGTCTAGACTATCCTGTCACGAAATGCGGCGAAAATCCTGCACGACGGGAATAGTTTGATTAAGGTGTTTACATTCGGAGAGCAGCATTTACAGCGGATCTTTCAGTCTATAATATTGTACAATAAAAGTGCAGTGATATTAACATACTGTAAACTTAGGAACTCAGTTTGACTATAGTATGTCTTTAAAAACTGAAAGAGCACTGCTGACCATAGGAAGTAACTTTGCCATCTGAATAAACAAACAAAGGACACTGATCTCACACACACTTACCAAATCTGTAGCGACAGGACAATCAAACTGGAACTGTGTCTTTTTTAAAAGGAGACGAGCGGCAAATCCGGATTTCATCATTTCCAGATGCGAAAAGCTCTCGGGTAAAAAATGTTCCTTACAAACGCATTTCTGTCGCGTGCACTGTAATCCACAGGTGAGTCCAGCTGCGCTCTCATAGCGGGGAAATGAGAACAAAATCTTTGTTGCAGCACATTAGTAAACACAACACTGACGACCCATGTCTCCAAATTCTTGTTCTTTCACTTGTTTTGGCAACACAACGTTGCGTCTTTCTGTCGTCTGAACACTGTAACAGGTAAAAGAGTCTCTGAAGCTATCATGCATATTAATGAAGTTGCGCCGCATACACAATAGAGCGCGCTGATTGGTTTGAACAAAGTCTTTCTCATGAATTGATGCCGCACACTCAGAGACGTCACGATGTATTCGCAGGTACAGACAGCCACTCTCCACGCTGGATTTACACGCAAGTATCTCATGGCCGTGACACAGCTTCAAAAATTTGTTTCAAACCGGAAGAACAAATTTGCTCAAAATAACGCAAAAACAACCAATTTTCACTTTTTAGTGCAATATATGTGTCCTAATAGTGTTTATAACAGCATGGAACAAATATATGACTGTCAACAGCTCAAAAAATGTGTTTTGGTGTTTCGTGACCCTTTAAGTAACTCTGCAGTTGGAAATGGCTTTCTTGCTTAAAATGAGTTACAGAAAACACCTTTATACTACCATTGGTCTGTAGAGATGGCACAATAAGTAGGCGTGGCTCTAAGACTCTGCCTTTTTTGATCAGTCATTCGTGAGTAAAAACATCAAGACTGATGAGCAAATCATGAAAAGACAAATCTGGACTTTCAGATGTAAATGTTTACTTGAAATATACCCACTGATGTTCCATTACATCACTTTTTTTATTTGTTCATTTGGCAGACTGTTTATCTAAAGCAGCGTACAAATATGGACTATAGATGTAATCAAAGCAAAAAAAGACAACTGTACATAAATACCATGTCAGATTTTAGTTAGCCAAATTATTAGAAGTCATCAGATTTGAGAATTTTTGTTCATTTTTTAAAAATGTAGTGCAGGGTGTCCACGGGGTCTTTTAAAAATTTCAAAAACTAATTTTTTGGCCTTAAAAGGTCTTAAATTTAATGAAATATTGTGCTGTAGGTCTATAAAATATTTTAAACCAGTCTTCATTTTTTTATGTCCAGGTAAAGTTGCCCAATTGGGCCAACACATCTCCAATCACCAACAATCCACTTTTATAAAACGTTTTTTTTTTTTTTCTGTTGCGAAGAGATACAATTAACAACATCTGTTTTTACAGCAAATTATCCAAATTAAATTCCCTAATAAAACTATAAACAATTACACTATTCCTAGTTATAATAACAGAAATATATCCTTTACATTATCTTCCATTTATACCAACAGAAGAAGGTTAGAGCGGACATAATATTTATAAATAGGCAATGCTTTATTACAGAAACACATTAGGTTGAATAGGAGTTACAGTGCTCAGCATATATGGAGTACACCCCATTTTGAAAATGAATATTTTTATCTATTTCTCAGTGAATATAGGTAATATATATTGGTGCGCTTTAACAAAACAGATTTATTAAACAGATATATTTATTAAAATAATATTTTAGTCACAGAACGGAGTTAAAAGGTAATACATTTAAATTCATGCAAAATATTGAAAAAACTAATTAACTACAACAGTTCAACAAAATTGTATATATTTTTTTGTTTTTGAAAATGTTATATTTTTCTATAACATATAAATTTGGGCTGATTATTTTTGAACCAATATTGTAAGTTATTTTGTTAGATAAGCTCCAGATTTGTCATTCCTTCGAGAACAAATATGATCAAACGATATAAACAAAATTAATGTTATACACCAACCGACCTTACATGAGGTCTTATGAAGCTAAATTAAAATTTTCAATTAAAAAACACCTTTTACAGCTTCCATAATAAAGTTTTTTTTTATTGTTTTGATTATTATCATTTTATTGTTTCAACTCTGGTTATAAAGTAAAACTTAAAATTTTGTAAAAATGAAGATACAAATGCACTTTTGTAATGCCAAAAATGTTTGTCAGAGAAAAAATATATTTGTAGGTCTAATAATGATTGTGTTTTTAACTGCAACTTCCAGAGCTACTATATTTAATAATACAAATATTAAATTCTTCACTTTCAAATCTTAAAATGTGAATTCTGCTAGGAGATACTTTAATCATCTTTACAAAAAACTAATCTCTGCAAAAAAGTGAAGCTAGCGCACATTCCTAAAATTCACATTTAACTAATTGTGCTGTTTGAAGCTTTAAAGCTGGAAACACAAGAAGAAACTGCACACAGACACGCTTCACTCTCAAATGATTAGCAACTACTGTTTTATTTCAATTACTTCTGCAATTGCGTTTATTTTCATTCGAAGGTTTTGTGTTATTAACCAAAGTCTCTTTAAAGTGGCCATCTTTGAAATGCCTCTCGCGCAGTATGCTCAGGTATTCTGTCTGAATGGGGAAACGATTACATTTTATATTAGGAATCAGGAATAAGATTAAACAACAACTGTCGCTAGTTTTAAACGTCTGAATCACACAAAATCTGCAGAAACTCACATCTGGTCTGAGCCCCTTCCCCAGAAGGCGGGGCTTCATTCGCCATATTGATCGTTACACTTTCCCCCATTCAAAACTATACGAGTGACACGTCTTGTGTATTCTATACAGCCTTTGTATTAACTTCAATCAACTGACAAACCCATACAGTAACAGTACTGCATCGCTCAGCAAGTACTGCAGCAGACATGAGCAGCTGACTAACTCCAATCACAAGAGCATCATGTGGCACGTTTTTCTTTTTCTTTCTTTCTTTAATCTTTGCAATGTTGTTCTTTTATCCCTCTCACAGACGTTTGTGAACCCACACTATCAAGGCAGTTTGATCCCGACCTACATCATACTGTCAGTCATGGCGGTCTGGGCATATTTATGTGCCGGAGGATCTTTGAGGAACCTGAAACTCTGCCTCACCTGTAAAGACAAAGACTTCCTGCTGGCCAATCACAGGCCCAGATAACCCACTAAACTGGACTTCTTTTTTCTTTTTCCCTCCCAAAGACCGACTCTCGAAGCCAGTGTGCCGAAAACACGGCCAGCAGCCCTGCACTGAGAGGTTTATGCTCTGGGTTTTCTGAATGGTTGCTGAGTAACAGGAATTTTATGTCTGCAGATCTTGTACTTTCTGTAATGACCTCCTCTTCTGTTTTTTTCTGTTCTGTACCTCATGTTGTGTGTGTGTGTGTGTGTGTGTGTGTGTGTGTGTGTGTGTGTG
>CAIGQZ010001108.1:14078299-14092848 GCA_903798205.1 Danio tinwini
TGTGTGTGTGTGTGTGTGTGTGTGTGTGTGTGTGTGTGTGTGTGTGAGAGAGAGAGAGAGATACTGAGAGTGAGTGTTTTGTTCTCAGAGTCTGTAGCAGGTTTTTAAATGAGGTCTTGTGTAGATTTGACCTTTAGTTAGGTCCTCCCGCCATGTCAGGCTTTTTCCTCCTGTGTATTTTACGTTTAACTGACCAATTAGACTCAAATGATTTGCCAATATCCTGTCTTCAGTTTTAGCTCTTCAAAAGTTCTGCTGATTAAAACCTGGAGTGACTAGCTTTGTGGTTTCTTTTTAATTCACGTGCCTGGTGTTGTCTTTCTAAACTCAACCTTATTTTTCCCAGGTGTTGTCATTTAAGGGGTGCTCGAATGTATTTAAATGATAAACTCCATAAAAACCACTACACTGAAGCTCCTGTGCTGGAAAGGTCTGACACACCGGGCTCAGTTTAGATGTCACTTTTATTGGACTCCTATGGGTTTAGTTTATTTTGACTGTAAGGTGTGTGAAATTTTCATTCATAATAAAGTAGCTTGAGCTCCAGTCTGCTGTATTTAACTTTTTTTTTGTAGCCTGTCATGTACTTCCTGAAATCAAAGAATCTTTTGTTTATGAGCATTTTGGTCTCAGTGGAGGTTGACGTTTTAACAGCCGTCATGTTGTAAACGAAAAGCAAGGAAACCACTCCTGATGTGAAACAAATTATAATTGAACTGCTAATCTCGCAAGCTTGTTAGCCAAAAAGTTTCTATTTGTCATGTTAAATAGACGTTTTAGTAAATGTAAGACAAAAAGAAAAACATATATATGTGTATTTAGGTGAATATTATGAAATATAGCTGTTACTTACTATATAAACATCATTCTGTGACCAGAAATATTTCTAAACATTAGTATGGAAAATGTTTTGTGCTTGGTTTGATTAAAAGCCTCTTGCAAAGATATCCTGCTGGAAAATCTGAAGACACTTGATGGCAGGACCCGCTCCATTCCACTCCTGCATGATCCTATAGAATTGTCATGATCATTTTCCTCTGGGACGCCTGCAGAAATTACTTAGAGAGCCTGGCTCATGCTGCAGTTTCAGCCATAATTTGGTTGTCCGAGACAAATTTGGCAAGTCCTAAAATATTACTGTAGTTCTAAGCAAAGATTTGGACAATAAAAATCCAACAGACTGCAGCTCTGCCCATGATGTTTGGTTAGAATAGATCACCCTAGCAAGGTTTCTGATATACTGGAATGTTTCCACAATCTGAACTGTTATGGCATCTTCATGTTAAATGCTCATGGTCCCTGCACAGAGATCTAAATTTCTTCAGGATTTTTTTTTGTAAGAGGAGAAATGTAAAAATAAAATTATTGGTAACTTTTTTTTTGTACCAAAAAAAAAAAAGGTTTTCGTTAATTCAGTCACCCTCAGGCCATTCAAGACACAGACAACATTTCTTCAATGCATCAAGCAACATTTTAACACTAGCTGAAACAGTGGGACTTGTCTTCTAAAAGTCAGTCAATTCTTCCCATTCCTTCGAGCGCATGTACGATATAAACGATAAAAACAAAATTCATGTTATACGCCAGTGGTCACCAATCTCATTCCTGGAGGTCTGATGCCCTGCAGGGTTTAGCTCAGACTTGCCTCACACCTGCCTTGGTGTTTCATGTATCTCTAGTAAGACCTTGATTAGCTTGTTCAGGTGTGTTTGATTAGGGTTGGAACTAAAATCTGCAGGACATCGGACCTCCAGGAACAAGTTTGGTGATCCCTGTTATACGCCAACTGATCTTACGAAGTGAAATTAAATCATTTATCAATTAAAGAAACTTTTTTTTTTGGTTGTTGAAAATGGACTTACAGCTCCCCTAAAAGTTAAGTTAATCGGTTGAATCTTAAAATTTTTTCAATCCTTTCAGCCGATCTCCAGGTCTGGCAGGAGCACTTTTAGTGTTCATTTAAAACTTGACTGCTCTGTAGTTACTAAGACTGACGGAAAATGAAAACTTGCTGTTTTCTAGGTTATGTAGCCCCACACGGAATTTGCACGTGAACAATTCCACAGATTTTTAGCTCATCTTTAAATCTATTTATTTACTTGTGTAAATTTATATTTATTCCGTTTTTGAATACATTTTTGTATTATCATTGACATAACAGTGTTCATATGATTTATTTACAATACAGTTTATAAAGTAATACTTTCTGTCTTTAAGTAGATATATTATGAGAGACTTGCTTTGTTTACCAAATAAGTGGATCTAATTAGATTTGCATTGTGAACATTAAATAAAAGTTAAAAAGCTCTTATTTTTTTATTTCATATATTAAGTTTTTAGTTATGATACTCCCAAAATCATTCTGCATAAATCCACAGATGTTTTACAACATTCTGCGCAGAAATAGCAAAAACAGATTCTGTCTGGCCCTATTGATATGTCTAGGAACTACACTTTCAGTCCAGCATAATAATCAAGACACTTTGATGCCGAGCCCTGGTTACAGATGGAGCCATGATATTACGCATTGCCTAAAAAAAAAAAAAAAAAAGCAAACTAACGTCAATATAACCAACAGCTTCTACAGAGAGTGTGCCTTGCAACAAGAGAGACATTTGTAAAAGACGGTTCAAAAAATGTACTTTGGTGCAGATCCTGAACTGTATCTATTTTCACAGGAGCACAGGAGCTTAGCTCAGTTGGAACTTAGTAAGGGTGAGTATTAGAAGTTATAAGGTAGGTCAATCTCTTTGATCTTTGCTAAATTAAAGAAAAAGACCCCAAACAGCATCCACTTCACAGTTTTTGTCAGCAATAATTCCTAGAAAATGTGGTTTCAGATTCAATCATTTATTGCATCTGACATAAGAAACCTGGTGTAGGCGTTTCAAAAAAAATGGAAATAAATACAGATACTCATGTAAAACAATTTCCTAATGAAGCATTATACACAATGTACAATATTTGTCTTTTTTGTCATTATTCTATACATTTTTTTTTTAAATAAAACAAACACTCTTCATGCAGAACATCCTAAAAAAGAAGGCAGAACCAAACAAATGAATAGCAGAGACTGTGCTTTAAAGTAAAGACTATACATCAGCACACGTGTTGGTGTGCGAGCGTGTGTGTGTGTGTGTGTGTCTGTGCACATGTGTGTAAACAGATTGTGTGGCAAGTTCTGCTGAATTGCTAAGAAAGCAAAGGTGAAATAAAAACACTTGATTATGTGTTTGTGAAAACATCTGTTATCATAAAACCATAAAAGCCTGCACCGAATACTAAACGGAGTCCCGCACAGAGTTGATTGATGTGGAGGAGGCTCAGTAATCCGTGTCTGAACCCTCTGCATTGTCCACGTTGCGGGACAGCATGTAGTTGTCCATGTCTATGGAACGGCAGTTATTAATAGCGTAACGGAGCCGCTCCGCCATCACTGATTGGCTAGAGTAGGGTGGGAGGCGGAGCTGGAAGAAGCAGGTCTGAGAGGTGGGAAGACTGTCGTATGGCTGAAAGAGAGCAGACACACACACACGCACAGGCACGCGCGCACACACACACACACACACACACACACACACATTAAAGCCACACAATATACATTAGTCAACATTTGAAGTAGATCAAAACCTTTCATAAAAGTTGTCCTCAGACTACTGAACAACATTCATTTTTGTCTTGGGACAATTTTAAAAAACATTTTTGATCCACTTCATTTGTTGACTACTATCAAAGTCCATTTAAGGCAAGTCACTCGGCAGCAATCATTGAAACGCCTTAAAATGCTCAGGCATTCTGTCTGAATAAGAAAACATTAAACTGTACAAAACAGCTTGCCAAACGTATGATTAAATTTCATATTAAGAATCAACAAAAAATTAAGCAACAACTTTCATTTCTAAACGTTTGAATCACACAAAATCTGCAGAAACTCTGAGTCTGAGCCCCTCCCCCGGTGAAACATCAGTCTAAATCGAACGCTGATTGGCTCCTGTACTAGAAGGCAGGGCTTCATTTGCCATGTTGACCGTTACACTTTTCCCCATTCAAAACTATTCGAGTGACACGTTTTGTGTATTCTTTAGTCTTTGCTACTGTATAATAAAAACCAATTCAACTATTTTTTATATAATTTGATCCCATCTGAAGCTGCTGTCCTCAATCTCGATTCTTCTTAATTGTCTAGTAAAATGCAATAGTGCTACTAAATTATGTACAAGTCTGTGTATAGAGTGGAGGAACTATGGCATCAATTTGTATGCAAAACCCCGGAAGTTAGCATTCTAGCAGTTCCAGTTTCCTCATCTTATACAACAAACTTTTACAAAACTGTGAAGCAAAACAAATGTATTTCCCATGGACAAACTAGCAAATATGCATGTATGTCTATACACAAAAGTGTTTTTTTTTTCGTATTTGTTTATAATATATAGCGTTGATTATAATATAATAAATCAAGAGAGTAAATCTTTGTCGTATTTCCAAAAATAGGCTTGAAATGTGACCTAACAAGCAAGCGCCATGAAGTCAGTGTAGTCTGTTTATAGCCTACTGTTAGCTTTTCAGCTCTTGCGTTTGCATTTTTGATCTAAAAGTGATATTTTGGTGTGAGGACTATCTGGTTGGACAAAACGTGTAAGTGTAATGATCTGTGTTTGAACACAGAGCTTATCATTAGCAATCTTAGAAAAAACCTATGAGAAAAATCCTCTAGGGATTTTATTGAGGGAACCAGCTTTATGCTAGCAGCTGATTGGCCTACAGGGTGACATAGTTCTTCCACTCTATATGTGCACTAAGTATGTTTAATGATGGGTCAATTAAAAATAAGTAATAAAAAAAAAGAAAAATGAAAAGCTCAAAATGACAGCTTGGTGATGTAATGTTTAAAAATAAATAGTTAAACGGAATGAAAAGTGGCCTTTAAATCAAAAGATCGAACTGTAAAAATATATTACTAAATGTTCTGTAAATGTTGTTTTTTTAACCAAATTTAGATTACTTACAAACTTAAACTGTAGTTACAAATTACAAATATTATTTAATCATTGTACATTGGTTTAATATCTTATTTGAGTACAACAATATATTATTGTATAAAGCACATTTATATATCTTTTTTGAAATATCTAGAAATGTGTTACATTTATTATACAATGACTGAGTGTGCACAAATCTGCATTTGCATTTCCTACATGATGGTAAATTCACTTCCAATAAATTTGTTAGGTCTAATGTTTGTAATAAATGCTGTTTATTGTGAATCCCACTAATTCCTCTTTACTTTCTTTTTTATAGCGGTTATGTGATATATCACCCCACAAAGGCACTTCTGAGTGAAAATCATGGCTGCCATATTGAAATGTCATTCCAAACCTAAGTGATCTAAAACTGGCCACTTTAAAGGCCACAAAATTTTACTAACACTTCAGACACCTATGTTTGGTGTTGCATATTGCATTCTATTCAAAAGGGCTCACAGCCTTAAGGGTAAACCCTTTGAAGAGATTAGGGCATAGGGATGAGTCCTTCTAAATAGAAGGCAGTGAATGTTTGTATGTATTGTCTCATTAGGGTTGCAAGTAGCTTTTTGTACATTATTTCTCAAACGAATCATTTTCTGAATAAAAGTGTTTTTTCCCCAATCTTAATAGGGTATATGCGGAAGTACACAGAAGGACTTTTAATTTGTCAGTAACCTGGGTCAAGCGCTTCCGGTGCACTGTATGCCTTTACAAAATTGGCGCGTTTAAGGACTGTTTTCTTTAAAAATCAGCAATCTCCACTGGCTGAGAGATATCTGAAATAAAGTGGGTCTCCGATTGTACAAGAAGCACTGCATTAAATTTTATTTTCCCCACCATGTCTTTAAAAAATTATTCTTTTACCCCAGTATTTTCAATGGAGCTTCTGCGCTAGCCTGCTTATGCCAAAGTCTATTTAACTGATTATATTTTGATTACATTAAAACATTGATGCTGTAAAAGGAACCGAATAAAATGAAAAAAAGCCACATTAACTGTTCACCGGAAGTTTATCAGTATGGGAAGAAACAATAGCTGTGCATATACCCTATAGTGGTGTAACAGATCACAAATCACACTATGGTTTTTGAGTCATGGATCAGACCATTAACTCACTTATAAAACTTCGTTTCATTACTAGATGTATCATTTCTGAAGAACTATTCAGTGACATATTTTTGATTATTGTTTGTCGCCATCTATCGGTTAAACAACGTAATTACTAAAACATTCAACGGCATCAAGTTCCATTAAACAGTGATTTTAATCTTTACCATAAACATCCGTGTTTATATCTGAACTATAAACCGTTATCCCAGTACTGCAGTGTTATTTAATTGTTTGTAAATTTAACTAACTGAAAAGTGTCAAATCTGAATCTCTTTCTTGATCAAACACAGATTGGAATGCAGCGCATCGAATGATTAATAAACATATGCAAATCATCATTTATAATGGGTGCAAATCATCATTTGCATATACATGGGGGTTGAAATGCTGATCTTTTATGGCTTGTTTCCACTGACTGGTATAGTACGAATGGCACGGTATAGTTCGGTTCGGTACGCCTTTTGACAGTGGAAACGGCCATAAAAGCGTACAGAACCAAACCACACCACTTTTTCGGCACCCTTTCAAAAGGGTACCAAACACGAGAAAGGGTACCAAAAGGGTCCCAAAGGCGGAGCTAGATGGGCAGCTGAACGCTATTGGTTTACAGAGATACGTCACAAGCTCACGCAACAAGGCAGAATGAAAACAAAGGAGCCGCCATGTTTTCATACACAGCCGAGACTACAGTGTAATTATATATACATATAATATTGAGCCCTGGTCGACCCAGGCTTAAATGAAACTTGTCGTCGTCTTGATGAACAGCCACAAAGTCAAAAAAAGGAGCAGAGTTTACCCAGTGCCCCGTAGTTTTTTACGAGCCAGTCTGAAGAGCGAGCGGTTTTGCGTTTTTGCTTGTGCTCGTCGCATTTCTTTATTTGAAATAACAAACTTCTTGAGCTGATGATAACGTGTGCTTGATTATTGACGTGCTTTTGAAACCTGATCCTGTCAGAAACTGACAAACGCGAGAGTGACGTGCAAAAAAAACTAAAGGAGAAGCCGGGAAAAAGGAGCACATTATTATTTCAGCAAACGTGAAAAAACTGCCATGTTTAACTATTATCATCATGTTTTGGACTATTATGAACTCGGAATGATGGAATTATTTGCTAACAAGAGGCTACACCTGCTGCTAAAGATTAAAGACACATTTAATCATGAGAGGTTTGCATTATGGACTCTATTTCCTGCTGTTTTGAACCTAAATAATGACTAAATCTATGCTGTGTGTAGTTTTTCTGTAAGTGGTAACATATCGGAGACTGTAAGAGTCTGTATGTGTTTATATATGTTGCATTTATTTGTTTGATATAATTGCAGACGTTACAGTAGGCTATTTCGCACTGTTATTGATCTGCAGTTATAATCAACTCATGTTCATAGAAAAGTTAGTAATAAACATTTATACAGAAGTATTTATGCGTGTAAAGCATCTGTTTTGTGAAAAGTGCTTCTTATATGATATGTGAGCGACCCGTACAGCTTTACTTTAGACATTTTTTCGAGCGAAAATGACGTTGACTGCAACTTTCTGTCGTACACCATGCCCACCAAAAGAGTACCATTGGTACCCTTTTAGCAGTGGAAACACAAGCCTGATAAAGGTGACCCGTACCGACCCATACCGTACCCTACTGGACCAGTCAGTGGAAACGAGCCATTAATGATTAATTGTGCAGCTATACACTGAATTCAGTATGGTAGGCTAAACAAGTTGTGACAGAAAACCTAGCTGCCTCCATCAACTCCATCAGGAAATGTTTTCACACATGTAATTTGAAGGATGACGTTACAAATTTAAAAAAAGGTTATTCATCCACAGGTCAATGTGCATTTCGTGTTGTTACACCCCTACCTCTCAACAATGTAATTTAGACCAATATTCAGTTATTATGTGGTTCATCTGCATCCATAAAAGCATGCAGATTCTTACCCGGTCCACCTTCATGATCTGAAACCTCTGTGAAATGTCAGCAGTGTTGGCGGGCAGTCGAGAGCGTCCTGAGACAAAGCGCATGAAGAGCACCTTCTCCTCATTGGAGAAATCGTCCAGCGTCTGCCAGAACCACTGCACCAGCTGCTGCTGCTCATCCACCTCTCTGTAACGCACCACCTTCTTCAGCACCTCCACGCTGATCTCCGGCAGCCCGCAGACCATCTGCTCCAGCTGCCGCGCCGTCAGTAACGACAGCAGAGGAACTGGCACGATCCAGGACATGCCCTCGCGCACCGCCGCCACCTAAACACAACAGGATCAGATGATCTCTCACTGAATACACACATTTACGTTCACTGTTGAGCTAAACACACCTGGCGATCCATTTCATGCAGCCGATACTCGATGGCCCGCTCTACATACTCTTTCCTGTTGGAGAAGGTCAGCGGGATGCTGTTTCCTCCAGGAATGATGGGAACCATTTTACCGTCTGCACTTTGGCCAACAAATGAGTCCAGTGGAATCATCTATATACACCGATGAATGAATAAACAAACAAAACAAAGTATTTACATCTAGCAATAGAGCAAAAATATATATCGAACAAACAATCCTGTCAATACTGTCTGGTTTAGTGGAGCTTGGATGCACGAGTAACACATGGAGTTCATGTTTATAAAGTTCAACAACTTTTAGTAATTATGCTGATAAAAGATGTTAATCAGTAAAACCAGCAGTTCTCAACATTTTCAAAGGAAACGTTTGACTTTTTTATTTACAAAACTACATATTTTTGATTATACATTTCCTTTAATGTATAATAAAACACTTTTTGAACTAAATTGAATGCGGAACAAAATGTTGTAATTTTCTAATATAATTTTTTTCCTCAGGGTTTATACACTACTGGTTAAAAGTTTGCAGTCAGTATGATCTTTAAATGTTTTTAAAGCATTTATGTTTACAAATGTTTTTTAAATGCTTATTCTGCTCACCAAATCTGCATTTATTTAATCAAAAATACAGTAGAACTGTTATTGCACTATAAATAAAATGTATTATTTGTAGTTTATTATTTAATTTAATCAATTATTCCAGTGATTTTAAAGATGAATTTTCAGCTTCATTCAAGTCTTCAGAGTCACATGATCCTTCAGAAATCACTCTAATATTTATTATTATTATTATTATTATTATTGTTATGATCTGCACATTGTTTTGGTGCGTGTGTGTTATTTCTGTCTTCTGTTATTTCTGTTTCTCTCTCTCTCTCTGCCCTGTCATTTTCACAGGTAGCGCCTACTTCGGAGCACTTTTGGCTTACAGGACTGCCAATCCTAATCAGCGTTGTGACGACTTCTCTCTCTGCCAATCACGATCGTTGCAGAGCCCTTTAAATCTGAAGCGGCAATGGGAAGAAATCAGCTGCTGCTGTTGTTGTTTGGCGTGTTGTCTGTTTAATGGTGTCCGCGTGCGTTTTGTAGCTGCTGTTGTTTGAGTGAGATTTAACGTTCGACTTTGAGTTAGATTTGCTAATGTTGACTTTGAGTGAGATCTGTTTGAGTTATCCGTTGTTATATTTTACTCGTGTGTTTTTCACATCTTTAGCCTGCTAATGCTTCATTCAAAACCTTTTGTGACTTACAGACAAAGGAGATCTGGAACAGCATAGTAAGTCACGTGACATGCAAACTTTGCATGCAGGATTATTGATGTATAGACACACTAGTTAGCGAAGTGCGCTAATTTGTATTTATATTTTTTGTTAGAGTAAGTTCAGGGAGCTTTGCGCTGAAGACTTTTCTTTTTCATATTGTTTTCTTATTTAGAGGATTGGGAGATTAAGGGAATATTTTTGTTATATTTATTTCTTTGATTTGATAGCGCAACTTTCAGTTCCCGCTCCCGATTGTCTTGGTTCTTTTCAACTTTATCTTATTGTTTGTAAATATTGTAAATACTGTGGGAGCAATAAATCTTTTGCGGTGCTAATTTGGTGTCTTGTGTTTTCTCTTGCCATCTTCATCATCAGTTTATACTTTGGTCATCTCTTGTTATTCCTTTAAATTCCCATCAAGGATCATAACATTATTATTATTAATAGTAATAGTAATAAAAGCAATAATGACTGGAGTAATAATTTCAATTGAAACTACATACAATAATAAAGTCGTTATATAAAATTGTAATAAATATTTAACAATTTAAAATGTTTTTTTTTTTTACATTTAATAAATACCGCCTTGATGAACAGAATAATTTTCTTTGAAAAAAACAAAACAAAACAAAAAAAAACATGAAAAGTGTGGTTTACAAGCTATTACCCAAGATCGTAGATTCGCTCTTGACATTAGTGGGGACATACATCCCTAGAGTGCATGCATTGTGCAAATTGTTTTTGCGCTTTTAAAAGTACTTAATATTATTACTTAATAATATAAAATAAACACTTACATGTAATAATAAAAGTAACAATTAATGAATCACATTCAATGCTGCAAAAGTCAATTTGAGTGATTTTACTGCAACCTGGCTTTAAGGAGGTATGAATATAATTATAATTTAAATATGATTTATTTGGAGAGGTGTGTGACGCAATACAACTGTTTTATCCCAAATATTGTTTTTCATAATCACGGAGGCCAAAATTGAAACTGAATTTCGATTATAATGCTATTATCCAAGGCTGTGCAATTAATGAACTCACCAAACTTGACTTTAACCCTTTGTGAACAAGTAGGTTACTAAGGGTTGACGGTACATTATTTAATTTTAAGTCAATCAAATTATTGGTAGGGACATTTCAGTAATTGGTGGATATTGGGGACACTTCCTCTCAGTTCATGCCAATTCTACATCCTTGCTATTGCCAATACATGTACTTGATTTTTTTTAGTTACTTGTGAATGTTTATTTTCTTTTTATTATTAAATATATACACGGGCGATCAAAATTAGAGAACAATTTATAAATAATTGAACAATTCTAATGTCATCTTCACTGCTCAACAGTTGAAGGAGTTTTTGTCCCATCTATATCATGCTACCAGAACACCTTTTCCCCAAAATAACTAAGGCATTTCAACAAAAATCATTATTTTGCAGAAAACATGCTGATCAAAATTAGAGAACACTTACAGATACCTCTCAGTTATTGGTGCTAATCTGGCACCTGGTGGTAATTTCCTTGATTATCTGTCAACCCCTATTTAACTGGCAGCCTAACTTCCAGTTTCACTGACTCTGCAAGATGGTGGACCATTCTAAAGTGACTGAAAGCCTCCGGCAGCAGCTTGTCCAGATGAAGGCCAAAGGGATGACCCTGTCAGCCATAGCAAGACAAGTTGGTCGTTTTAAATATGTGATTTCAAGAATATTGAATCTTTACAACATCACAAGCATTCAAGTCCCCCAAGAAAGCTGATCATCCATGGAAGATGAATTCAAAAGAGGACCGGATACTGCGGAGAATCTCAATGGGCAATCGTTTCCATACTGCAGCTGGAATTCCTCACCAGTTCAGCACTGAACAGGATAAAGATCTGTCTCATCATACAATGTCTCAACAATTAATGTCTCGACTCTGCAGTGACCAAACCTCCCATTAGCAGAAAGAATCAAAAAGCTAGACTAAGCTTTGCTGAGGAGCATGTTGTGTGGACAGAGAAGAACTGGTCCAAAGTTCGCTTCAGTGATGAAAGCAAGTTTAATTTATTTGGGTCCGATGGAAAACATTATGTTCGGCGACAAACTGGAGAAAGACTGAACCCAAAATGTGTAAAGAAGTCAGTGAAATGTGAAGGAGGAAGTGTCATGGTTTGGGGCATGTTTTCTGCAGCAGAAGTTGGGCCTCTTATACAGCTACATGGCAGAGCGAATGCAAATGTTTATCATAACCTTCTTTAACAACATATGATTCCTTCCCTGTGTTCATCACCCAATCAGCCCGCAGTGTTCATGCAGGACAATGCTCCATGTCACACAACAAAACGGGTAAATCAGTATCTTGAAACTGAAAACATTGAAATAATGACATGGCCTGCCCAGAGTCCTAAGCTTAACCTAATAGAGAACCTCTGGAAAATCCTTGGCGTCAAAGTTATTTTTTATATATTTTTATGTATTTTTTGTGCGTGCACGTTTGAGTAGTCTCATCTAGTGTTTGTTCCTTTACTTTCTTTGACAAAAAGGTCCTAAAAAATACTTTGTATTGTTCTCATAAAGAAATTATATTTTATTTATTTACTATTAAAAAACTTTTGTGTTTAAAATATACAAGATTGACAAACGAAACTAGTAGCATCTATATTCACCAAAGCATTTCCCACAATAGACTTCCACAATAGACTTCAGATCTTTTTCAGATCTAGAGATAAAACATTTAGCCAATAATGTTCACTCCAACTATGGAATCGTGATCCTTAAAAATTAAACTAGTTAAATGTGAGTTGGACTGAAAGACTCATCATGTTTTCCTCAGTAAGTCAGCACTGTTGATCACTGCACCTCATGAAAGTTCTGCTCTGTGATGCCGCTGTCCTCCAGGTGCAGGATGCTGTTGAGGGTTTGTACATACAGCAGGTCCACCTCCTCCAGATCCTCCAGACTGAGTGGGATACAACACAGCTGCTTCCACACCATTGGCGCCAGATGCAGATCCAGAGGCTTCTTGGTGCGAATGGCAACACCCATCAGGATGCCTAAAAACTTGAACTGCAGCAGGTGCTCCTCTAAACAGGCCGAGGGATTCAGTAAGAACCTGACCACAAACAAAAACAACCCTGATGACTTTAGCAGACCAGAGGAGTCCAGCATTCAGAGTGGTGTTGGTCTGCACTTACCGGTCTCTGTTATAGCCCACCTCTGCTGCAGCATTTGGAGAAGGGATGAGAAGATCCACCACTCCTGTCTCCAGCTCCTGCACACATTGACCAGATCTGTAAATCACTTTATTATGCAATGATATTTGATTTCACACTAAGTGGCTAAATCTATATCAGTAGCCCCTTTCACACATACAGACCTTTCCGGAAAATTACCGGCATCCTTCCGGAAAGGACTGTATGTGTGAACAGGCCCTTTTTGAAAATACCGGTAAATTTGTTCCAGCATTTTTCCAAAAAGAGAAGTTGTAACACTACCAGTAATCTGCTGGAATGCTGTGCTGTGTGAACGCAGAAGGAACATTGCCGAAATGAGCGTTTTCACTTGAGACATCTACTCCAGCCAATCAGAACATTCAGACGCATTCACATCTGCGCTGTTTAAAAAAATAAAAGCCTTTGGATACATTTAGCCTGCTTGATGTTGGTCAGATAACGTTTCTATGTTCCTTCTAAATGTCAACTGTGTAAAAAATTATAGATAAAAAGCTTATGATAAACCGCCGTTTGTTTACCTTCAAACCTTCAAGCTTGACACCTGTGCAAGTGAAGATGTACACATATCATGTACATCTCGACATGTGAAAGTGTACTCCATATGTTTTCATAGAAGTTGTTCACAATACTTCTCCATCCACAGAATTTGTAATGTCTTCAAATGTGTAAACATTTAGCTGCGGTTAATGCTTCTGCCTTTGGATGTCTCTGGGATAAGCTGCATGAATGCTAAAGCTTTAAATAAAAGTGCAACCATCAAGCCAGATCCCTATTACGTTTACAAATACAGCAGCCGTTTTGAGCTCATTTCTGGTTAATGATGTCACAATTTACCGGTATTTTGGAATAGATGTGTGAACAGTCTTTTCGGAAATTCTGGAATGTCCTTGCCTGTGTAAACAGAGCTTTTTTGAATTTACCGGTAAAGGCGTTCTGGTAACTTTCCGGATATTTACCGGTATCACTTTGTAAAAGAGGCTAATGACTGAGTTCAGCCTCATTAACATTATTAGAGATTTTGAAGTTGCTTTTCACTCTGGGTGAAGCTGCTAGTAGGCGTTTCCACCTTAAGGTTGCTTGGGTAACATTTAAGGTTTATTATATTATAATGTAATGTAACGTAATATAATATAATAATGCAGTGGCGCAGTAGGTAGTGCTTAGTGCAAGAACGTCGCTGGGTCGCAGGTTCGAACCTCGGCTGGGCTGGGTCAGTTGGCGTTTCTGTGTGAAGTTTGCATGTTCTCCCTGCGTTCGCGTGGGTTTCCTCCGGGTGCTCCGGTTTCCCCCACAGTCCAAAGACATGCGGTACAGGTGAATTGTGACAAGTAAGTACAGGTAAATTGTCTGTAGTGTATGAGTGTGAATGAGTGTGTGGATGTTTCCCAGAGATGGGTAGCGGCTGGAAGGGCATCCGCTGCATAAAATCGTGCTGGCGGTTCATTCCGCTGTGGCGACTCCAGATAAATAAAGGGACTAAGCCGACAAGAAAATGAATAAATGAATGCATAATATAATATAATATAATATAATATAATATAATATAATATAATATAATATAATATAATATAATATAATATAATATAATATAATA
>CAIGQZ010001108.1:14106899-14126384 GCA_903798205.1 Danio tinwini
TATTATTGAATTTGAATACTATTCACATTTTTTATAATAATAATACCTTTTATTTTTAAGCACCTTTCAAAGCACTCAAGGACACCTTACAGCAAACCACAAGCACATCATAAAAATACAAGCAGTAAAAATAACAAGCAGCATAAAATTAAACCAGCAAATCATTAAAAGCTATCCTAAACAAAAACCTTTCATCTGAGATTTAAAATTGGAAATAGAGTCCATCTGGCGAATGTGCAAAGGCAGGTAGTTCCATAACGTTGGTGCTGTACAACTAAAAGCCCTGCCATCAAATGACTTCATCTTCAAGTTTGGGACAGATAACAGTTCAGCAGAAGATTATCTCAGTGAGCGCAAAAGAGTGTACAAGTGAAGAAGATCAGAAAGATAGTGAGGTGCCAGGTTATGAAGAGCTTTATATGTTAAGAGCAGGACTTTGTATTGTATACGATAGTGAACAGGGAGCCAGTGCAGGTGAAAGAGAAATGGAGTTATGTGATCTGAAGTACGCAAGCAGGTAACTATCCTAGCCGCTGAATTCTGAATTAACTGTAGTCTATGAAGTTGCTTATCAGGGATGCCAGATAGGAGAGAGTTACAGTAATTAATTTGTGATGTAACCAAAGCATGAACAAGTACTTTGTTGAAATATTGAAGATAGTGAAGTCTTCCAATGTTACGCAAATGAAATAAGGCAGAATGTGAGATATTACTAATATGAGAACCAAACGAGAGCATGCCATCCAGTATAACCCTAAGACTTTTCACATGGGTTGAGAAGTTGACTGGGGAGTTATCAATAAACAGGGTAAAGAATTGAGCTTTGAATAAAACAGACTGAGCCAACCAGAAGGGCTTCAGTATTACTGGCATTTAACTTTAAGAAATTATTAGTCATCCCTATATTAATCTCATGTAAACATTTGGTAGGTTGTTATTAATACAGATTTTTAGGTAATTTATGTGCAATACAATTTGCAAAGTAATATTTTCTGTCTTTTAGTAGATGTATGATATGAAAGCCTGCTGTAGATTTGTTTACCAAACAAGTTGTTGTAATTCAATTTAGATTTTAAATCTTTTCTTTAATTTTATGTGCTGGGTTTTGACTTCCTACACTCTCAATTCCTCTCTCCACATAAATCTACAGATAAAAAAAAGAGATAATAATAAAGCCAGCAGATTTTGTCTGGACATGTTAACAGAATAACTGTTTTCAAGTTATACTGAAGACTGAAGTGTTCGTTTACATTGGATTATTCGATTCCTTTACCAGAATGCAGTTACACTCCACATAAAATCATAAAGCATTGTTTAATTGAGTGTCTTTGTTTTATTAATTTATCTAACGTAATTTACATAATAGGCAGATGTGCAGACACACAAAAGCAGCAGCCCAATCATTCTAAAACAATGAATTATTTCTAAATGTAATTATTTTCTATACAAGTCATCTGGTGAAATATTTATATCATGATATATCAAAAAAAACACTGGTAATGTCAGTTTTTATGTAATTCAAACAGAGAGAGCTTTGTGTACCTTCTCATATGCATACTGCTCCTGAAGCATTATGGGAAGTCTCTCCAGGAAGGCCCTCATACATGGGGCCATGTTCAATCCCACAACACCCTGCTTCTTTAGCGCTGTGCGACAAGTTGCCAACACGTGATTGGTTGCCATGAACTCTATTGAGCTATTTACAACCAGAACATCCTGCAGAGCAAACATAGACCTCATGAAGCTAAATCATTTCTAGATATTCTATTTAAATATTCAGTTCATTTATTATTAGTATTATCTATTTATTTTTTTTAACCTTTGAGCGATTAGAGCAGACAGCTACACCCACATCAGGGATCCAAACTGTCTTGTAAATGGCTCCAGATCCAGCAACTACTGTCTGCAGCACTGAACCATCCTAAACACACACACATAAACACAATACTGATGCATTCAAAATGTGTTTGTTAGTATTGTATGCCAGCCTGCATGCAATAACAATATCAGCATCGTTTACTGCCATACTAGCTTCATTAGAAATTACAAGGTAGATAAGTATTAAACATTTTATAGCATCATTTAAAAAATAATATGCACCAAAACAAACATTTTATACAATTTTACCAGACTTTGGCCTGACTAGACTTTGTCCTGGTAAAAAAAAAAAAAAAGCTGACGCGCAATATTAACATTGGGCAAAGTTACAGCTACAATTAGAGCTGGGCGGTAAGACCAAATTTTTTATTTCATGGTATGAGAAAACAATATTTTTCTTGATATAGTTTTTAATAAAGGTAGTTATTCCAAAAACGTACAAAAGGGCTTTATATAATAAATAAGCTTGAATATTTAAAAAATTTTAACCTTATAAATTTAGAAAACAAAGTATGTCTTTGAATCAGAGATGCCCAAACTAGGGTCCGCGGGCCAAAGTTGGCCCATAGTAACCTTTGATTTGGCCCACCATCCAGTCTGAGAAGAGACTGATGGGAGGGTTGGGGGCAAATGCCTTTAACTGAGATTGTCATTTCTAATATAACATAGCTTTTCTGATTGTTTTATTGCTGAGCTACAAAAAAAGCTAACTAAAATAAAATGTTTTAACTAAATGTTGTAAATTAATCAGATTTTCAAAAATACTGTAAATGCTGTCAATCTATGGACAGAGAACAATGCCAAATACATCAGCAAGACATCAAATCAGGGCAAAAACAGGTGCAGCTTGACTCTTGTATTCAGCATTGAACTCCATTCTGCTATAAATGGGATTGTTTTTGTTTGTACGGTTATAAGTGTATTATTAAAAATATTGCATTAGTTAATATAAAGCAATTAATTATAGTTATTTTTAAAAATTATTAATTATGCAGGGAACTTTAATGTAATACAGTTTAGTATGTTTACCTACAGCCCACGGCCTCCAATCAAGTTTCTTTTTTGGGCCTTTATAAGCAAAAGTTTGGGCACCCCTGCTTTAGATGAACAACAAATTCCACTGTGTGTCACATTTCACATTTCAGACAGACCTTAATGATTATAAATAAGGTAACATATTTTCACAGATATAAAATATATACTAAGTAGGTAACAGGAAAACAACTTAAATATAAAAATAAAAATAAGCAAACCCTGAGGAAATATCAGATAGTTTTTTCCTTCAAAAACACAAATTATAAACAAACACAACATGTAATGCAACAATGCCAGTCTCCTATGGAGTGTCTTTCTCAGCCTCACTCATGCTGCATGTGAGTTATAAACAACTATTTTACGGTACACATTTCATTTCACAATAACAATATATATATCATCATAGTGCCCAACTCTAGCTACAACATTGACATTTGGTGCTTCTTCATTAGGGATGCACCAATTCCGATACTTGGATCAGATTTGGATTCGATAATGCATATTTTCCTAGATTGGGTATCGGTCAGCTGGTACAAATTAGTACTGGTATAAGCCAACAAAAGCCATGAAGGTAGTTATTATAAGGGACTAGAAGGTTGTCATGTAGGTCTACTATATGCCAAATGCTCTGAAGCCATTCTATAGTTTAATATGAAGCACAGATGAATATTCACATGCTTAAATTCATGTTCAGTTCAGCGTTTCCCTCCGCTACGCCTGTCAATCATTCTCCATTCATTCACAATTCATTCTGTCGCGTTCATGACAACACGAAAAACTCTCCAAGACTTTTTGCTCCTGTTAATATGTGTAATGAGTAGAGAAATGCATTTAGTTTTGCATAAAATTGGTTCATTTTGACCTGCAACAAGAAGTTCAGTGCTATTTCTAAATCATATTGTGCTGTGTCTGTTAGATCAGCAGATCACATTCACAAAACTGGAGTAGAGAGGGTTATTACCTGCTCTTCACACACAAAGTAAACCTATCTGAAATTTTAAATTAGAAAAGGCGCAATAATACATTGGACAGATCCTCAGCGCACTCATTTCTTCCCTTTGTGCTGCTCAGTTTTGAAAGTGTCCACAGATACCAGAGGGCTGTGTGATGCATCAAGTGCTTCATTCACACACCGGTTGCGCAGACGTGACGTGCACTGCTCCGTAAAATTATTCTGTAATATTAAAAGTTTCTGTTTTCTCATCCTACCGACTGAGTTTATTTTTACGAGGGGAATACTTTCAGTGCTGTGAATAGTTTGTAATGCTTGGCTCATTGTGGTCAAAGTAGCTGATTAAATTAATAAAAGTGAAACTGACGGGCGCAATATGGATTGTCATTAACAGAAAATTATTTAGTCCAATATAGGCTACTCTGAAACGACGAATATTTCACTTTAATTTGATTTTTTATTAACATTTTATTTAACAAACCAGTTTGTGTTTTGATTAATGCCAATAGTGGTAGCCTATTGCAGATTTCAAAGAAAAAGAAAACATAAGCTGGACCACGACAGATCAATGTCATAAGGCATGCTCAAATAATGCAGCCTAGTTTACAGCAAGCATTATGTTTTTAGTTAGATTGTGCTGTCTGTCAAATACTGTAGGCCTCTAGGTCGGTTATTTTTATCAAAGAAGATATATTAGTTGAGTTTATCACCAGAACTATAGAAACTGTATTATGCTCTTAAAAAAACAAACAAAAAAAACAGCACAGTATTGGGATCAGATCTGTATTGGTCAATACTCAGAATTTTGGTATAGGGATTGGATCGGTTCCAAAAAAAAAAAAAAAAAAAAAAAAAGGTATCGGTGCATCCCTATTCCTCACCATGTATCACTCTAGTATGACCTCTCAGACAACCAACTTTTGCATGTCTTGATTAAAAAGAATATATGCATCATCTTCCAACCACAGGATTTAAATCCATTATTTGTTAATTTGACTGCTTGCCATTGTTGTGAACTTGTTTTAAAACCATGCCCACTTGATCACTTACACTAGCCTATATGCATTTATAACAGATGCATATGTCAATAACAGATACTGACCCGCAATGACCAGATGTTCAAAAGTCCACCAACCCCTCCAGACACCAGAGCAAGTCCATCTGGACTGAACGCTACGGTCCGCACGGGAGTCATGTGACCCCTCAGCTGAAACACACACACCGCTCCTTCACACCACTGTGGCTTCAGCTGGAGACAAAACACACACAGACATAAATACTGATAGTAAAAGTTATAATTCTCAATTCAGAGTTCTTAAAACGCTCAGTACCATCAGTCTGGATCTGGATTCTGATTCCCACCATGCATCAAGGCAGGCAGTGCTGGACTGAGAGTATGACGAAGGGTCCTGCGGTACAGTCCACACAGATACCAGCCCGTTCTGACAACATCTGTGGGACATAAAGATTTTTAGTGTACATCATGAGATGAAATCCTAATTTAGATCATATTTCACAAGGTACAAAAACAACTTGAAAAATATTACAAATACGTAACATTTCAACTTATAATGTTTGACTTTGAATACTGATTTGGTAGGTATTAAAATCTAAATTATTAAAATGTAACAGATGTTAAAATCAATCACATGAATACATTTATAAATAATGCTTATTTACATACATAATGAGAAAATCTACTGACAATACTGCTAACATTATGCTTATACACCAAAACCTTCTGCATAATTAAAATTTTCATTTACAAAACTAGCATTCAAGTTTTTAAAAAAATATATATTATTTTATTGAGCATCTATGGATTAAATGCGACTAAAATACACTTAAAAAATGTGTATTTGCAAAAACTGCTGTTCACTGGAACATTCCATGCACCACAAGACCTTAAAACAGTGCATCACAGTTTCCATTCCAGCAACAAATCAGCATATTAAAATGTGACATTGAAAAAGCAGTAATGGCTGCTGAAAACAGATTAAATTGTAATATTTCACAGCATTACGGGTGCGGATGTATTTATTATCAAATAAAAGGTGAACTTCTTGAACCCACACATTAGATAGGCAATTATTTATTTTGGTTTGCGATTTCTCAAAGCTAAATAATACACATTTTAATCTAGTTATTAGTAAGTGTATGGTCTATTCTGACATACGTGGCAAACATGTTGAGAGGTTTAGGCCCTTGACCAGGCAGGCTGCTCCAGGCAACAGCATTGACAACAGCAGGGTGCATGATGCTTTGAAGACACGTCCAGTTTTGGCCCAAATCTGTCCCTGACCCCGTCCACAGACGCACAATCTCCTCTTTAGCACAGCTTAATAACACTTGCCCACCTGGAGCCCACCGCAATGAACTGATGCTTTCCTACGACCATAACACACACAGAAAGAAAGATTTCACTTTGGTGACTTCGTCTCTTAATCAATGAAGGAGTGTTAAATCACTTCTTCAGAGACAAATTATACATGCGAGTCAGTTTATGCTGAATCATGATGTCTCTAACCTTATGGGCATCAATAACCACCACAGATCCATTCTCTAATGGTTCCTTAAAGCCAATCAGAAGCTTTCCATCAGCATATCCAACTGCAAATGGACGATCCTCACTGTACCATGCGATCTGCATGACAGCCACTGTAGAGAACAGCAACAAACATAGATAAAAACTTACATAAACATTTCCAAAAGCAATGTTGTTTAGAGTATAATGTAACCAAGAATACATGTACAATCACATGGACTTTGAATTTTAAAAATGTCAGTACCATCTTTCCTGAAGCAGTGCTGGAGTTCAGTTCTCTGTATGTCAGAATCGTCAAGCACCTCAAGAAGGCAGAGCGTACCATCCATGCGACCCACCAATAGGAGCTCTCGAGGCTCCCCGCCCCACAGAGACCCCGCCTCCTCTTCCGGCCAGGCCAATGATGACACCCAATGAGGCTGCAGTTCCAAAGAGACCTTTCCACCTTATGGGCAAACACACAATGTGTTATGCATTTAGATTTCACATTCCGGCCAATGCTCAAAATATGACCAATAACAAAATATATACAATTACACAACATAAAGCCCAAAGTATGGTTCATTTTGTACAAGAATATGAGGGTCTACGTACATTTTTTGCATGATGCAAATATTATCAGAAGATCTCTATTATATTAAATTGCTTTTACTACTTTAGTTTTTACTACTTTAGCACGGTTTTGGAAAAATCTAACATTGTGATGTTGTCTTATTCTGCAATATACATTGCAATATGAATATAATTTCACCAGATGACGTAAATATCTCTATTTGGAAAAAATCTAACATTTTAGATGATGATTATGATTCTTTAGAGAAGTGGATATGCATAAAATATACTAAGCCATAAAAAAATACAACGTTTTTATCATTTTCAGGTACAATAATTGATTAATAAAAATATAATAAATTCAATAAAATTAATCATTAATAAAGTTACAAAACAGCACAATTTCTAATGCCTGAATGCTTTTAAAGTCATGATACAGACTACTAACTACTATATGTAAATGAGCAGAAACACAGTTCTTTAAGGTTTTTTTAGACAACTTAATTGTTTTAAGTTCAATCCACTTAGATTTGTTAAGTTAGCCTAATCAATTTGTGTTGAACTCTGCATTTTTTTTCAGCGCAGTCACAGGCCTCAAAAACACATTAAATGATCAATTATAATACAGACTTGACATTGCATATCTTGCGATGCGACTATTCTAAATGATTACATAGCGATATCGATGCTAAATGATATATTGTGCAGCCCTATTTAGTTTGTCAAGGCATCAACACTGAACTGGGCCACTGCTTCACAATTAAAAAAGGAATATGAGATATTCTACTAAAGACAGCAAAATAACAGGTGCCTGTGTTGGGAAGCAAAAGGACTAAATGGTATGTGCAACTATTAAGATGCTTGCTAGGTAAAGGTAAATTAAAAGGTATGTGAAATTATACTTTCTACAATCTACTTTAAAATGCTATGAGGTAAATAGGTATTATTTGAGCTTTCTGATACTGTATGACAAATTCTAAATATTACATTTAACATTAAAGATTATTTATAAAATGTAAGCATTCATCCGACATAAAAAATGACTAATTGTGCAACAAAATAAATCCATTCCAATTCCAACCCGTATCAATATATTAAAAAAAATGTAATAAAACTTTAAGATAGATATACTATCAAGCTTCCAAGTTTATTGTATTTTTTTTAAAACATAATTTTATTCAACAAGGACATGTTAAATTAATTTGGTTAAAAAAATATTCATATTTTCTAGAGAGCACAATGGTTTTCAACATCAGGGTTAGGGTGCCAAAACAACATATAACAATGGTTTCCTGAAGCAATTATGTGATACTGAAGATTGAATGAATGAATGTTAAATAATCATCTGTACCACCAATAGAATAAATTATATTTTAAGAATATAAAAAAAACTGCATTAATTATTGTAATAATATTTCGCATCAAATAAAAGTGTCATTGTATACACATAAGACTTAAACAACATCATCTTCTGAAAAGTAGTTTACATGATGGCTTGATGATTAGTGACTCACCATTGACTTGCCAAATGTTCACTATTTTTTCCATGGCAGCAGCCAAGTACTTTCCACTCACACTCCAAGCCACTGGAGCCAAATTCGGGTCTCCTGGTGAGCCCAGATTACTCATACAGTCATCTGAAGAGTCATCTCTAAACACAAACACAGAAGACCAACGTAAACATTCGGACAACATTGAAGAAAAGGCCCAATGAGCAGAAAGAGAGGAGAACTCACGCTTTGTTAAAGACACACGTCTGCTGCAGCGTGTACTGGGTTTTGGTCACGTTCCAAACGCGGACGGTCCCATCGTTCCCACTGGTTGCCAGAAGGCCTTTTTTACTACACCACCCACATGTGATCACCTACAAGATACCAAATGATCAGGCATGAAACACCATCTAGCGCTGTTCTAAATCAGACCCTCCAGGATTTCACAATCACTGAATTTGATGCAAAATTGCAAACAATCCTCCGGATTTATTAGCCAGTCACGTCACCGTTCAAGTTCCCACCACACCACAAAGCGCCATCTGCATTGTTTTGCATTAAAAAAAAACATTATAGTATTTACAAATTTAATGTGCTCGTCCAGTGTGCAAAGCCTTGAGTTGTCAATACACACTTCTCGTAGAGTATGTGATCCATGTCATGTGACATTATCACAACACACAATTAAAGCCTGAACTAGGCTACATGAGTTGTATCAATTGCTAAACTTTTATACATTGTATATACACTCACCTGCCACTTTATTAGGTACACCTTACTAGTACCTGGTTGGGCCCCTTTTTGCCTTCAAAACTGCCTAAATCCTTTGTGGCACAGATTCAACAAGAAATTTTCCTCATAGATTTTGAGCCATATTGACATGATAGCATCACGCAGTTGCTGCAGATTTGTTGGCTGCACATCCATGATGCGAATCTCCTGTTTCACCACATCCCAAAGGTGCTCTATTGGATTGAGAAATCTGGTGACTGTGGAGGCCATTTGAGTACAGTGAACTCATTATCATGTTCAAGAAACCAGTCAGAGAGGATACATGCTTTTTGACATGGAGCATTATCCTGCTGGAAGTAGCCATCAGCAGCATTGCTTCAGCAACAATAATACTCAGGTAGGCTGTGGTGTTGACCCGATGCTCAATCAATACTAATGGGCCCAAAGAAGCCAAGAAAATATCCCTGACACCATTACACCACCACCACCACCACCAGCCTGAACCGTTGATACAAGGCAGGATGGATCCATGCTTTCATGTTGTTGATGCCAAATTCTGACCCAACCATCTGAATGTAGCAGCAGAAATCGAGACTCATCAGACCAGGCAACGTTTTTTGAATCTTTTATTGTCCAATTTTGGTGAGCCTGTGTGAATTGTAGCCTTCTGCTGCTGTAGTCCATCCGCCTTAAGGTTGGACATGTTGTGCATTTAATTATGCTCTTCTGCATACCTTGGTTGTAACGAGTGGTTATTTGAGTTACTGTTGCCATTCTATCAGCTTGAACCAGTCTGGCCATTCTCTTCTGACCTCTGGCATCAACAAAGCATTTGCACCCACAGAACTACTGCTCACTGAATATTTTCTCTTTTTCTGACCATTCTCTGACCAAGTCACTTAAATCAGCTTTTTTTTCTCCATTCTAATGCTCGGTTTGAACTGCAGCAGATCTTTTTGACCCTGTTTACATGCCTAAATGCATGGAGTTGCTGCCATGTAATTGGCTGATTAGACATTTGTGTTAACGAAGAGTCGGACAAGTGTACCTAATAAAGTGGGCGGTGAGTGTATGTAACTGTCATAAGCATAACTCTCTCTTACTCGCTCTATCTCAAAAACGCAGTCACACACACAAACACACAAGCATGCGTGCATATGCACACATACATAAGTGTGTATGCTCTGCATTATTTCCATCAATGTGTTGAAACAGCCATCATACAACACTGACAACTTAAAATTTTAGTCTCAAACAATTAGTTTCATTTTCAAAAATGATACAGCATAAAAGGGCAAATTTTGGTTTCTCCTTAGTGTTTTCTTTAGATGAACTACACAGATCTATGAGGTCAAATGATTAATATTAAATTAAGATGTGTAAATATTTTCATTTAAATGTTTTACATTTTTCACATCAAAACAATAAAAAGAAATGTCTCAAAAGGAGAAGCAATTCAGCAAAAACTCACCACAAAATCGGTCATTTTAGTTGCAAAAATCCTGGAGGGACTGAAGCTGTGAATGCAACACTGATAGAACCCTACCCTGCTTTGATGGGCCTCGAGTCTGAAAGTGGACCACTTCCGCAAGTCTCCCGCCACGTCTGCAAAGGTCTGCGGGTGGTTCTGGTTGTCTCGGTCGTGAGCCGCCAGTGTGCGCACCAGCTGCTGCGCGGCCCATTGGCGATGCTGTGACGAGAGGCGGGACGAGAGGCAACACGCCGCCAGCGCATTTGCCAGCTCCAATGGGCCTACAGCAAGGGCACAGGAGAGGTGGGCATAGAGAGGCGAAATTAACCCTGCGATGACCGAGCAGAACAAAGCCAGGCCACGAGCGAGAGACACATACACAAGTGCACACACACACACAAACACACACACAGAATGAGAAAAAACAAAAACAAATGGGAGAAATTAAAATGGCGGTGAGTGGCGGCAAAGGCTGTGGTTTTCGGGCAATGACACAACAAAGCTTCATCTAACAAGCCTTCTGCTGCCAAAACAAACAAATCAAATATCAGATTTATGAGATTTAATCCACAAAGCAAAATCATAATAATAACAACAACAAAAATAAATCGTTGCAGACATGTGCCACTCATTTGGCTGGATGTTAACTAACCTCTCTTTTCCAGCTCAGCTTTCTCATATCCGTGCCTAAGCCTGGCACCTTTATCAGCTAACAGGGCCACCAGTGCCTGGGTCACCACAAAATTGGGTGATGTCACCAGCTTATTTTCTTCTGCTACTCCCCTGAGAAAACTGGGCAGGAACTTCCTCTGAATTGGATCATCTACTGTGGTCAGATTCATCCCAGTGGCAGCTGAGATCAGATTCTGGAGGAATAGACAAAAACATGTAAATTGTGTTTTTTCTTTCCTCAGTTTAATCAATATTCAAGAGAGCATCTGGTTACCTGGGTGCACAGCTGGACCAGGAGTTTGGCAGCGCTGGGGCTGTTTGATGCCAGGCAGCCGACGGCGGTACTGAGGTATGCCAAACATGAGATGGGTTTGGTGGGTTTGTTAGCACCTCGTGGGCGCTCAGAGGATCCAGGGCCTAAAGCAAGGCCTGTGGACAGTCCAGCTCGACCTGCTGCCGCTAAACACATCAGACGCACCAGAGTTCTGATGTCCGTCAAGCCTAGAGACTCCAGACCTGCAGCCAGACTGCAACTAGACCCACTGAAGAAGAGAAATGAGTTAAAAGAGACCGTTCAAAAGTACAGCAAAGCCTATTTTTGAAAGACTAAACAAATTCAAAACTACTATTGTAAAATATCATTACCTTTTAAAATTATACAGAACTTTTTTTATGTATAATAAAATATATATTTTTTATTTTTATAGAATTTAATAATTATACTAATAGTTTATTCCAAGAATGGAAAAGTATAATATATCTGAAGATCTTTAGCAATAATTTACTCATCTTTACTGTCTGTTTTAATCAGTTTAATGTGTGCAGAATAACAATACACTCAAGTTCTGACTGAACTTATGATACAATATTAGCGCAATATCTAAAAGAATCGCTTTTTTCTGGGACATATGGCAAAAATGTTCTATTGATTAAAATGCTAAATCTGGCATGAACTTCAGGTTGTAGACTTGAATACCTTTATGTCATTTTTGGATATAAATGCAATTTTAAAAAAGGGATCAGAATTTTAAGTAAAAATCCTCATCTGCAATTTGAAAATGAACTAAAATCTTATATTGTAGGTCTAAGATGACATCAGGGTGATTGAATGATAAAATTTTTGGGTGTGAACTATACATTATAAAAGGAGTAAGCTGTGTTTTGTATAAAAGTAAGTCAATATAGCGAATATAATATTGTTTACATCAATGATACACGTCATCACATCTTAACATTGCAGTATGTCTCAATTTAAAAATGTATTGTTCCACCACTAGTCCTGTTTTAATAGGTTACTTTCTTCTCCAACAAAATTATCACTGACTTTAAACTTGTGAACAGCAGGCATGTGATCAGCCGAGGACAAAAAAAAGAAGACGAGACCCCGCGCCCCCTTCAAAAAAATTAAAATAAATAAAATAATAATAATAATAATAATAATAAATAAATAAATATATATATATATATATATATATATATATATATATATATATAGTTTTAATTAATTCTAAAATATATTTAAAAATATATTTTTATAAATTTGTAATATCATCTAAACTTCAGGTATTAACTTTGAGGTGCTAAGCTGTAGCCCTTCATTAATTAACACAAAGACAGATGACTTGCAGAGAATATAAACAAACGTGGGTCCTGCAGCTGTATTTATAATGTACATAAAGCACACATGATCATGACATGCAAGTGTGAGCGCGGAAAAAGTGTGCACAGCCGCACATGCATTCAAATCGTTTTTTTAATCTTGCATATTGTCAGCAGCTTCGTCACATTATAGGACAACACAATATCATTGTTATATAGACAATAGCCTAGATCTACAATTACATCCCTGAAAGATGTCCAGAATTAAGCAGGTTGACTGCTTTGATGACAATGGAGACACCCCCCTCCAAAAAAACAAAACGTTGGATTTACGCAAATTACAGGGGTCGTCCCATTGAGCTGGGAAAATACAGAAATACGTATTTATATGAAAGAATCACATCCCTGAAACAATAGTGTGTGTTGTTTATAAAAAAAGAAAACTATGCCAATAAAAGTACCAACCTAACTGACAGCAAGGACAGTGCTCTCATGACCATCGTTCTGGCCAATAGAACCTGTGCGGCCGCAGTGACTCTCTTCAGAGCCACCAGACGATCAGCAGACGTCTGCAGACCTGCTGCTTGCTCCCCCAATGACAAGCGGCCTGAGGAGCTCTTATCCACTGAGCTCTGGCAACCTGCAGACGAAACATCCATTTTCTTACACATACATACAGTCCATTTCCTATAGCACAAGCCAATGACAAGCAGACTCTAAAGCATCAAATAGTTGTTATTGTACCTATCTGCAAGAGAGTCTCCTCCATGCTGTTGATGGCAGTGATCATTGCAACAGATGCTCCGAGAGGGTCATTGTCGGAAAAATGGACAGCCTCAGGGACGGGTCTGCGTTCACTAAGACCCAGCGGAGCAGACAGCAACTCAAACTCCTCTTCGCCTGTCAGGCGCTCTGCATCGTCCACATCCAACATGTCCCAGTCCTCTGCAGGACAAAACCACAAGAATGTCCGTTTGCAATGTGAATATGTATTTTTCATTGATCCAATCACAAATGGTCACCTGAGATGGATTTTCCTTTCAACCTGGCATGAACATGGATATACATGTCTCTTGACCCTGATTCATTTTACAAATATACATGTTGACACTTTTAAAGGGGACTTATTATGCCCCTTTTTACAAGATGTAAAATAGGTCTCTGAAGTCCCCCTAGAGCAGGGATGGGCAAACATGATCCTGGAGGGCCGGTGTCCCTGCAGACTTTTGCTCCAACCATAATCAAACACACATGCCTGCAGCTTTCTAGTGATCTTGAAGACACTGATTAGTGTGTTCAGGTGTGTTTGACTAGTGTTGGAGCAAAAGACACCGGCCCTCCAGAATCAAGTTTGCCTATCCCTGCCCTAGAGTGTGTATGTGAAGTTTAAAACTCTTTGAAATTGCCCCTTTCAGGCTTTGATCCAAATTGTGTTGTTTTGGTGACTATCGCTTTAAATTCAAATGAGATTGTGCTCACAGCTCTCTTTAAAAAAAAAAAAAAGGGGTAGAGCTACAAATGCCACTGCATCAGCATAGCTGCAGATTAAGCACAGGGCAAATGTTATCTCTATAAAAAAAATGAATATATAAAAAAAAGTGGCTCAAAAGAAGTTAATTAACAAACACTCTGGTGTTCATTTGTGCTTCATAAAAGCCTAAAAATATTTATAATGCCTCTTAGTAACATTGTCTTTGGCAGGTAAGGAAAAATAAGCTATTTTGATTAAAGATTATTAGGACACATGGACTAAAAACAGTGTGACACCCTGAACATTTTTAGTTAATTCCATGCTGGACTAGTGACTCAAGTCTGTAGAGACTTTCTCAATTTCAAAGCAACAGGCAAAATTTTTGTTTTTATTATAATTTATAATTTAATCCAAATTGTGTCGTTTTGGTGACTATCGCTTTAAATTTTTCAAAAGAAGGCGGAGCTTCAAACACCTATGCATCAGCATAGCAGCAGATTCAATACAAGGTTACCTCTATAAAAAACTGAACATATAAAAAAAGTGGCTTAGAAGAAAGTAATCAATGGAGACTACGTTGTTTATTTGTGCATCATTAAAGTATAAAATATTTATAATGCCTCTTAGTCACTAAGGCCGTACTCACACTATGCCTTACAGTTGCCTTAAACCGGGCCAAAGCACACTTGTCCCCCCTCCCGTCTCCCCCGATGGCCCGCACTCACATTACATTCGGGCCTGGGCGCGCTTACATCATCAATTACAGTAAGCGCTTTCCCTCAGCACAGTGGAGATTTCTTTAGTTATATCGTTTAAGTCGTTTGATATGCGGTGACACGCAGTCTAATATTTTGCAGAACAGATCAGCCATTTTTGACGATCATAAACAATCATAAACAGTCCTCGTGCTGCAGGAATTAGGAAGTTTGCTGAAGCTGCAGCTGTCGTGCAGTGAGGGATTTGCGTCTTTAATAATCTATGACAGTTTGCGTTAATTGAACAGTACGAATGATTAATTAATCCATTTGAAACAGTCCCTTAAAAGTCACGTCTCGCTTTCAGTTTCAGGCTTAGGCACACTTACACTGTAAGCTTACCGTGCCTGAGCCCAAGTGAACCGCGCTCAGGCCCACCTATTGCAAATGGGCCAGGGCCACCCAAGTGAACCGTGCCTTAGCCCGATTGAGAGCACTCACACTTCTCAAACGATCCGGGAAACGGGCCTGGGCACGGTTCGGATAGCATAGTGTGAGTACGCCCTAACATTGTCTTCAGAAGGTAATAAAAAAAATTTATTAAAGATTATTACAAAACATGGACTAAAAACAATGTTTACAGACAAATTAAACTCTGCATTATTTGACCAACAACAACAACACAAATCGTCAATACTAAATTAAACTATGATCTCAATACCTTCATAAACACTGTCTTGCTTTCCCAACAAGTCTGGGGCTTGACCTTTATACCTGAAAAGCAAGACCATAGAAATAAAACATCAGATACTGTATGTGTAAATTAAGTAACCACAGCTGGCCAATACGTTACTTGCCTTTCAGGCATTGGTCCTTTGATCTTGCTCTTCATGTTGAGGTATTTTTCTCTACAACTGCCGCAGAGCAGGTAATAGGGATTCCCGCTTCCACACTCCCCTCCGAACCAGCCATCCACATAGGAGCCATTGCTGCGATAACCCTGCCGGTTGGCACTGCGACCGCAGCCTGGGTGACTTTTCTTCATGTGCTGGTTGAAGCTGGACACACTGACCCCGCATAACTCACATACGACCACCTCATCGCGGTCCTCTGACTCGCACACATGCTAACACACAAGCAGAAGAGACACAGATGCGGTCAGACACAGAGAAAGTGTGTGCAAATATTTTTTTAAAACAAGCCAGAGGAACATGGATCAGGGCTGAAGCATCCTGCATCTGCTGCTTGTGTAGTGAGTCAGCGAAGCATGCACCAGTGTTAGTGAGCGGAAGAGTTTTCACTGCAAAAAACGTCTTATCCAGTCAAGAGTTTAAATCTTATTTATTTAAGACAAAAGAAATCTTTGTGAGCTTGTTTTAGGAATAAATACTTTGCAAGCTCAGATTGTGACAAATTATTATGATTGTTTTAAAATTATATATATTTTTCTTACTTGGTAAAGTTTCAAAAAGTTAAAAGTTAGGTATTTGACCTGCAAATTTAGCTTAATGACAATCAGTCTTATGTTTTAAATCATTATTTTAGCTGTAATAAGTTTAGTTAGTTTGTCCACTGAAAACAAAAATGCTCAATCACATTTATACTTGTTCTTTAGTGACGATACACATTACGTTATGTTTTGCTGACGTAAGCTTCAGTATTTTGAGAAGCAACAAGTAATGAATTTGTGTTGTAAGTACTTTCAAATCTTAATTTGAATGCAAAATTGATTGACAATATGCATGCATGCATGATCTTGTTTTGGCTCATTTTAAGAAAACATATAATGACAATTCTTAAATTGAGAGAAATTTTATTAAATCTAGTTTTAAGACGTTTTCACACAAAATATGAAAAGCAAACTGTTTAAACAAGTTAGTTAAGATAATTTGACTAAATACACTGCTTGAAATAAATTTTTGAATACTTAATGCAGCAGCCATATCACCCTGCAGCCAAGACCGTTTACTCACTGAAGCTAAGCACGGCTGAGCCTGGTCAGTACCTGGATGGGAGACCACATGGCAAAACTATGTTGCTGTTGGAAGTGGTATTAGTGAGGCCAGCAGGGGGCATTCAACCAGTGGTCTATGTGATTCATAATGCCCCAGTAAAGCACCACCCTCTGTGGTCAATAAAAATCCCATAGCAATGAGTAGGGGTGTAAGCCCTGTGTCCTGGCCAAATTGTCTCCATCGGCTCTTACCCATCATGGCCTCCCAATCATCCCCATCCACTGAATTGGCTTTATCCTTGTCTCTCCACTCCACCAATAGATGGTGTGTGGTGACCATTGTCCTGTGGCTGCCGTCACATCATCCAAATGTATGCTGCACACTGGTGGTGGTGTGAAGACACCCCCCCTGATGATTGTGAAGCACGTTGGGTGTATGGCCATACACAATAAATGAGCAATATAAATACACATTACACATTTTAAGAATTTACTTTCTTTACTAAAGCCTAGGTAAGTTTCTTGTTTCAAGAAATCTAACCAAGTATAATGTTACTGCACTAGTAGAAAACTTAACTTGTTTCAAGGCTATACCTGTCATTCATTGCTGCTATTTAGATGGTTATTTTTTGCAGTGTTGAAGTTTGGTTGTGTCCAGTGTGAGGACGCGGGTGAGCAAACAGTGTGTGGAGAGAATGTGTAAGAGTGTGTACAGCCGTGCAGGGGTTAAAGGTGAGTAGTAAAGCAGCGGCAGCCCAGGCTGCTGTCACACACACCCATGTTGGCCAGTCCAGTACCTCCGGGATCCACATTCCCAGAATGTCGGAGTCAGATGCCAGCTCCTGGGTGAACATGGCCTCCATGGCTTCCTGATCCAATTCCAGCTCCAGCTCTTCATCCAGATTGAAGTCATAGAGTGCTCCAAGAGGGCCAGACTCCTGCTGCAGACCAGAGCCTTCTCGACGGGCTTGAGTTCGATGTGCCTGCACTGAGCGGTACAGTCCGGCTATACAATTAAATCAGATTAGAATTTAGCATTCGTGGACTTCTTGTTGTATTGTAATAACAGATAAGACTGAATGCTATCATATGAATATTTGCCTGTTCCCTTGAAATTGAGAATGTGAGCACAGAATGTAGTTATTATACCAATGATTTAAAGTTATTTACTAAGTCACAGCATGAAATCAACAAAACATGTTAAAGGTGCCACACAGTGCAATGACTGAATATTTTAAAATGTTCTCTGATATCTAGATAGTAGGTTTGGGACTTAGTTAAGTTCAAAATCGCAGAAATCATTTTATATGCTCATTTATAACCTTAAGAATTACCCCTAGAATGAAAAACTCAGTTTACCATATTTAGAATTGTCTATAACCTTTTAAAAACAAGACATCTTAAAAACATTTCAAATTTTTTTATCATATTTATGTTATAATAAAACATTTTAATCAATAAATTATTTTTATGTTAATATTTCCTTTTGGTATTAAGTCAGTTCGCACAATGCAAATATGATTTGCCTTTAAGTATGATGATTTTATTTAGTGCTGGGCAAAGATTAATTGTGAATAATCACATCCAAAATAAAAATTTGTTTTAATGTAATAAATATAAACAGCACCCACACATAATGTAGATTTTTAACATAACTAGCCACTGTCCTTTTTCACTAGCCTCACTTTTGTTGTTGGGAAAATACATTTTATATGCATAAATTTTACTTTGACAAGCTAAAATGACTTTATTTAGATGTTATGTCCACATGCCTCCTCATTCATTTCACTTTTGTGTGTGTTTGAGCTTGCTCAATGTGCATGAGCAAATGGGTTGTCGAATTGCAGTCAGTTTTCACATGAATTTTCAGGGCTCAAAATTAAGGATTTACCAAACTGATCGCTGACCACACCAAACATAAATTATTACTTCTTAGCCACAAATTTTAAATATGTCAAAAATAAAGCGAAACAGCTGTATACACACGCTTTTTAACAAAACTTTTCTTTAAAAAAATTTGACTTTTAAAAAACTATCGTCATGAATCTAAAATATGCACAGCAATCTGTGATGGCTAAAGGTCCCAGATCACCAGTTAATTACACATAAATGGGGAGTTAATCTCATATTAAAGCAATGTTATTGTAAATTTGTAATTGTACATTTTAAATGGTAAAAGATAATTAAACAATATTAACACAAATAACTGTAAGCTAAAAGAAAGCATAAAAAAACCTAACGTGAGTGATAATGAAAGAATGATCATGCGCACACGGTTAATGTTAGGCCTGTTAATAATCTGTTCAAAGAAAAATTTAAACGAAAACGGTGACGCTGCTGCTTACGAAAGGATATATATCCTATATACTGTATATATATATACTGTATATATATATACATATATATATATTATATATATATTTATATATTTATATATAT
>CAIGQZ010001108.1:14126784-14137695 GCA_903798205.1 Danio tinwini
TATATATATATATATATATATATATATATATATATTAATATTGAGCTCTTGAAAGCAGCGTGCACACGAGTGATCATCCTCTCATATTCACCTGCTTTCTTTTGCTCTTGCAAACAGTTATTTTTGTCAGTCCTGCTGCTTCTCGATTCTTAGATCATTATATATTGAATATTGGGCCATCTTTATTGTTGAACCTTGCTTTTAAGAAAACTACAATTTAAAAATTATTTCCAACCAGCCAAAGTGGCTAGTGGGAGCAGCTGAAATCTCGTACCTGCTCGAGCTAGTAAAGTTCGTGCAGCAAGGTCAAAGCGGTGTTTCCGGCTGGCCGCAGAGCGTCCTCTGGGAGTGGGCCCGGAAGAGGCTGAATCCTGATCAAGACCTTCAGGGCTGCAGGAAGAGAGATTACAAAATGATAAATGCGAATAAAAAATAAGTGTCTGAGCCTGAGATTAAAGGCACAGTATGCAAGTTTCACTTCTAGAGGGCTCGTAATCACAGCAATCAAAGGGATAGTTGATGATGCTGTGAGTGTGAAATCAAGAGAGTTGTCATCTTCATTACATCCTATGGGACTCCAGCAGAAATTATGGATAAGCTTATGTGTTTAAACCTTATTTTCTTGCTAGTTTGAAGCAGTGTAAGGTTAAAAGCTGAGACCGCTGAAGTCTCATCTCTCAATTGCTGATGAGAGAGGAGTTCGACCACAGTCAATGATCTTGTGGGGATAAAAGCAGCACCATTTTATCATAGTAAATGCATTTTAGGGTTCTGTTATAATGCTGTGCTGTGCAATCTAATAAAATGCACAACGTTAAAGCCTCTTTAGTATTTCCCTGTTTTCTATTAACCAAACCAGAAAGCGAGGGTGTATCAAGGGTCATTAGCATAATATAGTAATAGAAGTACATTAGTCAGAAAAATATATAGCACTGTTCTAGAAGTTTTTAGATATTTTTATGAAGAACTCTTACATATTGCGTTTTTAATCTGAAGAACATTGAATGTCATGATTTAGATTGAGCAGGTGTTCTACTGTACCTCTCACTGAATCCCTCCTCCATCTCTGTGGCGTCAGCATTAGGAATGTCTCCAGGAGAGCGCAGGAAACTCCTCTCTGTGCTCTTTCCCCCTCCGGCCGCCCCGGAGCAGGGGTCTGAAGCCTCCTCAGAGTCTGCTGTACCTGGGTGATCAATCATCCACATGGCAAGAACAGTAATGTTCTGAGCATCTGCCTCGCCTCGTGCACCTACAGACCAACACAAGAACAAACTCTCAATATGTGATGACATTAGAAGAAAGCAGAAAGCAAGAGATTTCTGTTAGAGTCTGTTTACCTGTTGCTTCTAAAGCCTTCATGATCTGTCTGAGGGAGAATCCCATTTCCAGCAGAGGCACTGCAATGGCAGGAGGAGGGGGAGATGTGGAGAGACGACTGCTGGGGTCTGATAAAGCTTGGCGCAAAAAAACAAAACAAAACATCATATAATGAGCTATGTAATACAGCACTGAGTACGTTTGCAAATCAATTCTATTTGAACATTTTGACTCGATTACGATTAATAAACAAGTATTTTATTTATTTGTTCGGGGGAGAGGGGGCGGGGGGGGAGCGCGATGTTTATGAAAACTGGGGGGTGGTCGGGGCAGAGTCATGGTGCCAGGCCAGCTGACTGTCAGCTCCCTATGGCCAGTCCGCCCCTGCTAACAAGTTTTGTACAGTAAATCTGCCCACATATTACAAGTGAGAGATGAAGGGTGCATTACCTGATTTTAAAATAATTGAAGGAAACACACACTATCTACCATCTGTGATTATTTATTGAACATTAACGCTAAACAATTAAAACACACTTTGCCTAAAACCAACAGTCACTTTTTTCTTATAAGAAAAGTGAAAATAAACAATTAGCACTTTTGGAAACAAAATCAGTTATTTTCAATGTTTTTCATATTAAAAGTAGAAAATAAGCAGTATCTCTTAGAAATAAAATAACTCTTGTATATTCTGTAAATAATATTTTAAAAGTGCATTGCTTGCATCTTCTGTAAACAAATATTTAAATGTTAAATGTCTCATGTACTTTTGTATATAATGTGGCTGTTTACTAAATCTACGTTGTATGTTTAAAGTTAGTTATGTATAATTCTTAGAACTGGGTTCCATCTTGCTTTAAATATATTCATTTGGAGTCTAAGGCAATAAGCTATTTTTTCAATTTCATAAATTCCTCAAATTTTTTGACCCATTGTTTATACGTAGGTGGGTCATATCTGAGCCAGTTAGACATAATACATTTCAGTGCTGCAAATAGCAATATTTGAAATAAACAAATAAATTATTCTTTTTTCCCCCATGCTCTTAGGCACCATACCTAGGACCTTGGATCAAAGGGAATATCAATACAGAATCTGTCTCCAAGTACCTTATAGATATCATCCCAGACCTGCTGCTGCTTTGGGCAATACCATAAAATATGAGAGTGGTTCCCTAAATGATCACCACATTCTCTCCAGAATCTGTTAAATGAGCCTTTTTTTTATCTTTGCTACAATTTGTGAAGTGCGGAAATATTTTGTAATGACTTTCCATTTGCTCAATCATGAATATTGGTGCACAATTATTAAATGATTATTATTAATCCTTTTAATTGCAACTTAATATTTTTGTCAGCAATTTTTTTTTCAGTGAAAGTTAGGTGAATAGCATTTACACGAACTGAAAATTTGTTATGAATAAAATGTGTTGAATAAATCAATTTACTGTACGATTTGGTTAATTTAATTTATCCTTGTTAAACATTTCTCTCTATTGAAATCTTGCATACACCATCAGCATAAAGTCATCCATCCCAAATTCTGCCAAATTATTAAGCAGCAAAAGTATTGACTCAAGAGTTCACACTATAACTGATTATAAAGCATGTTTGGCATGCTGTCCCGCGAGAGAGCGCTGTGCTCATAAGTTCCTTGAGTGCGGGGCTCCCTCCTGTTTGCAGGGCAAGAGGGGAGTTTGAGCTCAGGTAGATCTCAAGAACTCCCCTGTTTATTTGTGGCTAATGACAAATTAGGGATTGCTATGGAGAGATATAATGCTGACTAAGAGCTCATCTATGGTGCCAATTTGGTTTGGTCAATTCATCTATGTCGCATGTCTTTGTACTGTGAGAGGAACCTGGGGAACCCGGGGGAAACCAATGCGAGCACGGGGAGAACATGTAAACTCCACACAGAAATGCCGACTGGCCTGGTAAGGACTTAAACCAGTGATGTCCTTGCTGTGAGGCAACAGTGCTAACCACTGGGCTGCCAATGCCGCCCTATCAAGGAAAAAGGAAGTAGGGAAGGAGGGATTCTTCAAGACGAATATAACTGAGGTAAGAAACTCTGGTTATTTATGGCGAGAGGAATAATCTAATGAATCATGAATTAGCTAATGCGGGACCAAAATTGGTCAATCATAAGCACGTGATCCTCTCGAAAGTAGCTTATAATTAATCTTCAGTCAGTACCAGTATTGATGTAGAAAATTCAGTTGACATAACAAGAATAGTTAACCAGGTAATGCACAAGCAAAAATATTGTCTGACCATACTATTTTTTTAATACAATTTTAAATATCTACATATGTTGGTCACACTTTACAATATAGTTTCACTAGTTAATGTATTTACTAATGTGAAGTGATTATGAACAGTAATGAACAGCATTTATTAATTATAGTTCAACATTTACTAATGCATTATTAAAATCCAAATTTGAGTTAACATGAACAACTGTATTTTCATTAACTAACGATAACTAACATGAACAAATACTGTCATAAATCTATTGTTCATTGTTTGTTAATGTTAATAAATCCATTAACTAACATGAACTAATACAACCTTATTGTAACGTGTTACCAATATTTTTAAGTGTTTTATGTTTTTGTGTGTAACATCAGGTCAACATTCTATTAAGAAATAAACATCACTAATGTGTATTTGTACCTGCTCTGCTGGTGGTCCGGGCAGGCTGGGACTCAGGTGATGTAAGGCTCTGTCTCCTGCCATGCTCATCTGAAGGCGAGGTGGGCAGTGATGAGACGGGAGGTGTCTGAGCTCTACGTGCAGGCAGCAAAGTGGTGGTTGGGTAACTGGAAAACATCTGCCTGCTCAGACAAACACATGCAGATCAATCCAGACACATACGATGAATGATTCCGAGTTCGCACATTCGCAAAAAACATATGTGTGTACCTGAGCAGGCTGAGAGGCATCACTCCAGGAGATTCAGAAGCTGGCGCGGTCTCTGCATCAGTAACGGGTGTAGTTGCGGTGGTGGTGTCCTCCAGCGAGGAGCTCATGAAGGAGGTGCTGCTGGAAGCTGAAGGAGAGGTGGTGACTGGAGTCTGAAACTGCTGCTCTCCCTCCAACTCCTCGCACTCTGTGTCCACTAAAGCACACACATTTTCACATAGTTTCTCACAATTTTCAGTTTCATATTTCTGAAATTATGTGATGTAGCTTTAATAAAAAAAAAACACATGGTTTCATTAGTTTCTGCTCTAATTTTCTGTTTTTGAAAAAAAGCAACTGCCGAAATCAAGATGTTAAATAATTTTTAACATGATTGCTAATTTTACAATTTTTTTTTGCATAAATCTGTTAAGCAACCTCAGTCCTGATCAAAACTACTAAACTGTTTGGAAAATTACAGGATTTTAATTCTTTAATTGCCAGGTTTACAAATAATGTTATTGATTTGGTGAAAAAAAACACACAAAATGATGTATTTTCAACATAAAAAGTAGTTGTGGACTGGATTTCTTTAACCTTTTATCACAGTCTAGGATATGTGAACGATTAGTAACAACATTGGCTTTGATGCATTTTTAGATTTAAATTTTTTCTCCCTAATTTACTGTTGGTGGCTGTTTTTGCCCCATTGACTTTCAATATAACCACATTTGATGGTGCGTAAGTACAGTCTTTGTTTTTGTTTACTCCATGTAGTTCTGAGAGCTGAGATGCATATTTTGATTTTCTCAGACGTTAAGGTCACACTTACAGACACACACTTTAATTTGTTGTTATACTAGCTATAAAATACAGAAACTAAGCTTTTTTTTGCACAGGCCTATCTAAAGGGTTAATGGGACCAAGTGATGATCAACAGTAAAAAAAATTAATTTGACCTTTTCCCAATAGGGAAAACCACCAACAATCAAAAATGCAATGGGGCAAAAACAGCCACCAACAGTAAATTAGGGAGAAATACATTAAAATTAATCAAAAGCAATGCACTGAAGGCAATGTTGTTTCACATGTGCAAGACAGTAATAAAAGGCTGAAAAAATTCCAGTCCGTAATTACATTTTATATTGAAAATAAGTCATTTTGTGTGTGTTTTTCGCTAAATTAGTGGCATCATTTAGAATTTTTTATTCTGCTTCCATTTATTTTCATAAAACATTTTAAAATAGATAAGTTATTTAAAATTAATACACTTTCACAATGAACTTTTACTGTATTTTTGAACAGTGTAACTTGAACAATGACATATATTTGGTTTATGTGTATCTGATTAATTCATCCTTTGCTCAAGTACCTGGTTTGGAACTTAATCCTTCCTGTTCCTCGAGCAGGCTATTGACCACTAGTTTATAGATCATAGCTTGCGCCCGCTCCAGGTCTGCCAGCCCGAGTGCTCTTTTAATAGGCGACCTCATCACTGCCCGCTTGACCATGTGTCTCATCAGAAACTGCAGAGCCGATCTCAACTCTGCCTCCTCCTGGCACACGCTCACCCCAGGGCTGGCACAGTCTGCATTATGACCACTGTCCGGTGTCACTTTTGGGATCAGCAGCAGCTCTGCATATTTGCTGCAGCTCAGGAGCACACTGAGGGTCTTCATCGCTCCCAAATACAGATAGGACAGCTGAACTGCGTGCACCTCCGCCTGTGCAGCCGCTTCCTGTGAGCTTCCACGGGATCCTACCATCTCCTGCAACCTGCGCCGTCCCTCTGCTGGGGTCTGTTGTGTGGCATCTTGGGTATAAGCAGCCAGCTCGCTTTCAGAGCGGGAGTTTGGTGGCACACGAGCTCGAACCTCATCTAAACTGTGGGATACACGCAGGTCACCCGTACCCTCCTTCGGTTTGCCACGCGACTCGTTCTCTCGCTCCTCCTGTGGTTCATGGCGATGTCTTCGCTCATGCCGTCGACTGGAGGCAGATTTGGTGCCATCGTCCTGCAGGCTGGCCAGAGCAGTGAGGTCCAGCAGAAGAGCTGCGGTGAGGCCTCGGAAACGGGAAACGTCGAAGGGAAGAGGCTCAATTGGCTCCAAGTTGTATAATGGAGTATCACTGGGCGACCAAAAAGTGGGGAAGCTTCAATGAAAAAGAATGACAAACCAAACACAGAGAGAAAGAGACAGAGAGAGAAAGTGAGGGAGCAGGGAGGAGGGCCAGGGATCATGCAACATCATGGAACTAATGCAAAGGGAACTTATCAATGGAATGGTTAGGGAGGAAAGAAAAGCCTATAAATAGAGAAGGGATGTGCGAGACTAGTCCACTAAGTGATACAGTCATTGACAATACTCGTCAGTTACATTTGAAGTTTATGTTTTGCTTTACATTTTTACTAAGGCTGCTTTTGAATTAATGCCATTTGTAATGTTACATTTACAATGACTACATTATTTGACTAGAATCTGTTTCACACCTTTGTACTTATCTTGCAAGAAAAATGTATTCTTTTGCTGTGGTCCTCTCCTAACGTTCCTTTGGTCAATATGAGGTTGAATTAGCCATTTTTTACCATTAGAAAAACTGACCTATGACTTGCATCAGAGATCTGACGACTTCTGGCATATCTGGAATCCTCTGTGGGAGTTTTGGAGAACGTATATTGAAAGACTGAATTAATTTATTTATTTTTTGTTTACCTGGTTGATGAATGTATGGTCGTATTATTGCATACAATGACCTAAGACAGTGTTTCTCAACCACGTTTCTGGAGGACCAACAACACTGCACATTTTGGATGTCTTCTTAGTCCGATTACAGGTCTTTCAGTTTCTGCTAATGAGCTGATGATCTGAATCAGATGTGTTTGGTTAAGAAGATATGGGCTGCGTCCAGGTTCGCATACTTATACTACGCCCTAAAAGTATGTACATTTTTGTGAAGGAAGAATAGATACTTTTGAGTGTGTAACAGAAGAGTATGCAAGCTTTAGGACATACTACAGTACTTCCTCGTTAACAGATCGTTATGTTGTTTAATTACGAGCTGTTAATCATCCACATTTCTGTCATATTCAATTTCCTACCTTATTGGAGAAGCAGCAGCAGGATAATCTGCCATTCACGAGGTCAGCTTCATGCAAAGAAATCTCCTCTAGTCTTTGAATAATTCTGCATTCAGACGTTAATGTCCAAACACGTCTTTATATAACTTCACATTGTTGTTGCAGATGAAATATAACACGGAAAACATAGTTTAAATATTTTCCAGTTGGCAAGATATCAATTAACAGTCATACAAACATCTTTCCCAAAGCCTCTCTACTAGACGGCTTGTCTCACACGTATATCCTGTTTGTAGTTTATAATCAAATTCACGTCCAATCCGCAATGCACTGTGGGCAATAAACCATCCGGGATCCTTTGGCATACTCTTTTCAACATACTACAATTCGGGACATACTTATTCTATTTTCAAAAACTATTTAGGATGGATATTATGAGAATTGGGATGCAGCAATGGAAAATGTGCAGAGCTGGTGGTCCTCCAGGAACGTGGTTGAGAAACACTGACCTAAGACACTTATACCTATATTTTGTCATTGCAAATATTGAAATAAATGTTTATATATATAAAAAAAAGACTACATTATTTAAGTGCATACCTGACCTGGATTTTTATGTAGATTATGTCAAACTAGCGCACATTAATTAAAGGGATAGTGTGATTGGTCGACTTGGTATCGGTAACAAGTGTGGGTGGAGATGAGAGTCTTGGAAAACAAGCAAGGCTGGTGGCCAGAAGGTTTAACAAGTGTCGAGTCCCAATGACTAACTCAAGATGGCTACTATCGTTGTGTGTTTACTTTATGATTAAAGTTGTTAAATGCTCGCTGGTTTGCACTTTTTTCTGGTTTGTGTGAGTTTGAGCTATTTTTTACAGCAACAGTCAACCAATTTCCAGAGTAAACTTAAATCATCTATAAAAAGAGTTAACACATTGAAACAGAAATCCCACTGTCTACTACTTTTTAGAAGTATTGTTGCTAAGACAAAATGCAGAAGTATAGATGCTCACAACATGCAAGGTATGCACCATAGGGTACAGAGATCACTCCACACAGAAGTAGAAATCTGCCTTCATACTATTGTAATAAACCCCAAGGGGAATATATTATACAAAAATTCCATTTGGACATTAATGAACCTAGTCATGGTGCACATCCCATAAAGAGACCAAGGAGAGTAGAAAGAAAAGACCTCTAGGTACTAGAAACGAGTAAAAAAAAAAATAATAATCACATTCACAGATCAATTAAGCCATCAAACAGACCCCCATCTCTCACCTGATGGTGATCTCTGCCTCATCCCACTGCACCTTAGCTGAAGTGCTCCCCTCCTTCACCACACCCAGCAGAGTGGCGTGTCTCCCCGTCTGCTTGTGCACACACCGTCCCCCCATCCTCAACCCACCATCTACACCCCCAATCACCGCCAACACCGGCCACACCTGGTGGCACAGCGTCCGCAGGTGCACCTCCGACAGCTCCGCCGCTGCGTGCCGTCCACTCCTGCCTCTCTCCTCCTCCCGCTCCTCCTCCTTCTCATCCTGCTCCTCGCGGCTCTGTGCAGAGCGGCTCTTACGCAGTCTGGTGGCCCCTGCTGGAGGAGCTCCATCCCGCAGACAGGATCGGATCTGCTGCAGCCGCTGGAGGATGCTGTGGTTGATGGTTTGCGTCCAGCGCTCAGAGCGGTGTAAAATACGGATCAGCTGGGTCGTGGCCTCTGCAAGGACAGTGGCCACCGGGCTGCAGATTGGGTCGCCGGGTAAAAGGTCTCGAGGTGTGCCTCTCATCTGCATGTCACAGATTTTCACCTGCAAGGTGAAAGTGGGGGTTTTCTTTATTGAAACTGTATAGACAATGTAAAGTTTGGCAAATAGTATACATTTTCTGTTGCTAAAGTTGCTATGACTGTGTTGAGTCACTTTCTACAAAGAAAATCATAATTTAATTGTAAATGTGTGTATAGTTTGATATAGAGCAAATATATAATACAAGTTCAAAATAATAGCAAAAAATATATAACTTAAGCAAATCGCAGTCCGATGCTATTGCTTATTGTTTCCTCTTAGCCAGAAGGTTCATTCTGTATAGAATGTAAGGTTCTATAGCAGTCCGATGCTATTGCTTATTGTTTCCTCTTAGCCAGAAGGTTCATTCTGTAAGAATCCTCACCTCCAACATTTAAACACTAGATTAAAGATGTTATGTATAACATACACTAATTGACTAAAGTAGCCGTCTGTTGGATATCCAAGTTTTAGGAGCAACAAATAATAACCTGACTTCTAGTTGATCATTTGGTATCAGAAGTGGCTAATATGAAAGGCAAAGGCCTCTAGATTACGCTTATTTTACCAAAATAAAATATAATAAAATTATTTAATTTAATGTAAATGTAATTATTTAATTAGGACAGTAAGATCTGACTTTGCTTAGACAAAAGTCTTGTCACTTAACAAAAATACAGTACAGTATAGAATATAAAGTCATGGTGCAGTGGAAAAATAATTAATATTATGTATGACTTCCATGAGCTTGGACGATCTCTGCAATGACTCAAATAACTTATTAATAAAGTCATCTGGAATGACAAAGAAAGCGTTCATTAGCGACTCCCAGAGTTAATCAAGATCCTTTGGATTAATCTTCAATGCTTCCTCCATCTTACCCCAGACATGCTCAATAATGTTCATGTCTAGTGATTGGACTGGCCAATTCTGGAGCATTTTGACTTTCTTTGCTTTCAGGACCCTTGATGTAGAGGCTGATGTATGAGGAGCAGCGCTATCCTGCTGAAGAATTTGCAAAAAAATTGGTCTTCGAGCTCTTGATCAGCACTTTGGTCTGTTATTGAAACTTTGGCATGCTGTCAGGTCAGGACATGATTTTATTTGGTAAAATGGGCATAATCTAGAGGCCTTGCCTTTCATACAAGACACTTCTGATTCAAAATGATCAACTAGATCTTAAGTTACTATTTGTTGTTTCTAAAACTTGAATAGGCAACAAGACTTTTGTCAGGTAGTATATAATTAGAAAAACGTAGATATTTTATGAAAGGGTCATATAAGAAATTATTTACTATTTGGCAACCTTTTCTAACTTTTGTGGAGAACACTGCTGTGGAAGAATTGTGTTGAATGTACAATGTTTTGTTTTTTGTTCTTGCTTTTTTATTTTTTAAGTCTGACTGTGTATGGGGTTTGTTTGATTGTCTACTCTCTTAGTGTTTTGTTTTTCAGCTGTTTAAAAAAAATAAATAAAGAGAAAATGCTTGCAAAATGAAAGAATGTTATAAAGAAATATATATAGAACATATATGTAAAGTTTTTACTTACAAACGATTGCTATAAAACTATTTTTTTAGAGAAAGCATTCAAAAAAGCAAGCTACCAACTAAACAAATACTCATATCATTAAAGACTTCTTTGCTTGTATTGCACATCTCTAGGATAAAAAAATTGAGCTTAAACTGACAATCAACAATTAACCTGAATAGTTAAAAATGTCTATCAGCATTATCTTAGCAATAAAGTGTAAATCAACATCAGCATCTCTATATTTTACCTTCTCCCCTGGGTTGCTGCTGTAGAACATGACACAAGGATAAAG
>CAIGQZ010001108.1:14138095-14151814 GCA_903798205.1 Danio tinwini
GGTGTTTACATGCATGTACTGCACTTCAATAAAGCGACTAAAATCGGCATACTCCACATGTCTTAATTCGATTATGACCTTAATCTGATTAAATTAATCAAAAATCGCTATTTACATGGTAGACTGTTAATCAGAGTATTGTCTTAAATCGCATTAAAATCAAATTATTGGTGTCCATGTAAACTTAGTCACTGTGAGCAAAATCACCTGTTTTGTCATCACTTTAGATATTACGCTGGAGAATCATTCGAATACTAGCTCTAAAGTGACATTTGTGAAGTAGCAATGGTTTCTGCTGTTCTGACATCTGCTACAGATGTGAATGAATGGTGGAAGTTATCTTTAACAGAAGAAACACAAACATGTTTGGAACAATGGAGTGTTATTAAATTGTGACTTTTGGGTGAAGCATCCCTTTAAAAATGTAAGAGGCCCCAACCCTTTAAACAATAAACATAAATGTATAGAACCTTCCACTGGTAGCAGCCAGAGGAAATGCCAGTGGAGGCCAAACCATAGCCTTTGCCTCCACTGCCATGCGTCAGACCCTGTCCGCTTTCCACCACACAGCACTGGGCCTTCTCAGGGTCAAACGTCACTTCCTGGATAGGCAAATTTTCTTCTTCCTCATCTGTCTCACCCTAAAACAACCAGAAAAGTGAACGCTGGGTACGAATACATTTTGAAGCATCAACACCTCTTACACTTGATTCTCCTCCCTCACCTGTAGTTTGAGTTCCTGCTCTCTCTCCTTTAGCTGGATGGCGTGTTTAGCTTGAGCGACAGGTGCCTCCCACATACAGTCAGAGAGCAGTGAAAACAGCCTCTCCACCACCTACCACACAAACACAAATTCATTCAGCTCTGCAACACTAACTCCAAGAGCTCAACATAGACATGCGCAGTCAGACCTGGGTCATCTGATGATCCTCCACACTGCTCTCACAGGCAGGAAGAACAGCTTCAAGAACATGAAGAGCCAGCAGGCGTGTCCTCAAGTTACCAACCAGAGGAATGCCTGAAAAAACACATATTTAACCAACTTAACTAACATAACAAAGGCTGGGTTAAAAAACGGCAAAATTTCAATAGAAAAAAAAGTACAAATCTTCCTGCCTCGACAGCACATCAGGGTAAGTGTGATATGGTTCAATAATAAATGTCAAAAGACTTAGATTTTCTATATAAAGTAGTTTATCTGTCAGCATATCTGTAGGACAAACAGCATGCGAGCACTGATTTCAATTTGCTTTTGTGGCTTACTGCAACTTGAACAATCAAATACATGATTGTATGTTGAAATCCTTCCTAAAAATTAATGTTTGTAAACATTAGAGCACAGGGATGAGCCCTTCCGAATGAACTGCAGTGTGTGACACCAAACAGCTTCCCTGCTCAAAGGAAAGTGTCTATCAGTTGTAATTTTCAAACTCCATTACAAAGGGCCCTTCGAAGTGGTTAGTTTTGATCACTTCGGTTTGGGATGACACAGCGACCGTGATTTTTTCAATCTGAAGTGTCATTTGAAGGGCAATATATCTCATTTGGAATGCACTGCCAGTCAAGTCTGAAGTGAAATCAACTGTGGAAATGTCTTAAAGTGACAGCAGTCTAGTGATACATTGTTGTTACCAATAATATTAAATCAAAGAACTAATAAAAAACATTCACTGCTCTTAGCTCAATAAGTTCCATAGTTTTATTAATGTAGAATTTATATTATCCATTAAGAAACATTGTCTCTCTCTCTCTGTGTGTGTCTTGCGCACGCTCTCTCTATAGCTATGCTCCTATCCACTAATTTTATGAGCATTTTGTATATGTGCATAAAATAAAAAATAATCGGTTGATGGAAACGTCAGATGCGCATACATTTAGAAAATGTGCATTAAAAAAACATATGCGCATAACTGAGTAGGATAAACTTTTTATTTGACAAGAAAAGATGCACATAAATTATGATGGAAACACTTTTACCTAACAAATTTCAGTATATGCATTAAAAAAAGTTATGTGATTTTGTTATAAGAGATCATGTGATGATAAAAATTGTGTTAATGAACAAGTCAGCAGGCTGAGCACACTGTAAAACATCTGAAATGTTGTTTAGCAGTTGTTTGGCAGTTGATCAGAAAGTGACGATTATGTTCTCTTTGACTCGTTGAATAGAAACGCTGCTTTATTCACACGTCTTTTATGCAATAATCTAGTTTTGTGCATAAATTTAATTTGCATCTTTGGATGGAAACAGTCATATATAGTCAACAATTAAAACATTTTTTAAAAAAAGAAAAAGATAAAATTTTGTGTTGTTCAATAGCTTTAGGATAACTCTGATGAAAGGTACTGTATAATATCTTCAACCCTTAATTTGAACTTCATTAAAAAAAAAAAAAGAAATCTGGACTTGATTTGGTTGTTCTGAAGGTATGAAAAGAAACAATGTTCTGGTTTTCCTTTCATTTTTATATGCTAGTTTGACAATTGTTTTGTGTTTCTGGTATGTTATACAATGAAAATGAATAAAAAAAATATGCATAAACTATATATTTTTATATATTTTCAAATATTTGATTAAATATCAATTTATAAAATATATATATTTTTTATATCAACAGAATTTGCTTTTAACAGGATATTTCACCCCAAAAAAAGTATTCTGGTTTGAAACAAGGCGAAGGTGAGTAAACCATGACAGAATGTTTCATTTTTGGGTGAAAAATCACTTTAAATCTGTATTCACTTAAAAGATCTTGATTCAGTTAGATTCTCGATTTGAGTGAGAATCTAATACAATAAGAGTCCAGCCCTACTAACAACGGACAAGATGATATTGCTGGGACACTGCTGTGTTATTACCTGAACAGCATTTCTGAGCAGCAATGTTGAGAAGGACTTCGGTCCACTTAGGAGAGGCCATCTTGGACTGGATGGCTTTGGAAGAGACGACTCGCCGCAGAAACACCAAGAAGTCTCCGAGGTGCAGCTCTGCTGTGTGTCTCTTTCGCAGCAATGCTACATCAAAATAAAAGCCATATATTAAACCACAAAGTGACTTTGGGTGTATGATGCTATTGAGCTCACAATGCCCTACTACACCTCGAAAGTCTTTCTTCTGAGCATCAGCACAGTCGTCCGTCTTCTCCTGCAGATCTGTACTTGCACTGAGTGAGTTTCCAGCAGCCTGAGCCAGCAGAGTTTTCAGCTGACTACACAGAAGATCCAGCAGAGCCTGGACCACCTTAGGACTCAAGCGGTCTGCGTATGTCCTGATGGATGGACAGAACAGAAAACAAAAAATAAAATCTCAGTGATGTTGTGGTTCCTGACTCCAGGGAAGATTTAACAGACAAATAAGAGGAAAATACGATCAGTTTACACTACGTTTCAGCATTTCTGAAAGTCAGCTCAACTCAACACTACTGTATTTAATTTATAAGTAATATTTATTTTCACATGCACACTAATGGTCTTTTATTTAATTGTTTCAGTGATGGAAATATTTCAGCAGTTCAGACTTTACCATAACATGATCCTTCAGAAATTATAGATGTGCATATTTGGTGCGGAATAATCATGTACAGTATTATAATCCAAAAACAGTAGTGTTGCTTTATATTTTTGTGGAAACATTTTAAATGTAGTTACGGTCACTTTTGATCAATTCAATGTGTCTTTCTTGAATACACATAGAAATATTTTTAATAATATGTTTTCCCCCTTTTAAAATATTTAATTGTCACATTTTTTTTCCAAGACGACAATATTTTGCACAGTTTTAAGTATTTAAAGGAAGATTCATGCTCTAGAATCAGAATTTAAAACATAGCAGCAGAGTTTCAGATTGCATCTATTAAAAATGCAAATAAAATAATAAAATGTTGTATAGTACCCAGTGCTAATGGCCAGTATCTGTAACAGTCTGGTGCTGGCCACTTTGAGGGCAGTGCTGAGCTGAGAGCCTGCAGGCTTTTGCAGGAGTTGCAGCGTTTGTCCAAGAAGGGTTTCTGTTCCACAAAGCTGAGAAAGAACGTCCAAAAGGCCACTAGAAATAGCTAATGAAACATCAACAGGCTGGTATCGCACACTTAGAGCGAACACAGTCACCAATAGAAGTCTCTGCTGGGCCTCTGGACACACACAAAGCAATCCGAATCATTTTTACAGTATATATAGTATTGTAACAATAGCAAATGGTACCGGAATCAAAACAGTATATGAGTTCGAATCCATTACCTATGTGGTGTTTGTTTGCTTGCAGGGCTCTTTCTAATGTGACTGACAGCTGCTGATAGATCTTATGCACAGCGGTCTGAATGTCCATCTGTAAACTCTTCTTGGCTGCTCTGACTCCATCCTACAAGGAAAGAAAAATCAGAAATTATATCATTCAAAAATATACACAGGTTAAAGCAAGTAATTGTTCTTAAGTATTAAGTAAATTCAGTTCTTCAATACTTAGTTAATTGGAAATGTTTTTTGCAAAACAAGATTAAAATGGGTAAACATAAGTTTTGGCGAGTATGTGAAAACGTTTTACTAGTCAGTTGGGCGGTAACTATTTTTATAGAGCCTGGGAATCTCCGTCAAGGCAAGTTGTGGTCGGCCATGTTTGTAGACAAACGCAGGAGCGCTTAATGTAAACCATTGGAAATAACAACAGAAAAAAATGATCGTTTTATAGGTATATCTATTGAAAAACATCACACAAACATTCAGTATAAAATAGACTAATGGTTATATACTTTTATAAATGCTATTTGTGTGTTTGAGAGGCTGAAAATATGCATTTCATAACATTCTATCTCTTACACTGAAGTGTAACTTGAGAAGCCGAGTATGGATGCAGTGGAGGCAGATCCGGAGTGGATCAAACAAATGAATGAGTTTCATCAATGCTACAAGAAAATATCTCCATATGTGATATTTTTTATTATTTGTAGTGTGAGCACTTACAGTTTATTGCTGATGAGTGTATACAAGATACAAAAAAAAAAATCAATAGAGATCAAGGTAATCAGACTCCCTTGTCCTAAACACCCAGAACGCTTTGTGTTACTTACGACACGTTCCTGAGCTTTATACTATACATATGTAAATTTCTCACACAGCACTGTAATCATATCACATGATGGTAACAGTGTTCTGTCCTTATCTGCAATTGCTGTAAGTTTGAGTGCATTCAAAAATGCAACGATAGATATGTTATGAGAATGGTTTAGAAATGTGTTTTCAATAAAAATGAAACATGTCATAAGATCAAAAGTGTTATAATGAAATTGCATAATCTGTTGATGGACATTTTTTGTAAATCTGTTAAAAATAATTATAATAATGACAATACATACTACAAATAACAATAATAATGAAATATGCAGTTCAATGCATTTCCCTAATTTGCTAGTTTTAGTTAATGAAAAAGTGCGCGCGCACACACACACACACACACACACACACACACACACACACACACACACAGATGTACTCTGAAATACACATGCAAAATAATAATATTCAGTTTTTATCTAAATATTAAGTTCACCCAAAAATAAAAATGACCACCCTCAAGTTGTTCCAGACCTTTAGGAGTTTCTATTTTTTGTTAAACACAAAATAAGATATTTTGAAGATTGTTGGAAACAGGTAACCATTGACTTCCACAGTACAAAAAAAAACAATGGAAGTCAATGACTACAGGTTTCCAACATTCCTCAAAATATCTTCTTTTGTGTTCAACAAAACAAAGAAACTCAAAGAGGTTTGAATCAAATGGAAGGTGAATAAATGAAAACTCATTTTTGAGTGCACTATCCTTACAAGTCACAGGAAATCCGATGTTATGGCAAAATATTAGTTTATTTTGTGTATTTTCCTTATGGCCACATTCCTATGCCTAAAAGAGCTCACATTAATTCAGCATGAACTATGTATAAGCTCAGCTACACTCAGAAGCTCATTCTGTTGTGTGTTATACACTGATGATAGCCATAAACACAATTTGAACAGTACAGTATACCATACCAGTTTATTAATAAAACGTTTTAGGGGCAGCTATAATCTGAAACGCACCAAAAGTTTACCTGCAACAGTTTACCTGGTAATGATGTAGCTGGACATTCTCCCCCTTTGGCCCTCCACTGCTGACAGCCCCCAGGCCGAAACATCCCGACAGGAACTGCAGTCTGACTGAAGTTAGCAGAGATGCAGAGTGAAAACTGAGGCCTGTGCGTCCAGCTCCACCGCCAGAGCCTGCCTGACTGCTCTTTTCCTCCATCCCAGAAATCAACACCACAATCTGATGAAGGGCCTCCAGACGCAACTAGAAAAATGCATAAAACACAAACATAAAATACTGCAGCTGGAAGCATAAAGAGGCCTCTTTAGTGTATCATATAGTATAACAAAAAAGATTGAATCCACATACTTCTGCCCGGCACTGCTGCTGCTCCATGGCTATTATAATGGCCTGTGGGCTTGTGGATACGCTCTCTTCTGGTTCCTTAAAGGCAGGAGCATTTCCAACATCTCCACTGATGAAGTTGACGATGTTCTCGATGAGCGCGTGAAGTCTGAGTGAGTGGTTCAGGTCGAGGTCTGACTCATCATAGAATTGTGAAGAGCTGTAGAAACACTCGCGGGCCCAGCGTCCCCCAAACCAGTCAGCAGAAGAGTCTGGAGAACTGTAGAGGAAACCTTGAAAACACACAAAAGAATAACAAAAAAAATCTTACAAATAGTCCTATTATAGGGGAAATATTAATATAAGGGATAACAAGAGAAGCTATTTATTTCTAGCTGAAAGCACTATCATATCCTGTAAAGCAGTGTTTCTCAACCATGTCACAAAGGACCAGCAACACTGCATGCTTTGGATGTCTCCTTTGTCTTTCACATCCATTACAGGTCTTTCAGTCTCTGCTAATGAGCTGATGATCTGAATCAGATGTATTTGGTTAAGGAGACATGGGCTGCGTCCGTAACTGCCTACTACTCAGTAGGTACTGCATTTGAATTTAAACATACTACTCGGCCGTTAGTAAAGTACGTTCTATACAGTATGAATGTGAGCAGTATGAATGGAACTTAGACGTACTACATCAGCTGTTTTGTCATGATCACATGATCTACCCGCATCAGTTGCGCTGCTTCCCTCCCATTCATGAATTCTGATGCGGGGCATCATGATGTAACACAGTGAGCACTGGATGCACACTTCAGAATCTTGCTGGAAGCAGTAGGTCATCCAGGTACTCCTCTCATACTGTTTTTCGAATTCTATAATTTGGACATACTATTCTGCTTGTATATTGTTTTTAGCGTACAATATAGTATGGAAGCATGTAATTTTGGATGCAGCCCTGGAAAATGTGCAAAGCTGGTGGTCCTCCAGGAACGTGGTTGAGAAACACTGATATAAATATTATTTTGCCTATAGTGCATCTAAGGCACAGAGGCAATAGTTGACTGATAAAAATGTGCTAAATCTCAGATGTAGGGCTGCACAATATATATCAGAATACTCGAAACATCGCAAATTTACAGATTGCAATATACACCAATACATTGGAATGAAAAAAAATGAGGAATTTAATACAAAAGTGTCTTTGTGTTACTGCCACCATCACACCTTCAGAAAGACTTTTCAGGACATCTTGTCAATTTAGTCACATGTCAATACACCTTGGATACCAAGCTGCCATGTTGGTTTTCTGGTCTCAAAATCGGAAAGTTTTAGTATAGATGCTGAAACACTGTTTGACTAAGACATGGTATGAATGTTTTCAGGTTGATAAAAGTGCAGAAAATTGTGAAGATTCAAATGTTATTTTTCTTTGTTTAAGCAACATTTTGTTTTAAGTTTTGTTTTAAGCAACAGTTAAATATAGCAGTTCACTTTCAGAAATTGTATTGATGCCTTCTTTCTCTAAAAAAATATTGAACATGTGCTGTTTGATTATTTAAAAAAACGTTACAACGTTTGCAAATGTTTTTGCACAAAAAAAAGCTATTTAATTAATACATCATGTAGATATAGTATAAATTATGTAGAGATTCGTTTATAATTTTTATTGGTCTATAGACCTATAACATCAGGAAAAATGTGATGACCAATGAAATCTAGCCTTTGGATTTGGAATTGGGGTACATCTACATTTTTTTGAGGAATGTTGATTAATGTACACTGTCCCTTGTTGTGGAATAAATAAACTAATTAATTGTTTACATTAACGCACAAATACATAGGAACATCCTACCACCATTTCTTTTTATAACAAAAGACCCCAAAAATTCAATCACATTTCCAGCACAAAATTTGGAAAATAGGGATGAGAAGCATAGCTAGGCCTGTCATAATAATCAATATATCGACTTCTCTCAGAGATGAGATTTTTTGGCATCACAATATATATTTACAAATCCACAAATTACGTTAAAGCCATTTTAAAATGACTTTTACATTCTACTTCACCAGCATCAAAGTATATAATTGGACATTAACCTCATAGAACAATTAATAGTAAATATAATAGGACATCAAACTTGATTTGGACATCAAATTTTAGAATCTAAATAACCGTAAGAATGATAAGTATTTTATAGTGTTTATAGCTATTTGCATTATTATGCTGTTATATAATCATTATATAATCAGTGGCATAAAATGATCTCAATATGACAATAATATTGTTATCGCAACCTTAATGCTTTGGAAGAAATGCAAGCATAAACAGTGAAACCTGTCATTAACATAGCAAGTAAAGTTTGAGTGTAACTGATATTCCCTATTCATAATCTATACTAATTTTAATAATGTGCTCAAAATATTATTAGACAATAAAACTATAGTAAGGATAATTTTCTGGTAATATAAGAACAATGTTACTTTATAATCACTTTTATTAATGGCATTACCTGACCAGCTAAATTATATATTACTTTCATGTGCATTTGTCCCTCAATATTTATGCATTGTATTTTATATGTTTTATTATTGTATTGCTTTTTTCTTCTATATTTTGTTGTAGTTATAAACATGCAAAAAGCACAAATAAATATTTAAATAAATAAATATATAAATATTGTCATTGCAACAATTTCTGTTACAATTTATCATACAACAAAAAATCCTTATTGTGACAGGCCTAAGCATAGCGAGCGCAAAACATGTCACTGAACTACCACAAACTAAGGGCGTACTCACATTATGTATAGTTGCGTTGAAGGTGTGCTTTGCACTCACACTACAAGCGTACCGCGCCAAAGCCCTAATGTGAACCGCACTCTGGCACACCTCTTCCAATCGGGCCAGAGCCGGCCAACTGAACCGCGCCTGAGTCCTATTTAGAGCACTCACACTTCTCAAACGAACCAGAAAACATGTCTGGGCACAGTTCCCATAGCATAGTGTGAGTGTGCCCTAAAGACTGTGTGAGGGTCTGAACAGGACTAAGGCTGTACTCACACTATGTACAGTTGCCTTAAACCGGGCCAAAGCACGCTTGTCCCCCCTCCCGTCTCCCCCGACGGCCCGCACTAACATTACATTCGGGCCTAGTTATATCATTTAAGTCGTTTGATATGCAGTGAAAAGCAGTCTAATATTTCCTGAACAGATCAGCCACTTTTGACGCTCATAAACAATCATAAAGTCCTCGTGCTGCAGGAATAAGGAAGTTTGCTGAAGGCGCAGCTGACGTGCAGTGAGGGGTTTGCGTCCTTAATAAACTCTAATGTTCATTGTGTTCATTGAACAGCACGAATGATTAATTAATCCATATAAAACAATCCCTTAAAAGTCACGTCTCGCTTTCAGTTTCGGGCTTAGGCACGCTTGCACTCACACTGTAAGCATACCGCGCCTGAGCCCAAGTGAACCACGCTCAGGCCCACCTCTTCCAACCGGGCCACGGCCGCCCAAGAGAACTGTGCCTGATCCCGATTCATAGCACTCACACTTCTTAAACAATCTGGGAAAGGGGACTGGGCACGGTTCGGATAGCATAGTGTGAGTAAGCCCTAAGTATCATTTTTACAGTATTTTATTGCAGAAAACCTGTCTTAGGGCTTGATTTATGGTAGACCAAAAAGATGTAATTAATGACTCACTGACTAAAGTGTACAAAAAGATAGACTCTTGCACAAATCCACAGATTAAGTACTGTGAGCCCTACTGCTGGAGACTCAGCGTTCTGGGGGAGGAGATGTTACCTCTTTTTTTAGGAGTGAAAGCTAAATCCAGATCCACATTCCTCCTCGCATTCTGAAACAGGTCACAGCGACATACAAGTTAAATAACTGTATTTCACACAGTCGTACAGTAGGTAAATAGGATAAGATGTGTGCACATGTCAGAGATCTGACCAGTGAGTAGCCCTCCTCATCAGACTCAGGCTGGGACAGATCAGACTCGCTCCTGGATTTTGTGAGCCTGCAGCTGGGACTGCTCTGGATAGACCGACTCTCTGCCGACAGACTCTCGCTTCTACACACAAAATGAAAACGGGAAATAAATAGCTCCTGTGGGTGAACATCATCAAGACTTAAATAGCAATGAGCCATTAATGAGCAATGTTTTTCATTTAGTGGTGTATCAGAGGACTTTGATGCTAATTGCAACTGGGGCAACGTATGAGTTATTTATTTATTTATTTTTTTTTTTTACTGCCATGCCTTTTTTATGGTAATTTCTAAATAACTAAAATTTTTATTTCAAAATTGGATAACAATAAAAAAATGCATTCACCGGATTCCCACTTCTTTTATGAACAGCAGATTCATGAACTTAAGGACTTAAATGGACTTTAAAACACCTTTCATTTCAAACCAAGCACCTTTCTAAATTTACACCGTCAGCATACACTGTCTGACAAAAGTCTTGTCGTTGATCCCAGTTGTAAGAGCAACAAATAATAACTTGACTTCTAGTTGATCATTTGGAAAAGTGGCAGAAGGTAAGATTTTTCAGATGAAACATCTGTTGAACTGCACCTTAATCTGCACAAATACTGCAGAAGACCTAATGGAACCCGAATGGACCCAAGATTCTCACAGAATTTAGTCAAGTTTGGTGTAGAAAAAAAATCATGGTTTGGGGTTACATTCAGTATGAAGGGCATGCGAGAGATCTGCAGAATGGATGGCAACATCAACAGCCTGAGGTATCAAGACATTTGTGCTGCCCATTACATTACAAACCACAGGAGAGGGCAAATTCTTCAGCAAGATAGCGCTCCTTATTATACTTCAGCCTCCACATCAAAGTTCCTGAATACAAAAATGCTCAAAAATTGGCCAGCCCAGTCACAGACATGAACATTATTGAGCATGTCTGGGGTAAGATGAAGGAGGAGGCATTGAAGATGAATCCAAAGAATCTTGATGAACTCTGGGAGTCCTGCAAGAACACTTTGCCATTCCAGATGACTTTATTAATAAGTTATTTGAGTCATTGCAGAGATGTATGGATGCAGTCGCCCAAGCTCATGGGAGTCATACACAATATTAATTCTTTTTCCACTGCACCATGACTTTATATTCTATACTGTACATTATTTCTGTTACGTGACAAGACTTTTGTCCAAGCAAAGTCAGATCTTACTGGTTCATTAAAAAATAATTAAAATTAAAAATCAAGGCATGATCAAATTTTTTTTTAGTAAAATGAGTGTAATTTAGAGGCCTTTGCCTTTCATATGAGACACTTCTGATACCAAATGATCAACTAGAAGTCAAGTTATTATTTGTTGTTCCTAAAACTTGGATAGGCAACAAGACTTTTCTCAGGTAGTGTATATAGGGCCATATGTAAAGTCCTTATTGTATTGTATGTTTTTACATACACTTAATATTGAAATTAAAATATCAGTAATGATGATGTTCTGAACGTGTCGTTTTCAAAAACGTAGACACGTTTAAAGAACTTTAATAAAAATTGTTGAATTCAGAATGTGATTTCAGGAATATTGATAAAATGTGCATTATTTGCCATTGTTCTTGTACTGGATTTAAATTTAGCATTCTTTAATTAAAAAGCAATTTTTTTTTCGTTCCGTTTTTGACAGCAGCAGAGTACAATTGTTGAAATAACACCAAAAACACATTTAATTAAAAATTTAATTCAAACATTTTCAAGGACCTAAGTACTTTCCAGGCCTTGAATTTGTGTCTGTAATCCAAGTACTTTCAAAAAGGAAGTGAATGCTGCATTCAGCTAATTCTTTTTTTTTTACAAAATAAATCAGTTACACATCTCTGAATAAAACCACTGTTTCTTTATATTAAAAACTTGCTTCAGAGTATCAAGTAAAAGCATGACAGTGGTTCACCCTTTTTAATAAATATCCACACGTAAGTCTTGTACAACCTAAAATGGAACTTGTAAAACAATATGTTCATAACTAGATTTGAAAACAATAATAAAAAAACATTCAGGTCAGCTAATCAAGGCATTTCAAAATTAGGCCAGTACGCAAGGTGCCACTGGATAATGTGAAATCTGGAAAAGTAGGTCAGGCATTCCTGTGCGGGACGAGGGCGTGCCGGAGCCGATCAGAGAGGTAAGTGAGTTCACTGAGACCTTCAGGCTCCAATGATAAGAGTTACGATTCAAATGTTGAAAGTCATACTAACGGTTGTTTAATATCAGCTAGCTGTGCTTTACAAGGGTGACATCACTTACCTTGTCATAAACCCGCCTCCGTCCTGGTTGACCCCACCTGTCAGAGGCTGCTGATTTATGTGCTGAGCCAGCGATGTGCTGAGTGCCAGGAGAAGCATGGCACAGCGGTGGATGACGGCATTGCAGGAGGTGGTATAAAGATCCTGTCCCTCTTGATGGGTTGTGCTGTTGCGCCGCTCTGGACCGGGCTGAGGAGGCTCTTCCTGCACACTCATGCTTCCGGTTCGGTCCCGGTCCCTTCCTCGCGCTGCTTCTCGAGCTGATAGGAAACATTGAAAGATTTCTGTGTCCACCGAGACATGAGACACAGAGCGGCTGGGTTAGGGAAGCAGCCAAAAAGCATGAAACTGTTAATAAAAGTAGTCTACATAATCTAATGTGTTTTTGTATACACTATTGTTCAAAGGTTTGCAGACTTTTTTCTCCATGTGGATGCATTAAATTGATCAAAATGACCGTGAAGACTTTGATGTTACAAAACTATTCTTTTGCAAAATAATATTCCACTCCATATACATTTAAACTATCAAATAGTGCATAGAAAATAGGAAAAGTTTGTCTAAAAATGAAAATGTACTCAACAATTAGCATCAGTTTAACATTAATCAGTTTGTTTCTTCTGTTGAACATAAAAAGGACATTCTGAAAAACACTGAATGCAGTGAAATTTGTATTAGGGAAAATAATATTACTGTCACTGAGATCATTCTTCAAAATATCTACTTTTGTTTTCAACAGAAAAGAAAACAAAGGAGATGGAGGGTGGAGGGTGAGTAAATGAGGTAAATATTGTAAAACAGCACAAAATAATGCAACTATAATGATCTAAAAGAAACTGCCTTCACAAACCTTTGAACAGTTGTATATAGAGTATGTTGTGTGGTGTATTTGAACAGTGCAATTAACTGAATCCCACGTCACTGAAGTAATTATTTAGAATAACTAAAAAATAAAATAAAGGAAACAAATTAAAATGGTTTTTATTTACTCATAACATCATATATATATATATATATATATATATATATATATATATATAT
>CAIGQZ010001108.1:14151914-14170453 GCA_903798205.1 Danio tinwini
ACACACACTAGATATCGCATACGGACCCAGAGCATGCGTCAATACTGCCGCCACATTTGTACAGTGCTCCCAGGACAAATGTCATTGAACTGCACTAGTCAAGACTGAAGGCAATCTCAAGATGCTGGACTTTAGCGCTGTGTATGCATGTAGTAATGAGCAAACAAAGAAAACAAAGCACAAAAGGCACACCATTTCCAGTGTTCCCCCTACCATTATATTAGGGGGGCGCCCCGCCCTCCCAACGGCTTTTCCTGCCCCCTTGAAGTCAAGTTAAATAGATTTTTTTATTGAGCCCGATCACAACTTTTAATAAGCTAAATAGCTATATGTAATATCTTATTTACACAATGGCATGGAGGGTTCGAAATTGCGACCATTTTGGTTGCATATGCGCCCGAAATTTAATCTATGCGACCTTATAATATATTTGGGAGCATTTGTGCGACTGCATTAAAATGGTTGTGGTGCAACCTGTTTAGATTTTTTTTTTTTCTAAAAACATGCTGAATCGCTCTTTCCTGCCGCTATATTGGCTCGTATTAGCTGTCAATCACTCAAGGCTTTACGCTGTCATATAACGGAGCTTTTGTGACCGCAGGTAATGCAAATAGCTGAAGTTTGAGGAAGACGCGATGAAAAGTACACAGAATTGCAGACCCACCCAAAGTTACAAATAATGGCGCTGATGAGAGTACTCCTGCTATGAATGTTCATCCACCAGCCGAGATCAACCGAGTGTTTTCGGAGAGAGTGCAGAAAGACTCTGAGTGGATTAGCTGTTTTAATGGCCCGAATCTCAATGCGTTGCATTCACTGCATGTTCAGCGCAAATGGCCACTAAATGTAGTATTTAACACTGTACATCATCACCAAAGAAGCTCGCCTTTAAGTTTAAAGTGAAACTGCGGCTCATGTCAAAGAACGGTATTGCGCCGGTGGTCATTGCGGAAATTCTGCTCTGCCCGCTCATATATTGGACCGGCTGACTCGCCTGCTTTTTTCCACAAACACAGAAAAATGTAAATCAGAGCATACCGAGAGTGAGCATTTAAAATGACACAAACCTGATGACAGCTTTGCAGCTTTCAGCATTGAATTGATTTTTTATAATCTTACGTTAGTATTTTAACAGAAATATAATTTTATTTAGTTAATTGACATGCATATAAAAACAATAGTGCAAAATGGACACTTCTTACTGCAATGCTTCATTTTTGTTTAATGCAAACCAAAAATTTATTTTTCATTATGTAACAGTATGACTTTATATAGCAAATAACCCACATTTAAGCACATTTAAGGCAGTATGATCGTAAGAAATGCTATTCAATGTAGGTATCATCATTGTCATCATTATTATTTTAAAATTATTAGACATTCATTTTGGAACTATTGCTCAAATAGCAGTCATCACAGAATTAGTTATAGTTGTTTATGATTTTTGTTAGTCCTAATTGTGGTTTTCAAATACAATAAATCCATTATTATACAATTTGCAGTGGTGTTCGTTCATTTTTGGTTGGTGCTCTTAAATTTTTTAAGTGCTACCAAGTAAAAGAGTTCATTTTGAGCCCTAAACATGCTTTTCAGCTCTGTCTCAAGCTCTCAGTCTGCCCATATAAAAATCAACGTAAATTACATAAAATTTTCTGTCAAATATGTAGACAGCATAAACAGGCACTTGCGAGAGGAAACCAGACACAGCTATTTATGGTCTCCTTGCTATTTATAGTCTTCTTGCCGAAAGAGCAAAATTGACAAACGAAAGCAGGAGAGGGGAAGAGTGTTTCAGGACATGAATTAGACCAAACTTAACAGGTAGGGAGGATAATACATTTCTATGCACACAAACACATGCTCTTTGTCAGCAATGCCCGTGTGGTCACTTATCCATCAATGTAGAAAAGTGATGTAAAATGATAATTTTCGCAATTTAAAAAAAAAAATGTGCATACTGACCACCAGGAAAACTCCCGACTACAGATATATGTATATATGTGTATATATATCTCTGGCTCTGGATGGCCAGTCCTCCACTGCACCTTGCTCCCACATTTACTTCAAAGGAGCGCTACCATCTACTAAAACGGCAGCTCTATTACCACATTGCTTCTGATAGACAACAATATCATAAGCTACATCTAATATAAATATCTATGTTTAAGCATAATGTTATTTTTTTGATGGATATTAGAGAATTTTGATTTAAAGGGATAGTTCACACAAACATTTTAATTTCCTCACCATTTACTCGCACTCAACTGGTTCTAAACTTCTTCCGTTGAACACAAAACAAATCATACTAAAAGATATTGGGAAAAAAGCAGCCAGTGACATTCATAGTAGGAAGAAAAAATACTATGGAAGTCAAGAGCTGTTTTAACATTCTTCAATATATTTTATTTTGTGTTTGGAACAAGTAGAGGGTGAATAAATGACAGAATTTACATTTCTGGTTGTACTATTACTTTTAAATGAGTTTGCTCCTATTAATCCTTAATTGTATAAACTTCCTTAGGGTTTTATAATGAGAGATGCGATGTATTACATCAAAGTACACAAAGTAACAATGTGACAATTCACTCAATGCCACTCAAAAGCATCAGCCAAGCTCAGCATAAGCACACAAACACACATGCCTTGCACAAATGTGTGTGAACTCACTTCCTGCGGTCATGACCTCGTGTTCTCTTTCCTCCTCCTCGTCTTCCTGCTCCTGATGACCCTCTTCTCGCTCTCTCTCTCTGTCTCTCTCCTCCAGTTCAGCTTCCTCATCTATAGTCCGGGTGAAAGAGTGTTCCTGAGGGTCCATCTCCACAGAGTCCACATTATCAGAGATCTGCACACAGGAGGATTAACGTCTTTATACACTGTACAGTGTGATTCAAAAATCAGCATAAAACAGTTATAGTTTTCTTTACATACAAGTTAAACTGCAAAAAAAGTATGGGACTTGTTTTCTTTTTTCATTAGGAATTGCTTTCGGTTCATCTCATTTTAGTGACAGGTTGTCCCACCCTCATGATATTGAACACATCATACGAGGAGAGATGCTGTTGTTAATTTAATTAATTACATTTAAATTAACGTTTAAAAATAAACAATAATACAGAGTATGGACAAATAATTCATAAAATAATTTGCATTTTCAATAATAAAAAAAAAAGGTAAAATCTGATATGGTGACTTTAATTCCTAATAATAAATTTGATCACTTTGTATTTGATTTTTTCATTTTCAGGACTATTCATTATTTAAAGAAAAAAAAAAAAGTCCATTATTGTGCTTTTCATTAGTGCATCTTTTTTTAAAGTTCCTCAGATGTAAGAAAAATCTGTTTAAATTTAGCATGAGATGATGACAATGATTAGATCATGATGATACTTTCATTTTTTGATGAACTACCCCTTTAAAACAGCTATGCCAGTTCAAGTGGTTACTGATATACACTTCATTGAACATGTACGCAATGAATTCACCTATTTAATATATAACTGCAGGTTAACTATGCTTATATATAATAACTTCAACTGTTAAAAGTTATTAGTAACTAATAAAGCTGTGGTAACTAATAACAGGGTTTCTGCAGGTTTCACCAAGTCAAATTTGAGACTTGTTAAAACCTCCTTTTTAAGACCATCAAGAATGAAATTTTAGACTTAGCTTGCAGCTTTAATTCTAATTAGTTATTTCTTAGACACATATTTTAAATAACGCGTCAAAACAAGCAGACCCTATTTGTTTACATAATAATTAAAAAAATAAACTCTTTAAAAATAAAAGCTTGAATAAACTAAATGTATGCACAACAAACTGTTATTAACAGTTATTAACTGTTATTATTATTAATTATAAATAGAGTTTTTCTAAATGTTTTATTGAGATGTATTGTTGGGGATTGGATGCGTGTTGTATTGATTGGGTACCTTTACATAAACAAAGGAACATTAAGACCCGTTTAAAATGATTTAAGATCTACAAGACAAAATTTCTGTGAATTTAAGACTTTTTAGGGCCTAAATTTAGTCCTAGAAATTTAAGACATTTCAAGACTTTTTAAGTACACCCGGAATAACCTTAACCTTTTAGATTTTGATTGTAATACAATAATGTGCACCTTTTGTAAAGCTGCTTTGAAACATTAATTATTGTGAAAAGCGCTATACAAAAAAAACTTGAATCAAATTGATATTAAAGCACAAGGAGGACACAGCAGAATTAATTAAACTCGTTTTTGCATATAATATGATTTGTAATGAAAAGTCATACTCTGCGTTCTCTTGATGACGACCGGGTCTGGATAAGTTCCATGTTTTTGCAAGCCAAGAGGCGATTCCGCACTTTATAAACACTGCGATACACTTCTGCCAGCAGTTTACAAGGCTGATATCTGCAGGACAACAGAAAACAAGAGAGAGACGCTTTTGTAGAGTCAGCAGTGTACTATTCTCCACAGTTACTGAGGACATGACTTCATACCTCCCCTCTCCACACGCCTGTCCCAGCAGCCCTGTGTGCTTCAGCAGAACAGCAAGCACAAAACGGGACACTGTGTCTAACAGTGCCTCGTTCGGCAGTGATGCGCTGTCCCAATCTATACAAATACACACACATATCCACATGAAAAAAAAACAAAAACTAAAAAAACACAACAACAATTTAATGCATAATGCTATCAAAGATGATGTTCTGTACAAATTCTAACTGACAACGCTAATGATGAAATTAGGCTTGTTTAGTCTATTAATTAAGGCCAATATAAAGACATCATTAGGTTAGTTTGCCCCATAAAGATCTGGTTTATGAGCAGTTGTATCATAACTGTAAATTTTATTGTACTATAACAACCTTGAGGTAATAACACTGGAAAAACAACGCATCATTGTTGTACAATCTGAAACATGACTAAGCTTAATACTATGTCTGTTTTCAGATACACAAATAGCTTTATTAAAATGAATAAACAATTGAGGCAAAGCATTCAAATTCTGTTGACAACAATGAAAATAAGGGCAAAATTATTTTTGTCCAAAACTAATACTAACAGGAAACACATCAGCATGCAATATTACTGACGAAAAAATATGAGACAAAAATTTTGTCATAAATAAAAATGTACCTCATTAAAAAAAAGATATAATAAATTAATTAAAATGAAAAAAAAGTAATTAAAAATATTTTTAATAAAACAAAATATGAGACAAACAATTTAGTCATTCATAAAACATTTACCTCATTAAGAATATATAGATATAATTATATATATATATAGATATAATTAAAATAAATCAATTAACCATAAAAAAATAAATTTTTTGCTATAATTGCCCGTGACAAATTGTTTATTATATATCATTCATGATTGACACCCAGAATAATCAGTCTAAATTAAGTATTTTTCTCCAAATATGGCTATTCAAGCTATCTAGAGAGAGAGAGAGAGAGAGAGAGAGAGAGAGAGAGAGAGAGAGAGAGAGAGCACACTCCCTTCAGGTGATGCAACCTTAGTTGTTTTATACTGAAACTTTCCTTCTAAAAGTGCTTCCTTGGTCTTATCCATATTTCTTTGCACATTAAACACACGCAGAGGTGGAGCAAGCTGAACTGGCTCTCTAGGCGAACGGCAATCATGCCGCCCGCCCTCAACTCGAAAGTGAAATAAAAAAGTGACCGGTTCGCGGATGAAAGGAAGGACAGAGAGGGAGGGGGTGGGTGCCGCGGATGAAAGTGAGAACCGGGGGGGTTCGCTCACTATTCTACGGCCGCCTAGGTCGCCTCTACGGACGCGCCGGCCCTGAACACACATCGGCCACAACAGGAAATAAAAAAAAAAACTGCAACTGCGTTAAATGCGTTAATTTTTTTTAATGCGTTAAATATTTCAAATTAATCTGGTGCGTTAACGTGCTAATTTTGACAGCCCTAGTTATTTTGCATATGTGCATATGTCTTATTTTACTAACATCATGCAGCCTTACTAGCTATTGTTACATTGAGGAACTAGTCCTGGACCATTTTTGGACCATTTAGATTTTAGTGTTGGAGGGTTCACAAACATCACAATAGTAGAATCCAATTATTCATTCATTCCTTCATTTTTCGTCGGCTTAGTCCCTTATTTATCAAGAATCGCCACAGTGGAATGAACCGCCAACTATTCCAGCATATGTTTTACACAGCGGATGCCCTTTCAGCAGCAACCCAGCACTGGGAAACACCCACACACTCTCACATTCACACACCTATACACTACAGCCAACCACTGAGCCACCGTGCCACCATAAACCAATTAAAGTTTTACAAATGCTAATGTGTCACTTTACAATACTCTTTACATAACCCTTAATGTTATGTTCCGTGTCCTACCCTTGCTGATGGCATAGTCTTGCATGTTTGACCACAGGCTGTGTGTGGGCTCTTTAGTAGATCCAAGAGCCAAATCCACCAGCACACTCATGTCAGCACGCAACTGACAGTCAAACGGTCTTTGCTCCTCGTTTCCACACAGAGCCACCTCCAGCAGAGAGCTAATGCACGCATCTGAAACACACACACGCATTGTTTTTAGCTTGAACATCAACAATGGTCCTTGCATCTGTTTTTACTTCTATAAAAGTGTGGCCACCTTAGCCAAACTTCAGAGACATGTTTTTGTATATAGTGTGTTTTATGAAGAACCAAAAAAGCTGTGTGGTTGTGGTTTTCACCTTCATGATCAACACCCAATCATACAAATTTATACTGAAATTTCTCAATTTCACCACCACAGTGTTGCTTTGGACAAATAACTAAACGTAAACTTTAAAGAGCAACAACACATATTACCAGAAGACAAAAAAGACATTTAATGAAAAGTACTATGTGTGTGTATTTGCATACCAAGCTGGGGTATATCAGTCTCTAGGCCATTACTAAAGAGTGGTGTTTTGAGCCAGTGGGTGGTGTGCTGTTCCTCTGCTGAGGGTGCTGCTCCTTGTAACATTCCTCCAAGACAACGTCCCACCAGCAGAGCTGCGGTGCGCTCCAGATCCACCAACCACACCCAGCTCTGCGCTGGTCCTGACACACACACTGGATCAACCAGATCCGGAGAGCCTACAAGGAGAAAACAGAAGGAAAAAACTATTCTCAATATATTAAACTAGCTGATGGTTGATAATAAAGCTTATTTGACATGCTGTTCTGGGAGGGAGCCCAGAGGTCACGAGATCCTCCTATTTTCCCAGTTAAAATGAGTAGCAGCTTGGACCCGGAAACAGTATTACAAACATCTCCGATATATCACAGCTTAATAAACAGATTAGACTACATTTTTGTCCACAAAATTAAAGTCAGTGGTGTTTATAAAATTTTGCCCAGTCTTATATTCTCACCAAGCAAAATTTAATTAGAAGAAAGTACAGAAAATAAACCTAACACTTTATAATTTTACAGCTTAAACTGTTGTCATTTATTTTCATACATTTTAAAATATAACTTATTACTGTGGTGCATCATTTTCAGTATGATTACCTTCAATGTCACATGACCCATCAAAAATCATTGCATGCTGATTTGATTTGGGGCTGCACGATTAATCGAAAAAAGTAATTGAAACTAACATTCAAAACCTGTAATCCATCTAATTTCTCCTCTACCGCATGTGATCACGTGTCCCTAGTCTGTTAAGCCTTTAAGACGGCATATTTTCCATTGCATTAATTTAGGGGAGAGCGGGGCACAAAGTAACAATTTTTGACTTTGGCCAAATAATAAACAAAGTAAAGGTGTTAGACAAACCATATTTTTACCAGCAACACACAAGCCTCTCCTACAAAAGTTAATTAAGTTTAGCTAATTCAAAAGAATATTACTGATTAAAGCTAAAGATGTTTAGCACAAATCCGCCATTCTTGCGTGCAGAGTGACCACTAAGGCTTGGCAACCACACCACAAGATAATCTGGCTATTTTAAGCTGATTCTCCTCTTCCTAAGGATACTAAAGTTTATCTTATGAGATTTTCTTTGCCTAAAATTGACAGAAAATCAAAGCTAAATATATGAACAAACTATATTGCATATTTGAAGCTGATATCTCAAAAAATTAGCTTACAGTAAGATTTTGTTTGGCCGCAGTAACAAACAGGACGACCAGATGATATCTAGTTTACATGGGTAATTATAACAGAGTTTCTGCAGATATCATAATGTCAAATTTAAGACTTTTTAAGACCATTAAGTTTTAAATTTAAGAAATAGATCACAAAATGGAAAAAAAATATATATATTTTTTTTTAAATCACAAAATTAGTGGCACAATAAATTTACAGTACTGAAGACAGGTTAGATGCACCATTGAACAACAGGAAAACAAACATCTTAAGGCTGATTTATACTTTCGCCTGGTGCCACATCATGCACATCCGCTGACTGTGTGCGTACCTCACGAAACGGACGAGGCTCTTTAAAACAACAAGTCAGACGGATAAACGGAGAAGTAGGAAGTTTCTAGAACTATGTCATATCATTAATATAGTTCAAGATTTTAAAACTAATTATTTTTATACATTAATGATTATAAGGATTTTTATAATAATTCAAGATTTTTTAATCAAGCTTTTGTTCATATTTCGGACAGTTCTACCTATTAAAGATAAATATTAATGACAACAAAACATGGGTTGCTCTACAATTATATTTTTATTATGGAAAAATAAAAGCAAAAATGTACACTTACTAAAAATACTGATGTTTTTTAATTTTATTTTGTCTACTCAATAATTCCCACATTACTGTCTGGCTAGTTTCTGTCCTCTACTTATAAGCTAAAAAGGCAATAGTAGTCCAACATTCCTGACCCTTATCACCAATAAAGCCTAGAAAAACAGGGCATGAGTATATTGTAATATCAAATATTCCTTTCCAGGTATCAAAGAAATAATTTGTTACTTAATTTAAGTTTGTAACTAATAAATTGTTTTAAATTCAAAATTGTAATATATGCATCAGTGTAAAACCTATGAATGGTGGAAAAGCATATTATGTAATATTAAAACCAACCGGGTCTCCACTTTTGCATGGCCTATCTTTTTGGTTTTGACAAACTTATCCCTCAAGTTTTTCTAAACTTTTACAAAAACTTTCCTTCCCTCCCACTGTTGCAATTTCTAGCCAAGAATTATTGTTCATCGGATTCTCCCTATGATCATGCATGGACGGATTATCAAAATATCTGTACAGGCGTACCTGTTTCAGACAAAATCTCTTCAAAGTGATTCATATTCAACTTAAATCAAACCTGGCGCCACACGAACTGTTCACTCGAGTTTCCAAAGATTTTGTGTGCTCCATCAGCCGAAATCATGTCATGCGCACCCAAAGCAAACCTCCGTAAATACGTAGATGACGTCAAATTTGCCGTGCGCACTGAGTTCAATTACAGAAAGCATGTTGGTCTCATTTGTAGTTGTAATCCCGCAAATTACATTTGGACTAAAGAACTACAACACCACAAAAACCAAGCAACAATAAAACAGAATTTAAATGAGCATTAGATGTAGCGTTACATAGACATCAGAAAAATAAGACCTGTGCAAAATTATTTAAGACCTAAAACAGTGAATTTAAGACATTTTAAGGCCTAAAATTTAGATTTTTAAATTTTAGACTTTAAGACCCCGCAGAAACCCTGAAAAAGTGTGCTCCCAAGTTGAGGAATATGAACTGTATTCTTTTCATATTTTAGACAACATTTATATAGCAGATGTAAAATTATAAAGCAGTATGGGAAGTTTGATGGTATTTTATTAGAATTCAGCCTCTAAAACATATCCATTAAAAAAAGTACATGTAGATTGCTGTAGCAAAGTAATGCTTTACGACTATCAAAACAAGTCAAGGAAACTAGAAATTTGATATATAACTTGTGATGAAAGCTTTATGTTTAGACTACAATATTATGGTTTAACAATGTAACTAAAAAACTAATCTGTGTTTTGGTCATGGACAGATGGTTATAGGTGATGGACTGAATGGGATTTAAACCTACACACAGCTCTGAAAACAAAATTCAAAACATGTGAAGATTTTGCTGAAAACCTGTAAATGAAAGTCTGACCGTGTAGTGGCCACTGCAGCTCCTGCTCCTCTAGAGGTGTGGCTGCAGGCAGGAGTTTGTTGAGACGGTCCAGAGGTGGAAGAAGGTCTAAGAGAAAGCTGAGCAGAGGCCGTGCCACCCAAACAGGCAACAACAGCAACGATGTCACAATCTGACACAGCATACTGCCCGCTGCTGACATGTAGATCACATCTACAACATCCAGACAGAAGCAAATTTAGCAGGTTCATTAACATTTAAATGGGTATAGCTTAAACATGTGTGCACTCACATACCTCGCAGTTTCTCACGCACGCTGCCATTCCCAGAGCTTTCTCTCAGAAGGGTTGCGGAGCGATTGAAGATATCGGTTGCGTGAGGGAGTAACAACTGCAAGTGTTTATGGAGAAGTGCCACACTACTGGAGCCCTGAAAACACACAGACTTCTTCTCAGACTCAATCAAATGAACATGTGGCGATGCGTGTTTAATTGTGTGTGTGTACCTCTGTAACACAGTTGATGTGGCAATAGGCCAGCAGTTGTTTCTGCAAAGAGCAGAGCAGTTCATGGAGGTGTGCTGGTTGGCTGCTATCAGATGAAGATGTTCCCTGCAAGATCTTATCACTGTTCTTCTCCAGCTCTCCAAATGCCTGATCCTGTGCAGTCAACACACAGAGAAATATTCAAGAACAGGATGATGATCTTGGATGATGATCTCATAAACATAACCACAATGTTAATACTGGGTCATAAGAACGAAAGGCAGGGTTTCTACAGGTGCCACAAAGTTAAATTGAACACTTTTTAAGACAATTTTAAGACCATTATGAATGAAATTATAGACTTAAACAGGGCTTAATGCTTAGGATTTTTTTAAATATACTTGTTAGAAAAGACTTTCACTTTCCCAATCAAAAATGAAAAAAATTTGATACATTTAAAATAATTTGATTAAATATATTATTCATTTTCAAATATATCCATTTACAAATCCTATAACCTTTACCAAGAATAGAAGAAAACAGCTGTCAATTACTTCAGTCTACAATAATAATAATAACAATAATAACAATAATAATAATTTAATAACAATAAATATAGGTCAGGTCAGAATCCTTAGCAGTTAATATCCGGAGAACTTTTAAGCAAATGTTACTGTAAGGAAAGTAATTAAATGCTACTTTTACATAAAAAGATAAAAGTTTAATTAAGATTGGGATTGTTGGTGATTGTATGGGTGTTAATGGCCAGATTGGGTAGCTATACATGATCAAAGGAAAATTAAGACCTGTTAAAAAAGGTTTAAGAGCTACAACACAACATTTCAGTAGATTTAAAACTTTTTAAGGCCTAAAATTTAGCTTTTGAGATTTAAGACCCCGCGAATACCCTGGAAAGGATTCAAAAGTTACTTGACGGACATAAAAATGTTACATAACTGACATAAAGTGTTTTCACTAGACTAAAGTTCACCCAAAAATGAAAAGTCTGTCATCATGTACTCCTCCACTTGTTACAAACCTGTTTAAATTTTTTTCTTCAGTTCTGTAGATCACAAACGAAGACATACTGAAGAATGTTGGAAAAAAAACATCAACTGACTTTCACAGAATTTTTGTTCCTTTCAGTGCATTTTGATGGTTGTTTTATTCCAACATTATTCAGAATAACTTGCTTGGTTTTCAACAAAAGAAATAACTGCATAAAATGTTTAGAACCATGAGAGAAACAATTACATTTTCTTTAATTTTCAGGTCATTTTTGAGTGAACTTTTCCTTATGCGGTTCATGCAACTTGACACAGAAATGTGTATCAGAGGTTGCATGCAATAGAAAGGTTATGGAATACACAATTTATCTTCTCAAATCAGTTTTCATTCCCTCAAAACAATGTTTACAATAATAAAAGCATAATGTGAACCACATTGAACAACATGATAATATTCTGCATGCTGCTGTCCTCAAAAACATACTAATATGGCTGAGAAATCACAGATAAGCAATATTTCACCTGAATATACATATACAAAATATTTACCACAAAACAATGGCAAGAAAATATGCAAAGAAAATATCAATATCTTAGTCTTAGTAGGTTGTATGCAAAAAATAAATAAAAGCACATTGATTAACAAAAAAAACTAAATGTTATCATTTGGATCATATTTTGGAAAAGTCACATGTTTTAAATCCTTTTTGAACCCACTAGATGCATGAGAGCAGACATTAAATCAACATATGAGGCACTGCACATCTCATCAACATTCAGTGTTCTTAGTCTTTAAATAAGCAAGCTTGGCAATTAAACGTTTGCGCAACAAAATCATTATTACCCCTATTTTCCCCAGTATTATTGCTTATCCATATAAGTGTTACGGTCTGTGGAAGTTTGTTGCTTTCTCCCACTCTGTCGCTCTCTCTATCCTTGTCTGTCATTCGCTCTTTGTCCCTATCTTTCACCCTATCACCTTTTGTTCTGCTTTTTTTGCCTTTACAGGTATCTGCTGATTGGATCCTGAACCTGTCACTCCTCATTAGGGCGTTTCCTCATTGACCAATCAGGCTTCGTTCCGCTGACTTTAAATTTGACCGGCACGCCTTGTTTGCAGTGCTGTTTGTGTGGTGTATGATGATTTGTTCCGTGTCTCTGAACTAATCCAAATAACTATAAACTCAATATGGTTTAAGAGTTTATCATTCTTTTTTGGGGAAAAAGGAAGTCACGCGACATACATTTTGCTCGTAGTTAAATGAGTGAAACAGTAGGTAAGTGGACGAGCGCCGCTTTTTGTATTTTTGTTTTTTATTTTAGGGAGTGTACTTTATTGCCGTCACATATGCTGAAGATTTCGGTTTCTATTTTACAATTTTTAAATCTTTAGTAAGTTTAGTTTGGTGTTCTAGTTAATGCAGCTGCTAGTTTTGTTACGTTCTTTGCTTTGGTGCCACTCTAGTTTCTTTTACCCCCTGTAACATTTGGTTTGATTATATTTCTGTGATTGCTTCTATTTATTTTCAAATGCACAGTACAAAGCTCATACATGCCTCATTTGTTGACTTTATCCTTTTTCTGAATGTTACATTTTCTCTCCCTAGACAGCTTATTAAATTGTAACAGCAATGTTTGTATTTAAAGAGCCCCTATTATGGGTTTTTGAAAATGAGCTTCCCTGCAGTGTGTAACAGCTCTAAGTGAAGTGAAAGATCCAGCTAAGGCTTAAATCTGAAAGTGCACCGCATTTAAAACTATTGATACATCTATAAAAGAGTCGACTCATAGTTGTTCAAATGAATCGCCTCTGTAACGAGTCTTTAGCCTTTATCAGCGTGATGTCGATATGGAACTCAAGCCCCGCCCATTTGTTGCATGCACAGACCCAGGAAAATTTAAACCCCCGGCCCGCCCACAAACACTGTAGAAAGAAAAAGAGGAAGACAAACACTGTAGCAGATCCCAGTTGAATCATGTCATGAAGACGCTGTGCTCTGAAGTGTGAGGGAAAGTTAGTGTTATTTTCTCTACCCAAAGATGAGGCTGTGAAGAGTCAGTGGTTGAAGTTTATTTTGGCAAAATTACTTCAGCATTATAGCCCAGCCTTGTGCTGTTCCCATCATTTTTCTGACAAGTGCTTCAGCAATCTACACGCTTACAACGGGGCATTAGTCGGCTGTTTGTTAAAGGAAGGATCAGAAAAGACTATATAGGACTTTATCAGAGCTTGACAGGATCTTTACAGTACACAGTTCATGGATCAGTTTCTTCCTCCATTTCACAAGTGTGGGCAAGTGCAATTAAAATGGCTGCCTCCTTGTTTTCTCTAGCTTGTAATTATGTACTTAATTGTGTTTTGTTACATGTAACCGCTTTTACTGTATCTGGTTAACTCTTCATATTCCCATATTACGTCTAAAACCATGTTGAAAATGTGCCGCTTTGTTTACGAATTTAAATGCGTTTGTAAGCTTGCGATCTACTGCCGTTTATCGTTGCTATGACCACCGTCAGCTGTTCCTACACAAGTGTGGAGGTCAAGTTTCAAAATAGTTCAGCTTTTGCCACTGTGTGGATTGATACTGAATGTGTGTCACTGTTGGTTAGCATGGTTAGAAATAGAGCAATATGCTGCTGTTTAACTGCACTGTTTTAATGCACACCTGCATTGGGCTCACACACACACTGCAGTGTGATTACTTTAACACTGTTGATAAGCCGTGGTGGGCATTTCTCTCTGTCTCGTGCTGAACGCAGTTGACCACAACAGACTGGGTCATCGGATCAGCGCAGATGGCATGGCACTAAGGAGCGGTTTGGGAACAAATGAATTGCTGAACCAATCATGTAGGAGTCCTCGGGATAATTAGGTAAAAATAAATACATAATGTAAGACAATGAAAGTGTTTTTTGATCTTGCATGCATATCAACCTGCTGTTGGAGACACCAAAACCAAAATATGACCTTTTTAAATGCATAATAGGGGCTCTTAAATGTAATTTTGAAATGATATTTCACCAAACAATAAAAAATGTACACTCTTTATTTACTCTCAATTTACCCACCCCTTTATTCACCCACATCCATACTAGGGGGAAAAGGTAAATCGCTACCAGATTCCAACATTCTTCAAAATATATTCTTTTGTGTTCAACAAAAAAAATTAAAAAAATTTCTTGGAACGAGAAATTAATTTTTTTTTTATTTTTGGTTAAACTATCCTTTTAAAGAAACACAATAAATAAGCAAATGCTTATTTAATGTATACATGTAAATCATAACTAAGAAATCTCTGCCAAGAACTGACCGTGTAAAAGCCCAGGTTCCTGAGTAGAGTTTTCATGAGGATCTCTGCCAAATGTGTGTCAGGGTGAGTGTCAGAGTGAGTGCCAGGCACATGGGTGGAGTCGGAGGGCTGAGCGGGAGGTTCAGAAGCATCTGGAGGACAGCTGTACCCCAGCAGAGACGCCACATGAGTGTGATCCTGCAGACTAGTGAGGATTATGTCCAGCTGCATCCTCTGTGACAGAAGAAAAATACACATTCAAACTGACCATGACTGATGCTTTTGTAAATTAACTTCTATTCTTTACAAACAGGCACCTGTCCTTTGGAGAGGCTCTCCCAGCGGTCTGGTCCTTGAGGAAGGAGTGAATGCAGTAGCTCCATTCTCTCTCTCAGAGGAGGCAGTAGCATTGTTGCTCCCACAGACAAAGTCTCAATGACAGCCTGCAGAATACAAACATTGATCAGAGAAAAATGCAGGTCACAGCAACAAATATGAGAAAAACCACACAAACCTCCTGGATTTCATCTGGAACTGATGCATCCATCAATCGGAAAAGAAGATTGCGGAGTGGACGTGCTTGTCGCCCCAAGATGCTGGTGGCCACGCCCCCTGCCAACGCTAAAGCAAGGTGATTGGACAAGAGCCGTAAACATAGTTTTAAGAAGTTATGATGCTCCCTGTTGGCAAAAACAAACCAAGGACACAATTTACTCCTCCAATTGAACAAGACAACACATTCAATATTTAATTCAATATTTGATTAAATATCAATGAAATGACATTAGCAGCAGCAGCAATTCTCCAGGGATATTTAATGTGCGTAAAAAAAGGCACCAATTGTCTGCAAGTCTTAGTCATGTCAGAGGACATTGAATTACATGAAGATAAAAAATAAGGCTATGAGGGATAGACTTGCATCTTTACACAGTAGGGGCTGTATAAGCCTCCTGCATCATGTCATTTTCAATTTCTGAGCACTGAAAGATGTTTCACCAGCTGAACATTAAAAATGCTGCTATCATGGATAAAGTCAATGAAGGTTGGCAGAATACACACTTGGAAGATGGAAAAGGCAGAGGTGGGATCTCGTTGTTGATGCCATCACAGTATCGCTCCAGAAACGAGCGGAGGTGAGAAAAAGTGCTTTCTTCCAGGTCCACACAGTACGGCCGATGCCAGGCCACCACCTGCCTATATAAACACACACGAATAACAGCTTAGATATGGAAATGTTGACAAATTAAGAAACAAATATCAGAACAGAAACATTCTTTAAAATATCTTCTTTTGTTAACAGACAAAAGAAACTCAAATGGAGGATTGAATTGTTCATTGTTGGGTGAATTATCCCATTAAAAGAAGCTTAGAGAAGTCAGGTTAATTCTAAGCTGCAACAACTAATTGATCAAATCGATAACCATGGTTAAAGAAATTTGTCAATGAATGTTATCGATTAGTTGGGCTGCTCATACACAGCCGATCAAGCAATAAAGGGTAAGGAACTGGCTGCAGGAAAAATCATGCTCCCCTTGTCCTCCAAGGCATGACAGCATTTTACATTACATGCCTCTAAGACAGTAACCTGGCTGCTAAGCAAAACTGAACTTTCATGGCATGGAAGTAGCCTACCACAGTCATCTTCAATGTGTCAAATGCTATAGTTTAAGTGCTTTTGTTTAAATTGTTTACTAACTTCAGGACATTCGCGCCAGATCAGTTCAGTTGCGACTCTTGAGTATCACACGGCACAATCACAGGTATTATTCAAAATCAGTAACCAACAGCCGCAGCAGTAGAATGTTACAAATAGTCAATGTTGTGTTTTTTAGCGAATCCTAATAATGTTACATTTATGTACTGAGCAGTGTAAGTTTATCTGTTATTCTGATTTTTACCTCTTTTGTTTCAAAAATAAATACTTGTTTGTTTATTTATTTAGATTTTTCAACAAAGTCTGCTGCTTAATATCTAATTGTCAGCATGTTTATGTCCTAATTTCATAATGTTAATATAATAGGAGTATAACACTTGTTTTGCTTTGTAGATTTTGGATCTAAATCTAGTTTTACGGTTCAAAAACAAACTTAAAGTTTAAAATGTCAAAATTAAAGCTCAATAAACTCTGAATGTGGCTTTCTTTATTGTATATTTTAAGTATATTTCTATGCATGCATAAAACCCTGATTTAGAGTTTTATAGTTATATTGACAAAATGGGAAAAAAGCTCATTTTATTTATCAAATTAATCAAAAAAATTAATAAATAAATCAATATATCATACATCAAAATATCAAAATAATCATTAGTTACAGACCTAGTTATGTCATATTTATTTTCATAGCACTTTATACAGTATAATATATAGCTACGCAGTAATAAAAAAAATATTAATCAACTGTGCAAATTTTAATTACACTTTATTTTTTAACCAAGAAACCCATAAGGCAGGGCTGTCCAAACTTGGTCCTGGAGGGCCGGTGTCCTACAAAGTTTTGTTCCAACCCCAATCAGACACACCTGGGCTAGCTAATCAAGCTCTTACTAGGCTTTCTAGTAAGTAACATCCTTGCAGCTGTATTGAGGAAAGTTGGAGCTAAAATCATAAGGCCATAAGGTGACAAAACTGAGAAAAAAACTTAAAAGAAATCAGACACATTCGGCAGGAAAGGGTTCAACAGAACTGCTAACCTGTCTCTCGGGAGGGCAGTCCAAGCCAGACTGTGGGAGGTGCCAGCAGAGATCTGCTGAATGGCTACTCCATCTAAACCAATCACCTTTTTAGGTTTGGTGATGGGGCCAGTGGAATTCCCTTGACCACACTGACCCATGGAGTTATTACCCCAGGCATACACTTCATTGTCTGCAACAGAAATATCCACATGAAAATGATGAAATGCAAGTGCAACTATTTAACATTTGAGGTACTTGTAAGACTAGCATGAACTAAAAAAGCACAGGACCTTTCTTTGCCCATACAAGTGAATGACAAATGTTCAGTACACCGCGTCAAATTGTCTGTGACATCATGAGTGAGGCCCCCTCGCTTCACCTTATCTGAGTCTGAGTCAGCACATACTCTTCTGCTACTAATCTGACCCCGTTCTCTCTCTCTCTTCACTATCTCCAAATACAGTTCAACCACTCTTACAGGACTGCCCTAATAGCAGCACTTTACAAAACCAACAGCACCTAATCTCTAGCCTTTGACCATGGACTTTACAGTAGATATCTTTAAAGCACAGAAAAAGCTGGAAAAAATTAAGAATTTATAAGGATGAAAAAGTACAAACCTTAAGTGTTCTGTATAGACTATTTTATCGAAAGCAATACCTGAAAATGTCTACTTTAATGTTTTAAATAACATTTCTGAAAAAAAGTCAAAATACAGGCTAAATAAGAATTCATTGCAATTTAGCATAACCTTTATACATTTATGTAAAAAATTTAGTCCGTTCTTATTAATACTTTTAATTAAATCATATAGTGTAATTCACCGTAAAATATAAGACTGTATAAAGTTTTTGATTTAGAAAAAAAAAAAAAAAAACGGAAAAATCCTTAAATAAAATTCAATTAGTTACCCAGCCCCTTACAGGAACATCTCGATCTTTTGTTGCATTATTGAGCAATGTTATCACTTTACCAACTACTTAAGAAAGCCATCTTTCTGTATTCA
>CAIGQZ010001108.1:14174029-14185779 GCA_903798205.1 Danio tinwini
TAATATAGTATAACGTAATATAACGTAATATAACATAATATAGTATATCGTAATATAATATAACGTAATATAATATAACATAATATAGTATAACATAATATAGTATAAAGTAATATAATATAACATAATATAGTATAACGTAATATAGTATAACGTAATATAACAAAATATAATGTAACGTAATATAGTATAATGTAATATAATATAACATAATATAACGTAATATAATATAACGTAATATAGTATAACGTAATTAATATAATATAACATAATATAATGTAATATAGTATTATGTAATATAATAGAACATAACAATATAACATAATATAATATAACATAATATAATATAATACAATGTAATATAATATAATGTAATATAATATAATATAGCGTAATATAATATATCGTAATATAATATAGCGTAATATAATACAACGTTATATAATATAACGTAATATAATATAGCATAATACAATATTATATAACAAAATATATTATAATGTAATATAACGTAATATAGCATACGGTAATATAATATAATGTAATATAATATAACGTAATATATTATAACATAATATAAAGTGATATAATATAAAGTAATATAATATAACTAATATAATATAACATACTATAGTATAACCTAATATGTAATATAGTATAATGTAATATAATATAATGTATTGTAATGTAATATAATATAATATAATATTATTGCTTTCCTCACCATTGTCTCCACCTCCAAAGGACCAAACTGTGCGTCCATCTTTGGACAGAGCAATGGTGTGGGAGCTTCCACAAGACACCTCACCCACATTACTGATGTCTTTAATTAGTGTGGGAATGTTCCTGCTGTTGCTGTCGCCATGACCTATAATTACAGACACATGTAATCAATAAAGAGATACATCATTTAAAAAAAATGCTGAGTAAAGCAACAAGTTTTTGGTAGGGATGCGCCGATCAGGATTTTTGGAGCCGATACAGAGTACCGATTCCTTGTCATGTTGATTGGCCGATACTGATGATATGATATGATGATGCATAACACATTTTCATTCACTCTCGTCAAGTATTTACACTAATTTGCAGCCGTCATGGAGCGGTTATGAATATGTGGGAGACTCGCGGAGCTTCAGACAGAGGTCATACGGTTGGATGAGACACTAGATAGGGGCGATCACTCTGCTCGCGTCACAGCAGCTCCAAACACTGGATATACAATGGTTGCAACAAAGAGACCATCACTCCTGCAAGTCATGCCAATAAACTGCATCTGTGTGTATTTTAGCTGATGTGACGCGAGCACACTGATCGCTCATGCCCCTACACATCATTCATCTCCTCACGTGTTGTAGCTGCTCTATGTATAACTCAGGATGTATGTTTTATGTGCATCTCCCTCTGCTTGTAAACTCACAAACAAACACTTGATCAGTTCATGACATCGGCCAGATCAGTGAGTACCAATCAAGTCATTAAATGTGATTATCGGCCGATACCAATGTCCGGCCGATCGATCGGAGCATCCCTAGTTTTTGGAGATGCTTTAAAGGGATAGGTTACTTGAAAATTAATTCTTTGCCTCTCCCTTCACTTGCTCCAAAACCTTTATGCGTTACTTTCTTCTGTTAAACACAAAAGAAGATATTTTGAAATAAGCTGTAAACCTGTAACCATTGACTTTCATTGCATTTGTTATTCCTACTATGTCAATGGTTACAGGTTTTCATTTGGGTTATTTTGCTCCAAGGTATTAATGGATGGAGTATCTTTAGCAAACTTAATTTATATTATAGATATAAAATAATCTACAAAATTATAGCTAGGGTTTCCCCAAAAAATGAGTAGGGTCTGTCTGTGGACTGCAAGACAGGGGCGTAACATGAAAGTGCCTTAGGGGCGTAACTTGAAGTACGTTGGAGGCTTAACTTTAAGTTATGGAGTCATGTTAAAACTATGCTGTCGGCTAGATGGCGCTGTACATCAGTTATTAACGTCTACACCTACTTCCCACCTAAACCAAACCATTAAAGTTATTAACGTCTATACCTACCACAACCCTAGACCCAACCATCGTTATTAATAGGGATGCACCGATACCATTAATTTGGAACCGATCCGATCCAGATACCAAAATTCTGAGTATCGACCTATTCCGATACTGTGCTGTTTTATTTTTATTTTTTTAAGCCTAATACAGTTTCTATAGTTCTGGTGGTCACTTCTGCGCAGCCGGTGCGCTTGATAAACAGCTTGATGCATGCGCGCAGTCCTCCGGTATCTGCGGACACTATCAAAACAGCAGCACAAAGGGAAGAAATCAGTGCGTTGAGGATCTGTCCAATGTATTATTAAGCTTTTTCTAATTTAAACTTTCAGGTAGGCATACTTTGTGTGTAAAGAGCAGGTAATAACCCTCTCTTCTGAATGTGATCTGCTGATCTAACAGACACAGCGTAACATGATTCAGAAACAGCAATAAACTTCATGTTACGGGTCAAAATGAACTCATTTAATGCAAAACTAAATGCATTTCTCCACACTGATTATTAAAACTAACAGGAACAAATAGTCTTGGAGAGTTTATGTCATGAACGCGACACACAGTGAATAGTGATGAATGGAGAATGATTGACAGGTGCAGCGGCGGAAAGTGCTGAACTAAACATGAATTTAAACACGTGAATATTCATCTCTGCTTCACATTAAACTATAGAATGGCTTCAGAACATTTGAGATATAGTAGGCCTACATGACAACTTTCTATTGCCTTATAAAAGGCTACCTTCGTGGCTTTTGTTGGCTTGTAAATTACACAGAATATAGCGCACACGCAAGATCGAATTTGGATCAGTACCAGCTGGCCGATTCCCGATCCAGCAAAAATATGCGGTATCGAACCGATATCCGATCCAAGTATCGGGATCAATGCATCCCTAGTTATTATTGTCTACACCTTGCCTAAACCTAAACCCAACCATCACAGTTATTAACCTGTACACCTACACCAACCATCTCAGTTATTAACGTCTACACCTACCACAACCCTAAACCCAACCATCACAGTTATTAATGTCTACATCTTCCCCAACCCTAAACCCAACCATCAGAGAGTTAATAAAGTATAGCCGTGAGTTGCGGAGGCTTTTATACTTGAAGCATTTGGCATTGTACTGTTATTTGCAACCAGAGGGGGCGACACCAAGTAGGCTAACTGTCATGACAAAACAAATGAAGTTCGCCATCTTGCCAACAACATCTCGTTGTGAGGTCTTGCCTGGTTCAACAGGACCTCGATAACTTCAAGTTACGCCTCTAACTTACTTCAAGTTACACCCCCGTCTTGCAGTCCACAGACAGATACACTTGCAAATAATACTCCAAATCTCAGAATAGCAATCCATGTCATATTTAATATATATTTAAATATGTACAACAAAAGTATATAGACAAACAGAAATATACCTAATCGGCCAAAGTCGCCCTCTCCCCAGGTGTAGAGCTCTCCATCCTCACTGACAGCAGCACTGTGTCTGTAGCCTGCAGAAACACAAACCACCACCTACAAACAAACAGCAAAACACAACCAATTAAAACACACAGATCTGCTCCGAGAGCCCAAAAAAACTCAAGTGAAGCATTATTGCATGAGTCCAATACCTTTCCTTGTAGAGGCCCCTGGATCAGTTTGGGGTATTTCTGGGTAGAGCTGTTTCCGTGACCCAGTTTGCCATAGTCTCCATCACCCCAGCTGAATACCTCACCCTCACTAGTGAACGCTAATGTGTGGCCGTCTGAGCCTTTGGATGATGAAACTTTCTTAATGGCGCGGTGAGGTTCGAAGGTCAGCTTCTTAAGAGTGGATTGGTTGTTTGAGTCTCCCAGTCCGAGGCGACCATAACTTCCCTTTCCACATGCTCGCACTGACCCGTCAGAGGAGATGACGAATGTGCAGTACTGGCCGGCTTCAATCTGAAAAACAGGAGGTCAGAAAATGTTCATTCCAGTCATAAATAAGTATACTATTGTTGTTTAAGTAATTATCTTGTCTAATCTCACCAGTCACAATGTCTATTTACTTATTTCTGAAAGCTTGTTATTGGTTTTAGGTATGAAATGAAACCTTTAAAGGCAAAGTATGTAATTTTCAAGATTGAAAAGCAATTGCTGATAAGAGACAAGTATGATGTGGCACACAACAGCGGAGACTTTATTATGCCACAGTAGAACGATTTCGGTCATGAAGTAGTAGTGTTGTTTTATCATAATAAACAAAGTTTATATTATTATGCTGCTGTGTGCAGTCTTATAAAATGCACAACACAATAAAGCGTCTTCAGTATTTCCCTGTTTTCTATGAAACCAAACCAAAAATTGAAGGTATGTGACAGTCTGTGTGACTAGTTAAAGTTGCTTATTTTTCAAAATGTCCCAAGTCAGCAAATACACACAACTTAGCAAAATATATAACACTGTTCTGGATATTTTAATGAAAACGTGTGACATATTGTGCCTTTAAATTAAATAATAGATTTAACGGATTTAAAATATATAAAAAAATATATTTAAAATCCAAATGCACTAATATCACATGAGACGAGATGCTTTCTACCGTTTGTGCATCACTGAAGCTGGGAGCAAGTTTGGGCTGAAGGATCTTCTCTTGAGTTCCCTCTACAAGCTGATGGCTGCTGTTGCTGCCCCACACATAGACCTCACAGGTCTCAGATACCATGGCTGCGTCTCCTGCCTGGATGCTGTCCGGACTCGCACATGTTCTTGAGTAGTCTGAAGCCATGCGGCACACCTGTGACATCAGGAAAAAACAATTAACTGAAATAAAAACTGGTATGAGTTATGATTCAAACAATCTTTTTTTTGATAGAGCAAAATAGACTGGAAAACTGAATTCAGGAGTAACAATAGTCTAAAGACAAATTGCTTACACTGGTAATAAAAAGATGAAGTGAAAGGAAAATATCTGACCTAATTGTTTTAGAATACAAGGCAAATTTTAAGAAAAAAAAAAAAAAGAATTCAGAAATTTAGAAAATAGATAAGAAAAACTCGAAAATTCTCTCATTATTTGGATTTGTGGATTTATAAGTGATGGGTTTCAGCAAAATGTTAATGACTGTATATTCGTTTGACTGTATATTCTAATATGTCTTTTTTTCAGCATATACAGAATGTTAATTTCTGTTTCTCTCACTTTAAATGGTACTTTTTACAGTAAAAAATGAACATTGTTAACATTATTAACATTGTTATATGACTTTTACAACTTTTGTACGCTAATGTTAACTAAAGGGCCCTGAAAATAATTAACACATGCTTAGCTTAGGTTTTTTAATTGTATACAGTGCCCAAAATGTCAATATTGCAACAGAAACCAAACTGTTAAAACAAAATTTTTTGGAATGCCCTATTTTTTATGTTCTCAGAAAACTATATTATTTTAATTTAAGATTTTTTTAAGCAGCATAAAATCTGTTATTATGCACTGCATCTATGTTATTTTGTTATGTGAAAGTATCCAATACATTTGCAGCGATGAGTAAATGACAAGCAATAACAGTAGAATAACAGTAAATGGTCAAACTACTCACGCTAGAAAGTGTATTTATGATAAAAATAAAAAAATTAAAATAGTACAATAAAATTTAAAAAGCACAGTTTGCAACATCAAGCAGTTTAACAAGCTGTTTGTACAAAAGAAAAAAACTCCAAAAAAAACAAAACAATGGAGGTTAGTGAAACCAGAAGTCTTGACAATTAAATTACAATGGCCTTGCCTGCTCTCGTGTGAGAAACACAACCGATTAGCTCCAGGAGTGGGCTGTTAATGTTTTTTTCCCCATAGATACCCCAAGATTAAACAAGTAAAAATTATTTTCCTGCTTAAAATGACATTTAATGAAATCTGAAAATTATCTTAGCATGGGGTAAAAATCAGAAACTAATATGAATTGGCTATATGAAATGGTCAGCTGGATCAAACAAAACCCAAAATATACAATGCTGTGGCTCAAATTAATTTAGGTCCAGATTTTGACATGCTGAGTACCGGCAGCTGCTGCTACCATTGAAGGATGAAAAAATTTATAGAAAACAACAAAGACTCTTTTATGTCAATGATTTATGTCACCAAATATTACAACCATTCTAGGTCATAAACAATTGTTCAATTGGACTCCTGTGAACTTGAGTCAAACTGAATACATAAAGTTCTTACGAAAGACGTCCTTCATTTCCAACAGAGCACAGGGCCATTTAAGTAATTGTTTTTTCTTGAAATAATAAAAGGCCTACTGTAGCATTTTTAATTGAATAATATATTAATTATTGTATTTACTTTTTTTAAAGGGTATTTAAATTATTGACATGCTAAATTTTTACTAATCTATTTTGCTGTGAAAAGGAAAATGTCTGAGTAACATTTGCAATCTTAGTAATATTTCATGACACTAGACTAAAGCAACACATTTGCTTATTTATTCATACATGATTCTTTTGACATAAAAGTCCTGTTAAATGTTCAAAATTTAATATAATAAACTAGTCGCCACTGGCTTGCTTGATTTGGGAATTGTAGAGCTGCGCATCGATAGATTTGCTCTTCAGTGTTTGGACTTTCAGCAGTTATAGTAATTTAAACCACACTGAACTGAACTAAACAACTCTAAACTGAACTTCAACTCTGAAAACTGGACTGACACTTTCAATTAACTAACTTCTATGTTAAGCTGCTTTAACACAATTTACATTGTAAAAGCACTATAGAAATAAAGATGAATTTAATTGCATTATCAACACATTTTAATCATAGCTGTATTGCATTACATACAGTGCATCCAGAAAGTATTCATAGCGCTTCACCTTTTTCACATTTTTTGTCACAACCTTATTCCTAAATTAATTAAATTAATTTATTTCCTCAAAATTTTACCCACGAAACCCTATAATGACAATTAGAAAAAAGATTTTTTTAAATAGTTGCAAATTTATTAAAAAAAAACCCTGAAAAATACCATGTACATAACTATTCACAGTCTTTGCTGTGAAGCTCTAAATTGAGCTCAGGTACATTGTTTTCACTGATCATTCTTGAGATGTGAACTCCAATTAAGCTGCTGAAACATGTGGTAAATTCAGTTGATTGGACATGATTTTAAAAAGGCATACACCTGTCTATATAAGGTCCCAGGGTTAACAGTGCATGTCAAAGCACAAACAAAGCATAAAGAGAAAGGAATTTTCTGTAAACCTCAGAGACAGGATTGTCTCAAGACACACGGCTGGAGAAGGTTACAGAAAAATGTCTGCTGCTCTGAAAATTGCAATGAGCACAGTGGCCTCCATCATCCATTAGTGGAAGATGTTTGGAACCACCAGGACTCTTCCTAGAGCTGGCCGGACATCTAAGCTGAGTAATCGGGGGAGAAGGGCCTTAGTTAGGGAGCTAATCAATAACCCGATGGTCACTCTGTCTGAGCTCCAGCATTCTTCTGTGGAGAAAGGAGAACCTTACAGAAGGACAACCATCTGTGCAGCAATCCACCAATCAGGCCTGTATGGTAGAGTGGCCAGACGGAAGCCACTCGCCACCTGGAATTTCACAACAACTCAGTGAATGCCCTTGAGTGTCCCAGCCAGAGCCTAGACCTAAATCCTATTGAACATCTCTGGAGAGATCTGAAAATGGCTGTACACTGTTGCTTCCCATCCAACCTGATAGAGTTTGAGAGGTACTGCAAAGAGGAATGGGAAAAATTCCCAAAGACAGGTCTGCCAAGCTTGTGGCATCATATTCAAAAAGACTTGAGGCTGTAATTGCTGCCAAAGGTGCATCAACAAAGTATTGAGCAAAGGCTGTAAATACTTATGTTCCAGATGAAAACATTCACAGAATAAAACTGCTAATGTACAACTAATGTAGTTCTGTAGTAATGTTTTCTCAGATGTATATCAAGGTAAGTGTGCAAAGGTCTCTCTAACACTCTCACAAACAAACAGACTATACTCCATATAACTCTATATAAAAGCCAGAAACTAAACATGTTTTGCACTGGAATTGATGATCAACAGTAAAAATGGCAAATTGTACCTCTTCCCAACAGGGAAAACTATCAACAATAAAAAATGCATGATTATATGGTGTGGAAATATAAATTTATATAATCTAGTTTCAAATTAACAGTGATGTATAAATAACTGAAAAGTTATATTCTTTGTTTATTAATTATATTATTTCATTCAAAACTATTGCAGCCCAGGAGTGAGAGACATTAAAACCTATTCCCTTCCTGAGCATGAGCTGAGCCAAAATGATGCAAATGCTTAAGGCAGGGTCCCAACGACTGTGCCTTTTTCTTTGGGTGATACTTTCAAGCTGGTCAGGGCTGGTGAAACCTCAACACCCTAAAACAAGATCTAGACATGCTCATTTTCTGTGTCTCCACCTAAAAACTCTGCCCCCTCCTAAAACACATAATAGACAGGACGACTCTGTCTCAAATCAGATTTTAAACATGCAGACTGCAGACTTGTAAGAGACTCCTGTAGGCTCTTGCAGACTTGTGGACTTTTTAGATGCTATTTGACTGCAGACTAACCAACACATCTATACGAAGAAATTCTGCTTGTTCGAGTCTCCTGAACTGTTCTCATTTACTATTTTTCCAACAATGGTGTCATGGCTTTGCAATTAAAAAAAGGTTGTTATAATAGAAGTCAATGAGGCAAATACAGCCATGGACATAATGAAAGGGTAGCAAATCACAGTGTATAATTGAGTTTTTGAAAAAAATCTAAGCATTTTTCCAATATATGTTTCAAAATTAGTCTATTTGCTTCAATACAGAGAACAATCTGGCCAAATTAAGACTCAAAAATCACCCCAGAGTGGATGAAAACGTCTCCAACATAACATAAGGGTTAAATAAAAATATAAATATAACATGGCGTCTATTTGCAACAAAAATACATATTTATAACCATGTTACCTCCTCAAACAGACAAAGTGCAGCTTCATATAAGGAACAGAGGCCATCAGCAGTGCGAGTCGGTTCTCTCCACTGGCTCCGGTCAGCAGAAGAACCCTAAAATCACCACAAAACCAGTTGTTAAACAATATCCAAAACATTTGTGAAAGCAGATTGTTTGAGAGTTTTAATCAGCACCATACCAGTGAGCGTCTCATCTGCATTAGAATGTTCATGAAGCAGTCATATCCCATTAGCCCCTCCTGGCTCTGCTCCAGACTGCTGACTCCGGCTGATGCGGCGAGGGCCATCTCAACCCACTCCAGCAGGTACCGCAGAGACCCTCGTTGTGCCGCCAAGCCTAATAGAAGTTCACACGCTAACCTTCGTCCCACCACATCGGCCCCTGAGTTCCGCATGGTAACTCCTTTTAGAAACGTGGTGACCTGAGCCAAGCAGTCCAAACCCATGGGTGGGATCTTGCTCTCATTGGCCAAAGACAGCGGCGGAAGCGAACCTACCACTTCAATGGCTGTGGTGATGACATCATTGCAAAGGTTGATCCCAGGACCAGCTGGAGGAAGCGTCCAGCTTTGCCGGAGCAAAGCAAAAAGCAAGCTTAGACCCGTCCGAACACCCATTTCAATAAGAGCATCTGTGCTAGAGCGTGGCCGCTCGCTAACTGCTTGCAAGTCCGCAGCACCCATAGTATTTTCAGTCGAGTGCTGCTGCTGTTTGACTTTCCCCTTGTCATGGTATTTGTTAGAAAGCGCGTAAAAAACCCGCTGCAGGACCAGCAGGCGTTTGCGGAGGGCAGTGGCAAACGGCGAGTCCGAGCACACTGTCTTGGCCAGAGCGAGTTGACTGGCCAGCAGAGCATCCAGATAATGCTCCTGTTCATCGCTGGACAGACACTCTCGCTCAAAGTCTGGCAGCTGAGGGCCCTTCAGACAGAGCACCTGCTGAGGGAGGACCACCACCTCCTTATTGGTCAGCAGTTTGCCGTAGAGCAGCGCCACACCCTCACGGGTGGAGATGGACTCACTGTCCTCTGAGATCCAGGAGCTGTTCAGGTGCTCCAGCCATTTGAGTTTTACTGGAGGTATCATTGCAGCCATGGTGCCACCTTACATCCTCCACGTCACATCTGAGAGATAAAGAATAGTGAATACACAATAAATGTGATCTATAAATGGTCATTATTTAGTGAATCTAGAGCTGAAGCAATATTAACATTTGATAAAACAATAGTTGTTTCCATACATCTATTTTTATGCAAATATTGGATATGCACATAAAAAACATGCGTATAACTGAGCAGGATAAAAAATGTATTTGATAAGAAAAGATGCAAGTAAACTACGATGGAAACACTTTAACTGAACAAATTCCAGTATGTGCATTTAAAAAAGGTCATGTGATTTTGTTATAAGAGATCATGTGAAGATAAAAAAATGTGTGAATGGATAAACCTGCTGCGGCTGACCACACTGTAAAACATCTGAAATGTTGTTTTGGTCATTCTAAAATGCCTTAACAGTTTCAATATTAGGGCTTACTCACACTATGTACCGTTGCCTTGAACCGGGCCAAAGCACACTCGTCTCCCCCGACGGCCCGCACTCGCATTACATTCGGGCCTGGGCGCGCTTAAGTCATCGATGATGCGTTGCTCAGTAAGCGCTCTTGTTTAGCACAGTAGAGATTTCTTTAGTTATATTAAGTCATTTGATATGCAGTGAAAAGCAGTCAAATATTTTGCCGAACAGATCAGCCACTTTTGACGCTCATAAACAATCATAAAGTCCTCGTGCTGCAGGTATTAGGAGGTTTGCTGAAGGCGCAGCTGTCGTGCAGTGAGGGGTTTGCGTCCTTAATAAACTCTGACGTTCATTGCGTTTATTGAACAGTATGAATGATTAATTAATCCATATAAAACAATCCCTTAAAAAAGTCACGTCTTGCTTTCAGTTTCGGGCTTAGGCACGCTTGCACTCACACTGCAAGTATACCATGCCTGAGCCCAAGTGAACCGCGCTCAGGCCCACTTCTTCCAACCGAGCCGTGCCTGAGCCTGATTCAGATAGCATAGTGTGAGTACGCCCTTAGTGTTATCCTATTATTAATTACCTACAGAACTGTCAAGAGCATCTGTGCTCCACGTCTGACGCCTTTAAACGCCACCATGCGTTCATTGCGCGTCAGCATACTGTCTTCTAAGGCATGAGTCATTTATTAAATGAAGAAAAAATTCACGCAGCTTCTCCTACCACAGCAAATTCTGTTTTTACTTTTGATATTTGGCACCAGTTAATCAGGAAGAGACGATTTTGTTCTTTGACTACTTGGATGGAAACGCTGCTTTATTTGCTTTTATCTTTATCTTTTTGCCTTTAATGCGATATTCCCGTTACGCACATAAATTTAATTCGGACCTTTGGATGGTAACACAGCTACTGATTTCATAAAGTCAGACAATTATGTTTGTATTATAAAGATTGACATCAACATATTAGATGACAGCTGTTGTAATATTTTACTGACAGATTACTGACATTAAAAAGAAAAAAATTAGACTTCTATATGGCAAAGATCCATTAACTTGATCAACAGTAACAGTAATGGCATTCATAGTCATAAAACAATAGAAAACAATATTACAAAAACATTACGAAGCAGTACAATAAAAATAGCTATTTAAAAAAATATACATACATACATATATATATATATATATATATATATATATATATATATATATATATA
>CAIGQZ010001108.1:14190835-14205951 GCA_903798205.1 Danio tinwini
ACTCAAACCGTTTGAGGAAACCGATTGCTACAAACCATTTGAGTTAAAAAAAACCTAATAAGTACTGTGAACTTACTCCATTTAAGTTGAAGTAATGAGGTAATTAATTAACTCATTACCTTCAATATCAAGTTCAAAACTCAATGAGTCTACTCAACTTCAAATGATGGAAATTAACTTTCTGTAAACTTTGAGCTAACTACACTCTTTTTTATTTGATAAAGTTGACTGTTGGGTTTTACAGTGTGGAACCTTTGCTTGTTATTTTTTATTAATTTATTTTCCTTTTCTTTTCTTTTCTTACATATATGTTTATATATAAAATATGTTTTACCTAATATTATTATTTATTTGTATTTTATTTTAATATTATTCATATATTCTTATAGAACCTATGTGTGAGACGGGTTTTGTTTGCTTGTTTGTTGTGTTTAAAAAAAAAGAAAAATTGAAAAGCTATATTTGGACTACATTTTATATCTAACATCTTCAATAAAAACATTTTTAAGAAAAAATTGCACCATGTTATCTCAGCTGTATAGTTTAAGATAGAAAGTTATAGTCCTATACATGTTTTTAGTTCACATTAACCTTCAATACTGACAATACAAACACATGGATCACTTACATCTACCCATCAAGTATGTTAAAAAAAAAGTCAAGCGATTTTATTTGTGCACTGTAAAGATATAAACATTATGATCCAACTAAAATGTTTTGCTTTCCAAAATGTTCTGTGAACATTGTAAATTTGCATAATAACAATGAAACATTTTGTATAAGTTATTTTAAGTCATTTAAGATTAACTACCCTGCAACATTCTAGGAATGTCATTTCTTAACTTAAAAGAGTTCATAACCTAAAAAGAACAGTTCTCCCATATACTTTTTTTTTTAAATAACTAAACGAAAACTACTTGCTACTAGCTGGGAATTTTTTCCCTTGCTGCATCACATCACAATGTGATTTAGCTAAATTTACAGAATTACTTAAATAAGCCATTTGGGGTTTTAGTAGTAGTATAAAATGTCTATAGAGTGAACACAACAAAAATAATGCTTTGATAAAACTAATACCTAATCTGTAGTGCTGCACACATCCAGATAAACATTCTCCAGAACTATCTAAGTGCACACAGAAATGCACGTGCACACACAAGCGTCTAATAAAAAATAGTATAATTGTAGATGCGAGACCGAAGAACGTAATTAAAAATAAGAGCAAGCTGATTTTACAAGAATAAATTATTGTGGTCGGTGCATACGACTTAGCACTCACAAGGCCTGCTCATGTCCTCAAACATATCTTTTTTTACATTCCATTGCAATAAAAAACAATCATCCCTGACCAGTCCAACATTTATTACGCCCAGCAGCCAAACACCAGTGAGTCACTGCCATCAGAGTTACCCAACAACACTCACATTATGAGGCCTTTCATCTAAAACCAGTTCCTGTAATGGACAACATGCCCACGGGTGCCAGAGTAAATAAGGTGAACACTGACCCCTATAGAACTGAAAGTGTAATGCAAAAACAATGTTTCCACAATGCTTTGTGGTATGCAGTACAGAGAAGTGAAAAACACAGCCCTTATTGCAGCAGAACGAACGATGAATTGTGTTGATGTCTGAGTACACAGCTTTTTTTATCTTTCTAAATGCATTTTCTTAGAGCTGACAAACATGCCTTCTAGGGGTTTTCCTTGCTGCTGAAACTATCCACAAATTGCTATTAATGGTTGCATATGAATGAAGAGCGCTGTGTGGTGCAGAAGAGAAAAACAAGTCAAATCTGCATGACAGCGTCGCTTAAGGATTCTGCTCAGTGAGTTGAGCTATAGAGTTGAGCTTGCATAACCACATCTTTATGACAGCACGTGACAAAGACTGATAGATTTGGAGGGAAACTAACATAGCATGATGCAAGACCATAAGTAAATACTATGTGTACCCTTCAGTATGCATTTGAATTCATAAGAACGTAAAAATTTGTCATTTAAAGAAATGCCTTCAAAGTATACAAGAATGAATGCAATGTAATGATGACAATGTATAAATCAGAGGATTTTTTTAAACAAGATAGTAGCAGAGATAGATAAAGCTAGTTTAAATACATTACTCACCAGAATACAGCAGAACAATCATAAAGTATATGTAGCATAACGTCCTTTTAGAGTTTAGTGCTTTCCAAAACAGTAGACACTACATCGGTAGTTCCAGTAGTGTAGTCAACTGTTTAAGAGTCTAGACTCTGATAGGTCCTCTAGTTCATGCTAGAGGAAGCATCATCCCACTAAGGATAGCAACTTGTGTCATGGAGACATAACAATAGGCCCTTTCTGTACTTATTGAATACAATATAAATTAAGATAGTTCCTCTGAAACGCCACAGAAGGCAGCCATGGGAAAATAGGGGAGAAACCCTGGAAAAGCATATTCAATACATTAGCTGGTTTTATCAAATAAGCCGAGTTCACTTGCCTTTTTAACCTTACGTAATCAGATCTGGTAAACAAGTAACCAAAAGCGGACACCATGTTCTGTGTACACTGTCTGAACAAATGACAGCTGATCGGGAAATAGAAAGAAAAGAAGGATACAATACATTATTAAAAATAAAAACATCACATCTGGCTTTATGATTTTATACTTTAAAAGAAGATCTGTCGTGTAATGACAATTAGCAAAATAAACCTGCCTGTTTTACTATATGACATTTTTACTGTTGTTTTTTTTTAAGCAACAGACTTAGCTTTGATATAAAACGATATGATATAGAACTGTAATGAGGTCAAAACCTGCCCATAACTACAATGAAAAAATATTTATTGGATTTTTAAATTTTTTTAAGGAAAGATGTTTCAACAGTTTATTTTGCCTGAATTTAAACAAACAAATTAAGTTAAACATTGCTAAATTCAATTTGTTTGTTTTAATTGTTTGCAATCAATATTTTTTGTGTGCTTATAAGACATTCACAGCAAGCATATAACTATAAATGTAACAATTAGGACATCCTTCTAAAAAATGTTCTCAATGTAAAACAAGAGCAGAGTTCAGAAAGGCTATGATGATTAAGAGAAACTACAGTATAGAGTCAGGATCACTTTCAGATAAATTTTTTTCCAGTTAATAGACAATAAAACACTGACAGCCAGTCATAATCCACTGAAATATAAATGGCTCGAGCAATTAAAAGCTAAAGATGGTATTGTGAAAAAACTGCTTGATGTTAAGCCTTCTCTTCAAAGCTTATTTAAAGATATTGACTGTCTTGACATTTATTTGTTTGTTTGTTTGTTTTACCATGTGAGGGAATTCTTAAAAGTTACATGGAAGCTACCTCAGGTATTCAGTATGTAGCAATGGGCTGGGGGAAATTTTAAATTGCTGGGGGGAAATAATTTAGTATTCCACTACACTGACTGTGATGGCTAAATTCCCAGTTAGAATAGATAGATTACACAAGTTGGATTCACTGGTCAGATTCACTAGAAACATAAAACACTGGGGACACTTGTTGGTTACAAAGGTGTAATGCAAATAGATAAACTATAAATAAACAAATTTTTATCTTTTGCCTTTGTGGACACAAACATAAATATTCTTATATTTATAGTTATCATCCCTAGTGTGAACGGCTCTTTAACCTGTGCGTTTCCCTGATAATAACTGCACACTTTAGAATGTTCACCAGCCAAACAGAATCCAGCATTCAATAGCCATTAAAAATAGCTTTGTACTGCATTGTAAAAAACGCAGGGTTCCACACAATTTCTTCCTGTTGTCCCAGAACAAATCAATTAAGTTAACTTAATAATTTTATTTTTGCAAATTTAAGTGGATTGAACATAAAACAGTTAAGTTGTCCCCCCAAAAAACAAGTATTGTGTTAATTCAGCTCGCTTTTAATGAGTGGGTTTTTTTAAGTACACTGAAAAAAATAAGTTCCGCAAAATTGTTGCAATTTATATAGGTTGAATTTAAACAAACTAATAAAATGTAGTAATGTTCAACTTAATTTGAAAGAAGAAAGAGTTTGTGGAAAGAGAATTGTGAAAAGAGTACTGAAAAATCATACTCAAGTAAAAGTACTATTAATTGCCTTAAAATGTAGTGCAAGTGGTAAAAGTATCTGTTGTCAATATTACTCAACGTATAAGTAAAAGGTAGCCCTTTTAAAAGTACTCAAGAGTAGTGAGTATTACGCTGTAAAAATGCTGATGCATTTACATGTAATTTGTGGATGTGTGTAAACGTAACATTCTGTAATGCATCTAGTTATTGCCCAGCGGGCACACATCGTAAGATGATAATATTGGGCTAGATTTAGGTTGTGATGTCAGGTGACCAAAATTCTATGTCTAGCCAGCGTATAAGGACAATGTTATTTTTATGTCCAATAATAACATAAAATGACGTTAATATTTGGTTTATTTTAGGTTGTGTTAGAAAGTGACCAAAATCCAAGGTCAAGCCAACATCTTAAACCAGCATCATTGATGTTAAATACTGACATTTATTCGTCTGGTATGGCAACCAAAATCCAATGTCTGATAGACGTCATAGTGGTAACGTCCACACAACGTCAAGCTGTAATATCAATAGACATTGATATTTGGTTGATTTTAGGTTGGACGTTGGACATTAATGTCGGCCTGATGTCGAGTTCTGACATCAAACCGATTTTCATTTCCAAACAAAATGCAACATCAATCTAATGTCATGTTGATGTCTTGTGCCTGCTGGGTGTTTAAGGCCATTACAGTCATCATACAGTAAACATCCGTCATCTTCTCATCAGTAACATGCAGTCTCTGGGTCAATGCATATAAAAGTTTTGGACATTTTCTTGGACACTTTTAATGCTTTTAGTTTGCTGCAATTATAAATCGCCCGTGTCTTGAGGTAGTTCATTATGAGGCGATTTACCTTCTTCGTGCGATTTGATTGAACAGGAGTCACAGGACTGATTTTTCTAATCCCCATACACAAGAAAAAATTAAGTATAGTGACTGCAGGTTGAAGGAAAGTAGTGGAGTAAAAGTACCAATACTGCACAGAAAATGTACTTAAGTGAAAGTAAAAGTACACATTTATAAAACTACTTAGTAAATTACAATTCCTGAGAAAAACCACTCAATTACAGTAGTTTGAGTATTTGTAATTAGTTACTTTACACCACTGCAACCACTTTAAATTGAATAAATCCAAGGAATCATCTTTGAATATTTTTTTCAGTGTATATGTATCTGTTGAATGCTTGACCCTGAGCTTGAGCTGTTTGAGGAAAAAACACACACACAAATGTATTGAAATTCAACATCAGAACAGTGTTTAGATGTGATAACCCTAGCAAATTGACTGTGATCTGTTAAATTATTCAAATATAAAACATGTTTAAAACCCGCTGTACTTTTTCGTTATCGATTATTCCTTACACATGTGAATAATAACAGTGGTCATCTCTGCTGATCTAAGTTGCTGCCCGTCAGCAGGTCTCCTCCACAGGATCTGTTTAACAGCTCTTTCAGTGCCTCATTGACATCAGTATGAAACACACTGCTAAAGCTACAGTTTGGGAAGCTGACCTGAAAGGAACCCACCACCTCCTGAACCCACTGCAGCTCAGCGCACAATTCCTTTTGTAGAGCCTCAAAACGGCTCTGCCTCTCCTTATATTTCTCACTCACTCGGCTAACACTGGCATCCACGCTCCTCATGTCTTCATGAACGCCACGTCTCTGGGCTTCCACTTTACGAAACTCATAACGCAGCTGGGACAGCTCATGCCTGATGCTTTCGCTTTCTTCTTTGTACCACATCTCCTTCTCATTGTAGATGGACACAAGCGCATCGATGTCCTCCTGCAGGGAGTCGTGGGCTGATGCCAACTGGCAGAAGGTGCCCTCCATGGCAGACACGTCCTCTTCCACTTGTGCGAATCGCTCAAAGTTGATGTAGGTGTTGTTCGGAGGCATGCTGGAGTGGGACTTGATGGTGTACTCTTTGAGACGCTTCGTCTTCAGCTGCCTGCGCTCTCTCTTCCTCTCTGGTGCTTTACTGCGATCTTCCTTATGCTCGTTAGACTGCAAATAGACAAATGGGGATTGAGTTATGATTGAGAAAGATATTTAAGGCTTATAGCAACATACTCAACAAGACTTTAGGCTATAATTGGTGATAAGGGTGCTTCAGCAGTATACTGTATTAGTTCAAACTCAAAATCTGAAAAAATGATAGGTGTGCAGAAGAAAATCACCATGTAAAAATGTGAAAAAAGCAAATGAATAATTGTGCACACTATCAATACTTGACAAAATACAGTACAAAAAATTATAAAAATGTGTAATGTACTGTTCTGGACTATGATTTCACAAACTCTTACAACAAAGCTTTAAACACAAGAGTTTTAAAGAACACCTATGATGCAAAACCAGCTTTTGAAAGCTGTTTGGACAGAACTATGTGCAGGTAGTGTGTCTACCGTTATATTGGAGTGATATAAACACAAATCCCTTCTTTAATTTCCTGATTGTTAAAATAGGCTCCACAACCCAGCAGGGAGAACCAGCTCATTTGCATTTAAAGGCACAGGTTACAAAGAACTGCACTGTTTTGAGGCCAAAATAGACATATTCTGTATCTGCATTGTATAATAAATAATGTCATGGGTATTTTGAGCTGAAACTCTACAGACACATTCTGGTAACACCAGGACTTATCTTACATCTTGTAAAAGAGGTAAAATAGAGGCCCTTTCAATAAAAAAAAAATTAAAGGGATTAAATAATGACTAATCATGTAAAGTTGCTATTGTTTTATTGAGATACAAATTGTTCTGGATTGTAACTTTACAAATTGTAGCATTTAAATGATGAAGCATTATTTAATGTTACGATATAAATGGTTTGATTAGGGTGTTTAGGTTTGTTTTTATGAATATTTTTTATTATTTATTTATTATTATTTGCATTAAATTTTGAAAAAGTTAATTATATTAACATTTTTAATAGTTTTAAGTGATAAATTGTCTGGGTTGGTGTTGTATATTACAGTACAAAACCTTGTAATAAACTGCCCGTACAATTTTTTGTTATTTTACAAACTTATTCCTCTATATAATATGTTTTACATATTATATTATTTCAAACTACTAAAATGTCAATAAAGGTCACTTTGTTAAACTGTAAAGTTCCATTTTCAACATCAAAAGTTGACAGAGCAGAGATCAAGCTTCCTTAATGCAATTCACAACCGTAAATAAACAGAAAAAAAGTGTGTGAATCACAAAATACAGAAACTGTTAAGTAACAGATATTTTTTTACATTGGTAATTGTTTTTTGTTTTCTTAAAAATGCTGTGACTTTCTATGTATGTATATATAATTAAGTTCAGGAGACAAATGTTAAACAAAGAACTTTGAGCAAGTATTGATAGTGTGTGGAGTTATTTGTTGGTTTAAAGATTTCAAACTACTTTCATGTTGGCATTATGGTAAACTATTTGTAAAATTTTGAGTATTTATTCTATTTATTGGAATAAGGTTGCAACATAACATTCATTCATTTTCTTTTCGGCTTAGTCCCTTTATTAATCTGGGGTCACCACAGCGGAATGAACTGCCAACTTATCCAGCATATGTTTTACACAACGGATGCCCCTCTGCTGCAACCCATCACCGGGAAACACCATACACACTCATTCACACACATACACTACGGACAATTTAGCTTACCCAATTCACCTATAGCACAGTCTTTGAACTGTGGGGGAAACCCGAGCACCCGGAGGAAACCCACGCAAACACGGGGAGAGCATGCAAACTCCACATAGAAATGTCAGCCGAGGCTCGAACCAGCAACCTTTTTGCTGTGAGGCGACAGTGATAACCACTGCGTCACAGAGCCGCCCGCAACATAACCTAACATTTCTGCAAAAGTGAAGTGCTTTGAACCCTTTTCAGATGCACTGTACAAAAACACACCTTGATCCAAGCATGGTTTAAGGCATCTTGAATAGTGAGTCTTTTTCTGAAAAACACAATTGGGATGGTAATTCATACAATTTCACATCTATCAAGCATCAAATATAAAGCTCACACTCAAACACACATGGCTTTAGATGATCTCAGCACTCTGCAACATACTTGGTGTCTTTTTCCAACAGTTGTCGTATAAAATTCTTGGCGAGCTCACTGGTATGGCCAAAGAATTCATCATCAAACTCATAGTTCATGGCTGAGATGTTTCCCAGGGTGTCCTGTTTTGTTTCTCCTAAGAAAGGAGATGCGCCGCTCAACCTACATTTAGAGAAATTATTAGCAGAACATTGTTAAAATGTACATACTATAAAATTGATAGTCTTGAGAAACAATGCAGATAGGTAAAACATTTTTGAGTACTTACAGAATATACGTGATGACACCAACACTCCTATAAAAGCAAAGCATTTCATTATTTAAAATAAAAACCAAAGCAATGAAATTATTGATTTTGATACTTCTTGTGCATTAAAATGAACTTTACCACATATCTGCTTCCAGTCCCAGTGGTTCATAATTCACAATTTCTGGAGCTGAGAAATGAAACATTTATATGTAGCATAAATATTATATTCAAAAACAGTGTTATCCGCTTTTTAAGTGTGACGTCATGCTATACAGCTTCCACGTTCAAATGCTCTATCAAACTGTACAGGGAGACTCAACAAATGGTAATAATAAACATTTACAAAGCGATGTAATACTTTTAAATCAAGATTGCAATATATATATATCAAATCTGCATTTATTTCATAAAAAATACAGTAGAATGTTTTTGCACTAAAAAAATAACTGTTCAAAAGTAGTTTATCATATAATTTAATCATTTATTTCAGTGATTTTAAAGATTAATTTTTAGCTTCATTACTCAAGTCTTCAGAGTCACATGATTTTCAGAAATCACTCTAATATTTTAGAGTGACTGGGGTAATAATTTCTGGGGTAATAATTTTATTTGAAACTACATACAAGAATAAAGCAGTTATTTAAAATTGTAATAAATATTTAACATTTAAATTTTTTTTACATTTAATAAATGCCGCCTTGATGAACAGAATACTTTTCTAAAAAAAACAACAACAACTTTTGACCAGTAGTATACCTAATATCCATACCTAATATCCGATGGCCAGAAAGTGATGAATTTTTAAAATATTGATGTTTGTGATGAGTCCAGAGACTAATGAGTACACCATGATTTTATATGAATTTCACTTTAATGTGTGATATGACTAAAAAGTGGTCATAACCGAATGTTTTCTCAATTTAAATGAGTAGCGGCCTGGACCCAGCAGTAACCATACGTCACGACTTAACAAGTGGATAGGACCATTCACAGACAAAACTTTACTATTTGTATCCTTTCCTTTTTGTTTTTCTATGTAAAATTATTAGACCAGTGGTTCTCTCACCAGTTTTTAAGGTGGCCTTCAAGATTACTTTAAATTATTAAAAAATACAAGACTTAAAATGAGCTGAAACAAATAAACATAATAGATATTTATAAATCCACCTCTCTACTAGTGCTTTTTTCTTCTTAAATATCTAAGGTTCCAACTGCCCTGAAATGATTTCTAGACCTGAAACTGAAAAACCCACATAAATGAGTAAAACACATGGGCATTTTAAAGATACACATTCATACGTATACACATCTTTGTTCTAGGCCATGCTAGAAAACATTTTTAAAAAATTGCTTAATCATTACAACTGGAAAAGTGACCTGACCTTTCAATATTGACACAGTTATGGATATTATGGAAATGAGCTGTTGTGCATGGGTTTTTACATTTGCACACTGACAGTAGGTCACTTGCAAAACTTTGCACTCCCCATCCAAACTTTGCACTCTCACACTAATTTGACCTGTTTATCAAATCAAGCCTATGTTCTTAAAACGGAGTGCTTGACATTTTTATATGTTCCAAAAAAAAAAAAAAATTGAATTAATGTGTGACTGGCCCATTAGTGTGCATGTTGAAAGTTGCAAGCTTTGGGTTTAACAAAACACATCATACCGACAAACTCTGGAGTTCCAAAGATGTTTTTAAATTCAACCCCTTCAGCAATCTTGTGTGCCAAGCCAAAATCAATGAGCTTGATCCGGGGCAGAGGCGCGTTCTTATCCAGAAGCATGATGTTTTCAGGCTGCGAACCAGAAAATAAATTATTACACACACAGGAACACACACACCCACACTTGTACGCACACAAAGACACTCTGTTATTCAGACAGAGCATTCTTCAGCATTTCACATCTGTCAGAGCAAATATACTGTACTGTAATGTTTTGGGTAGTGTTATGAGCCGGTGGGTTTACTCTACCTTCAGGTCAAAGTGAGCAATATTCCTTGTGTGCAAATAGTGAACGCCCTCTAAAATCTGTTTGATAAACTGTGTGGCTTCCTCCTCGCTTAAAGACTCCTTTTGTGCCAGAAAGTCAAAAAGCTCTCCTCCAGACACCCTACAAAAATACAGAATTCCCATATTGAAATCTGATACTTAGAAAAATATGCAAATTACATATGTGATGCTCAAGTTTATATTTGGATTTCACATATATAAAATATATGTCTTTTATACAGCATATATTTTGAATGAGAAATGAATGCTTCATTGGAATTACAAATATGTACATATGTGTTCTATTATACTATTATTTGTACATATGTATCTATTATACTGTCTGTATCTGAGTGTGTGTTTTCTTATATCAACACATAAAATTATAGTGTATATATATATATATATATATACGTATATCCGATCATATACGTATATATATATATTTATATATATATAAATGAGTATAGGTATATACAGTTAAAGTCAGAATTATTAGCCCCCTTTTTTTCTTTTTTAAATATTTCCCAAATTATGTTTTTTACAGAGCAAGGAAATTTTCACTGTATGTCTGATAATATTTTTTTCTTCTGGAGAAAGTCTTATTTGTTTTATTTCGACTACAATACAGTAAAAGCAGTTTTTAATTTTCTAAAAGCCATTTTAAGGTTAAAATTATTAGCCAATTAAGCTATATATTTTTTTCGATAGTCAACAGAAAAAAAATCATCATTATACAATAACTAGTTAACCTAATTAACCTAGTTAAGCCTACAAATTGCCCTTTAAGCTGAATACTAGAATCGTGAAAAATATCTTGTAAAATATTATTTACTGTCATCATGGCAAAGATAAAAGAAATCAGTTATTAGAAATAAGCTATTAAAACTATTATGTTTATATTAATAACATATTTTGGTGCATTTAAACAAAACAGATTTATTAAACAGATATATTTAATAAAATAATATTTTAGTCACCAAACATCTTAGAAATAGAAAGATAATACATTTAAATTCAAGCAAAATATTGCAAAAAAAATTACAAACTACAAAATATCAACAAAATTTTTTTTTTCTCAAATTTTCCTGTTTTTTATTATAATTTAATATTTTCTCGAACATAAATTTGGGTGTACTTATTTCTGAATCGTTATAGTAAGTTATTTTGTTAGATTAGCTGCAGATTTGGATCAATACTGACTAATGTAATGTATACTGTATGTACAAATATAATATTGTATAGCATCTTATAGAAAATATGAATTTAAAAGATACATTTGTGAGGGATGTATTCATATATGCTCAGCACTGTACATATTTATATTTCCATGGCTGAAAATGAATAAATAAATAAACAAACACAAAAGCGGCCATTTTTTGCAATATTTTGAAATATATGTTGCATATATGACATGTAATTGTGATATGTAATTTGTGTATATTGCTATTTATCCGCTTTCTATGTGGGTTGTTAGATGAATCATTTAAAAATTGCTGGCAAAAAGAACAAACTTTAAAAAAAAGTCATTATTACAAGTTCTACTTACAGCTCCAAAATCAGCACTATGTCTGTTTTGTTCTCAAACACATCGTGCAGCATGACAATATTGGGATGGTGGATCTGCTGTAGGATGTTGACCTCTCGCTCGATCTCTTCTCGCAGCACACCTCGGCGGCTAGCATTACTCTGACGCTTCTTTATAAACTTGGCTGCAAAATCCTGGCCTGAGCTTTTTTCACGACACTGCTTTACAATTGCAAACTGCCCACTGAAAAATACATAAGTGGTAATTATAAAAACACATTAAGGCTGAGAATAATCTGACATTAAAATCCAGTATTCATGTTGGTTTTTAAAAATGAAATGACGTTTTTCGATTAATGAGTAAAAGTCGTTGGTCTTCCAAGCATAACCTGACACTTTGAGGTTTTGTTCAACAGCATGAACCATAAAATTTTAATTTATTATAAAATGTGAACATTTTAAATAACTTAACAGCAAAATGGTTTAAAAGATAACCTTTGTAATTTACTTATGTAAAAATATATTTTAGAAAACATCTGGGTTTTCATGTCACAGCTGTTGAACTATAAATCAACAATCATATTCTTTAGTATACATAAAGGCATTTCAGATTTAAATTAAAGGAATTATCTCATTTATTCAGCAACCAGCATTTTTCAAAATATCTTCTTTATGATAGCTATAAATGATGACTGAATTAATTTTTTTTGGGTCAGCAATCCTTTTAAGACTTAATATAAACATACCACAATGATTGCTTTGAGTGCATGTTTCAGTGAATAAGCACATTTTAAATGTTATTATTATTATTCATATAAATATATTTTTAAGTAATATCAATAATAAATTTGTAAGTAACATATCATTAAACAAATAGGGGTTCACACTTCAGATTGTTGTTATTAAGTCTGTTAAGATCAGGGACCCAAATTAAAACGCTGTTTTTGTACTTAAAGGCTTGTATAACTTATAGCTAACCTTATAAAATAAACCTTTACTAAAATTTAAATTGCACTCACTCTCTACTCTCCCTCAAGTGGTTCCAAACCTTTATGAGTTTCTATCTTTTGTTGAACACAAACAAACTATTTCAAAGCTAACAAACAGTAATCATTGACATCCATAATAGGAAAAAACAGATATGAAAGTCAATGGTTGCCTTTTTCAAAATACAATCTGGTGTTCAACCTATGAAAAACAGGTTTGAAAAAGTAAGATTACAGGATGACAGATTTTACAGTCTTCTTGTGTGAACTATTCCTTTAATATTAGTCTCTTTGCAGGTGACATCTACGAGTACAACTGCTAAATTATTAAGTATTGGAACAACCAGTAAGTAAACGGCAAAATTCTTACCTTCCAAGTTCCTCTCCAATCTCAAAGAAATCCTCGACCTGCTGCTGTTTGAACACAGCCATAGTGATCCTTTAAAAAATGATGAAATTAAATGAATGGACTCACTACTTTTGCAGAATATCTAAAACTGTGCATGTCAATTAAAATAGCCATTTAACGCATACATAAAGCTGATCATAAAGTTTTATACAGTTTGTTTTGACCTAAATATTTCATTCATGATGGTGGGACAAATTTAGATCCTACTCAAGTTTGCAAGATAAAGATGAGGCCTAGCCTATATTTAACTCTAATTCATTCACGTTTACAAGAAACTGCACAAAAAAGACAGGTAATGTGTATGTTTTAGCAATTACACTGTACAGTCTGCTGCTAAGAGTAGTGGATATAATCTTGGGAAAGAAGCATTAACAATGACAGTAGTCGCCTTGCCAGTGCTCACTTGAAAAAATACTATACTGTAGTGTTTTTGAACCATTCCATAGTTGAATTGAGGTAATTCATGAATGACTGTGGTAATCAGTTGTAGTAATTCTAGTTCTATAATATTATTCTACAATACACCCCAGTTAAATTTAGTTAAAAACTAAAGTTTACTACAGTATTTATCATGAATTTATCAGTTCAATATAGTTAATAATACAGTAGGTCTATGCTGTAGCATAACAAAATTTACTACAGTGACTTCAAAAACACTATATTTATTATTAAAAAAACTAAAGGCTAGTATTTTTTCATGTATATACAACTGTGGAAACATTGGATTAACAAATAACTTTAAAGTAACAGTTTCGACGTAAAATAGTCAAACTACTGCCAAAACCTTAACGTTAGGCTACTGCTGACAAAACGATACATTTAAGGATTATTGACTCAAAAGCTGGGATTTGCTAGTATATGGTGTTTATTAAGAAAATGGTAAAAACGATATTTTAAAAAGATATTTACCTGTCATCACCGACGACAACACTGTAGCGTTCTGTGCGCTTTCATGTGCTCACGAGTGTTTCCTCATGAACGCGCACGCGTCCAGCAGCGTGTTTCTAAAAGCGGACACGCCACCTGTTGAACTCATGCCTGCACGAAAAAACGAAAACACGCACACTGAAGCTTTATTGTCCCATGACTGAAAAACAACACGAAATAAAAGTGTTCTATGGAATATAAAACTGTTCTGCAGCTAGTTTAAATCCGAATAATCAATGTTGCCTCATCCTCTCTTCTGATTACTCCTGAGCTTATCATAGTTTTAAAGTGATAAACAGTTGATTAAGATTGTGTTGAGGTAATAAAATAGCAACGACCAATGACCAATAACGACTAGTATTTTTAATTATTGTAGACAAATTATTCACATACATTTTTTACAACAAATAAAACTAAAAAGGAAAATAAAATAGACTTGGCTATTGTAGTTAAACCGGAAAAAAATCAACCTTGGTCTTGCTTCACTAAGCACATTTTAACCAAGATATTTTCTGTAAAAACTGGTTACACAAATGCAAATTAGTGGGTCAGAAAAAGTTAAAGGTTACAACACCTTTATTATAATAAAACCATTGTTAGTGTTCAGAGGGGAAATATAACAATCTGCTTATTTCAGAACTTGTCCATCATATAAAGATATAAAAGATTCAGGTTATTATTTGCATATCTGCTGCATAAACTCAAGCCTTATCAGGGTCAAAATAATTGAAAATGTATTTATAATAAATATTAAACTGCAAAGGAAGGTTAATCTTGCTTTATAATGCACATATAGCCAAGACATAATTGGAAACAATGTATATCATTTTCACACACACACACACACACACACACACACACACACACACACACACAC